>CM069910.1:68285498-68470014 GCA_036172215.1 Camellia granthamiana | reverse complement strand
GCCAGCCTATGTGCCTCACTGCGAGGTTCCGAGACGCCATGCTATGGCTTGGGGTGTTTTTGTGTCCCCCACCTGTCTCTTGACTGTTTTGTATGATTGTATAAACCGTCTACTGTTTACTGTTTACTGTACTGTTATTGAGGGATTTGATTCCCGTACTGAATGAATATGATTGTATATAGACTGTACTGTTCGAACTGAATGAATGCATGAAAAATGTTTTTAGCATACAGATTTTCACAGCTCAATGGACACTAGTTATTTACTGTATTGGCTTCCGCCAGGCCCTGTACTCTGTTTTACTGTATTACTGTTCTGCAGGCCTTCGGTAATCTCGGATTACTGGCCAGTTACGGTGCTAAACCCATAGGGCCGGGTTTGGGTCGTGACAGGAGCATTGGCAAGACTTGAAGAGGTATACATGGAATGCAATCTCGGAACTTACTGAAGTTGAAACAAACTCAGATACCCGACATTTTCCCTCTTTTCTTTTGCTTTGCAGTCTGGAACCTATATAGCTTTAGATATTTCCTGGTTTTACTGTTCTCGTATAACCTGGGTTGAACCCTGCGGTTTTACGAAAGAACGAATCTTGTTTTGCACAGATGTGGAGAACGGCATGGCACTCGGAGCACAAAATGATTTTATTTTTGAAATTGAGAGATGAGTTCTTGACCGGGGTATTGAGCCTACGACTAAACACATCGCACTACGACTCAACAACAGAAAACAAAAGTTAAACAGCCTAAACACATCGAGTAACACTCGAAACGACTCAAAACAAGAATCGAGATAAAACAAAAAGACACGACACTCAGACGTGCACAGGGAGCCTGTTTCTCTGGGTATTGTTTCCCACCCTTTCTCATTTGTGATTCTCACATCACTCGGCCCTCAGGCTCTGTTTTTTCTGAAAAAGCCCTTTCCTCACTTTTTCTCTCAGCGCACATCTCTCTATTCTTCAATCTCTCATTTTTTTATCCCTCCCCTGGGTGGTTGATGGGTAAGCAGGAAGTTATGGGCTCTTGCCCCTGGTATTCTACCAGATTCTTATTCTTGTTCACAACAGTGAGTTTCTCCCACAGAAGGGTTGCACTACAACTGGGTGTGTAGCAAATTTGCAGCTGACATCGGTTGACGATGCTCTGCCGGGGAGTTTGGATGTGATCAGATCTATCTAGATGAGGGAGTGGAATATCTAGATCCATTCTAGCTCATGCTTCACACTTGGCTCGATACCTCGCTGCTTAGAGGATGAGAGAGCTTTTCGGCCCTTTTGCTGTTAGCTTCAGTCGTGTCCTTCTTGGCGAATAGGGTGCCCTTTCCGGCAAGTATGGTGCCCTTTCTGGCAAATGCATTGACAACGGGGGAAAGACAAGAAGCCTGACTCAATTGTGCCCCTAGTTTATTATTTTGACCATTTTTTGTTTTTGGCTTCTGCTTAAAACAATTTTAACCAAAATGAGAGTTAGATTAACATGCTTGTTCGATTTTCTGATTTGAAATCATGCAAGTCAGGTTATGAGCACTGAAAATTTCCTTTTTTGGGTCCAAGAGAAAGGTCCAGTTTTGGAAAAATGGAATAATTTTTGAGAAAATTAGTCAACCTTAGTAAAAATTCTCAAAAACTGTTTTTACAAACGACCACTACTCGACCAACACGGAACTTACTCTTGAGATGCACAACCTCATATCCAAAACAAAGGAAAAATCGCCCCTTGTCTAAGTGGCACTACATGGCAACGGAAAGTTGCCCCTTGTCTGAATAGCACCGCAGCACTGCACGGCAACGGAAAGTTGCCCCTAGTTTGAATAGCGCCACAGCACACGGCAACCAGTCCTCACAGTGACAATTACAACCGAATTCTCGGATATAGAGAAGACAAAGATGACCAAAACCATTACATGGACACAGTCAAATTTGAAGTGTTTTGCGGCTAGACTTCAGAATGAAGTTGCCTACATATCCCAAAGATGGGAATCAAGCCTTACGTAGTTCGGAGTTAAGGTACACTCGGGTATTAACCTCTCCTTTTGCGCTCTAACTTTTGCCAAGGCCGCCCTTTTTGGGTTTTCAACCTTGCGAGCTTTGTTCTTCTCTTCTTTTCAATTCTTTTCATTTCTTTTCTTTTTCATATTTTCTTTTCATTTTCTTCATTTTCTTCTTCTTCTTTTTTTTTTTTTTTTTTTCATTCTTTGCATTTTTCTTTTTTTTCTTTTTCTTCTTTTTTTCGCTCTAACTTTTGCCTGGGTCGCCCTTCCGGGTTTTCGGCCCAGCGAGCCTCTCAAGGGTAAAAGTGTAGCTTTGTCCATGTCAAATGGTTTTGAGATCTTGAAGTCATCTGAATCTAGGAGAATGGCTGTTGTTCGCTAATGATGTAGAAGTCCATCCAATGGGGGGCTGAATTTGCCCCTAGTGTTGTGGATAAGAACTCGGTTATCCTTTAGCAATACTTTCTTCTTTCCTCCCTTCTGGGATTTGGCATTCTTGCCAGTCTTCCCTGGTTTGCAGAAAAGACTCATCTTTGACTCTTCGAGCACATCTGACATTTTTGCCCCTAGTTCAAAAGCTGCTTTTGATCTAGCTTCGCGAGCTTCCTTTGATCACATCTAATATTCTCGCCCCTAGTTCATGGGCTGCTTCTGATCCGGCCACATGGGCCTTACATTGTGGTTGACCGTTGAACATTCTAAATCTAAATTCAAGGTTCGAAAGCAAGGGGTCGAGTCTCGAGGCTGAGAGCGATCCTAGGCTGCACAATCTCAAAAGCGATTCCACATAGGTCCTCGCAGGACCGCGTAAAACATTTTTTGAAATTTTTTAAGAAAGCGACAAATCGCTCGCATTGAAGACAGTGTAGAACCAATCTGGATCAAGCCAGGATCCTTTTCAGTACTCACATTAACAAACATGATCTCATTCATTAAGGGCTTAGCACGCCTCTCTTTCTCTTAATTGATCAAAATTTGCAAAACCCGAGGAATTCCTTCCTCTTCGTTTTTATCACATTATTCGAAAAGTTTTGAAAAACTTAGGTCAATGCAATGATTTCAGGGCACAGAAGAGTAGGTGAAATGTACAGCCATTTCATTCAAGTTTGCTGGCACAACATGCTCAAAGCAAAAACAAGCACAAAAGCATGAAAACCACAGCTGTTTTAATTAGATCTTCTGGTGTAACTGGCTCCCCGACAGAAACAGACTCAAAAGAAAGCGAAAAGACAAACACAAAACAAAATAGTGATATCCGAGGCAACGCCCCCGGGATCACCCGACTCTAACAAAGCAGGACTGACTCGGTACAACAAGACAGACCCAACTGACTCTGTACAAAAAGACTGACTCAATGTAACACAACAAGACTGACTCAATACCCAAGTCAGAAAGTACAAAAACCAGCATTCGCAAATGCTTAAAATAGTGCGTGCCATACGCCACATCTGGAGTAAATCGAGCGCCATCCGCAGGTGGTTCATCTCCTGATCACATAGTCACATTATCCCCCATAAGTTCACTGATCAAGTGCCGATAGACTTTGCAAGACTGGCGCGACGATGACCCTGTTGTCAAACAGATCCTGTACATCATGGCACAGACGAAAGCAACTGTCAGTGTCATGACCGGTTTGTTGATGGTAGGCACAGTACTTAGTCTGGTCATGCTTTGGAGGGAGAGGATCGAGTAGAGGCCGTTGTTCCAACGGTTTCAGATATCCTTTCCGGAGTAAGGCCTCTAGGGCCTTTGACAAAGGCATATAAAGTGGGATAAAAACCCTCTTGACTCGAGGTGGATATTTGGTTTTTTGCGAGCTACTTCCGGACGCACCGATGAATGGGGTAGCTGTTTTTGATGTGGTGGTGGTGACCATGCCCACTTCAGCAGATCTTGCAACTGCATCACCACTGGTGGTCACATTCGAACTGCGGAAAAACGCCCTCCTGGGCTGCTCCTTCTCCTGGTCAATGAGGCCCTGCCTCATAGCGTCCTCGATTTGCACCCCCATCTCTTGTAAATCTAAAAAGGTGGGAAAGAGGAGAACAATCATTTTCTGCATAAGCTTGGGCTGGAGATTGCGCACAATCATCCGAATCTGATCTTTGTCAGTGGGCCTAGTGGTCATCATTGAGGCCTTGGCCCTCCACCGGGTTACGAAGTCAGAAAAACTCTCCTTAGGCTCCTGCCTAGTCGTCTCGAGATCACGGGTTGTGATCTCGATCCGTGTATTATAGGAGTACTGAGCGACAAAAGCCCCGGCCATCTCATCCCAATTCCTCTTGACATCGTCCTCCAGTTTTGCGTACCAGATGGCCGCCACACTCGGGTCAAGTTTGGCATGATCTAAATAATATAAAAAGTCAAAAAGTCACTATCCTATTTAAGTCACATCATCTTATTTAAATCACATCACCTCTCTAACACATCACATCAAACTCAACCCAAACCCAACCCATATAATCCAATAAGTCAAAAAGTACACTTTTTTAGAACATCCCAAACCAACCCTCGACAGGGTCCGGCCAAACAATGAAAGCTTCTGTAGTCTGGTGAGGCCCATCGGCCTTAGTATGTCCGAAAACAAACGGAGATGTACTATGGGATCCCCGGACCCATCAAAACGGTCGATTTGTGGCATCTTAAATCTGTCTGGCAGCATCACGGCTGCGTCAGCATACCCATCCTCGATGTCTGGGATGGACTTCACACCCTGAGATTTCTTGAACAGCTTTTCAAGCTTGCTCACTTTTAATGCTGTGGGGTCCACCTCGAATTCAAAGGGAGAATCTGGTTGATTGATAGGAGTGGGTGCCTTGGCCAGTTGAGGTAAATCGGGGGCGGAGCCAGCCCTGTTGGGATGTCTGTATCCTCCTGGACATTCTGGACATTCGCCGTCTCCCCGGGTATTGGAACTCTTGGTGGGGGAGGAGCTTGGTGTGAAGCTGATGCTCTGGCTTGCTGCTGTAGCCGGGCAATTAGCTCTGCTTGTTGGGCCATGACCTCGGCCTGCTGTTTAGCAAATTTCGCTTGGCGGACAGCGTCCTGCTGCATGATTTTCATACTTTCTTGGAGTTGGCGCACCATCTCCTCCATCCTTGCTATGTTCTGATCTATCTGAACTACCGGTATGTCTATCTCTGGAGTAAAAGCAGATATCTCAACCCAACTGCACACAGGTGAGATGGATAATGACTTCTGATCCGAAGACTGTTGAACTGATGATCTGTGCCTGACTGGCCTTTTTACCCTGCCTCTGGCGAAGGAACACTGATTTGCCCTTGAACTGAATTTCTGACCTGACAAAGTCTATTGACACGAGTCCAATGAACCTGGGGGATATCGGAGCCTTCTGAAGCTATGGTTCCAAGACTACCTTGCAAAAGAGAAAACAGACCGCACCTCAGCCTGATTTCATCAAAACCAAAATGAGCAAAGCTGAATGACTGCGCCCCTCCTACAGAATTCTGCCACAAGTTCTGCCTGTAAACTGATACCCTCAGGTAAAACTGATTCCCAAATATTGGTGCCCTCAGGCCTGACACCCAGACTTGCAAACTGATACATGCATTCCTGTAGAGACGCACTCTAAAAGTACATAGCAAGCAAGTGAGAACGAAAACACCCCTATGTTGGGGTAAGGTTTCCCTGTCCTATTTTGTCAGGAGCTAGGGTTTCACTACACACGCAGCGGTTTCAAACAACCTACAATCGGGTAATCAACATGTCTTAGCTTGGAATGGTCACTATGGGATTCCGAATATGCACTAGGTCAAATGGTCAAAAAGGTGCCCCGGTAAAACCGGGGTTTGTGTTCCCATCGTGGCAGAGCTCGTAACCGGTCAGCCTTATGGCACACAGCCTCCGGCAAACCGTTCAGGAATAGCAGATGGCAAACACGGTGTCCTAGGCGCACCAATGCAAATGCAATGCAAAGAAACACATAAGTGTAATCAAAACAAGATATTATGAGTTCAAGTCAAGTTCTTTAACTCCCCAGCAGAGTCGCCAGAAACTGTAGACGTCCCCGAACGTCCCGAGGGAAATCCCGTTTTGTTCATTGGGCTCACTACAGTTCAAACTCAAATGTCACGATTCTGAATCTAATCCCGCAAAGTGTAATGCGAGACCGATAAATCACCAAAGAGTCCAAATCCGGCAAATCGTTTTTGAAAACAGATTTTTTTGAAAGAAGTGCCAAAGATGGACTGCTTTGCCAGATACAGAGTCGCCACCTAAATATTTATTTTGAGGGAATTTAGGAAACCCTGACTCGTGCCTAAGGCCACGTGTCCGTCATCACCAAAGTTGCCTCGGCTCGGGAACTTGGGTACGATTGGGGAAGGTTATTTCATGAGCACCTCCGCTCGCCCGATCAAAGATCGGCTACTACTAAGCATGATATCTTGTTTTTGAAAACACATGTGCTCTTATTCTGGTTATTAACCTAGAATTACTATGTGATGTGCGCAGCATACAAGTATAGACTGGATTACCTAAGTTGGAACAAAGCATTGCATATTCGTTTTGAAAACGGTTTGCTACTCGCAAGTAGGCTAAAATGCGAATTTTGCCACCCTCAAGTGGGCATAGAAAGCATGGTGATTTGCCACTATCTAGTGGGCTTAAAACTCGCAATCAATGAATTGTTCCAATTCAGATAATCCAACCTCCACCCACAGGCATTCAGACAGTTATATCACATAAGCACATAGCCACATGGTAAGCATGCTATCACGGCAGTCACTCACACGCATGCAAGGATACTAAAGCATAAACACTCACCGAGTACTCCAAGCCAAAACAGAAACTAGTTAGAAAACATGCATGAATCCTAACTATGCCGAGATGCCTAATGCAACACATGCAAGAATGCAACTAAGATAGGCTGGGCTATTCTAAGATGGCATATGAGATGCTACAGGTAACATGTATTCAATCTGGAATTGAAATACGATGCAGTTAGTATGATGTGCCGAGCCCGGTGCATGCAAAACATGAATGGATGCAAACGTACGAGCATAAGGATGCTAATTGAAACGTGCCCTAAAACTAACCATCATAAGCTGGTAAATAAAAGGGAGAAAGATGTGGGGTTGGAAGACATACATCACACACACCGCACACTTATTACAACATTGCCCTCTCTCAGAGGGTCCGAATAAATAATACACAACCGAAAGAATAACGAATTACAGCTAATTATTACATAACCCTAATTAATTAACAAATTAACTAAGATAAATAAGCTAGCATGCAAATTAAACAAAAACGGACTGCCTCAGCTTTGTTCCGAATGATAGGGATGCATGCATGCTCGAGTCACCCTTGTCGGGAAATCCATCACGATGCCCCGATTTGCCTCTGTTTGCAACTGGTCCCGGAACACTGTACAAAGCTCCAGAAGGCTGCTGACCAGTTTTTGCTGCTGGTTTCCGGTTTGCTACAACAGATAGCAAGAAAGAGGCATGGCAAAGTATTTTCAACATATGTATGCATGACCACTCTCCCCGTCATTGCATAAGCTCTAGGGAGTGTAGTCCTCGATTCTCGTGCCACCAATCGTGCATCCTGATGCATGATGGCAGGGGAGTCGAATTGTACGACTCAATGTGAAATGAATGCACAAATGGACACAATAAGGCCTAAACTCCATCATGGGTAATCCGGAGTGTCGGCGACCGAGAATCGAGGCACGTTTCGTCACTTGGAGTACGAAACGTCCCTCGTTTCCCGTGTTTGGACTAAACCCTATTCCAAACACAATGCAATATACATGGCATACACAATGCAACAACTAGCATGCAATCCTAAATGCAATACGACTAAATGACGCAAACATGTAGAGAATGGCATGCAAACGTACTACTAGCATACACAATGCTATGAACTACATGGCATACTCGATGCAAGACACCTTATGCAACAATATGACAACATATGATTAGCATACACAATGCGAATATCAAATGGCATACTCGATGTAACGAACTACATGGCATGCGCAATGCTATGACTAGAATGGCATACACAATGCAAGATGGACTTAAACCAAGATGGATGAGCCTCAACCACACCCAAATCAGTGGCCAAACATGATGAAATGAAGCAACAACACTCATGCAAACATGCGCAAATGCAAGGGACCAAAACTAAGGCACCAAGTGCAACTCTACCAAGGCATGGCAAACATGTAATATAGCATACAACAACACATTTTTCAGCTCTGAAATGACATACGAAAGGGTCCCGAATCATGCAAACACCTCATACAATGCATGCTAGGTGGCCCAAATACCGAAACTAGTGAAGTGGATTACACTAGAGGTATGCAAAGCGATGCTCAAATGGAAAAACTAGCCCCAAACAGATCCTAGGCAGGTCCAAGACAAGGGGAAAATGGTCTCAAATGATGGCTCGAAAGGCATGGAAAGCAATGGTCTAAAAACGACGCATACAAGTACGACTCTCAAATGCACTTAAGGAGTGGAAAACATGGGACGATGGCACAAGTATGAGGTCTAGAATAACATGCACAATGATGCCAAGACATGTAAACACCTCTATTCAAGCATGCAAGAGGCTACAAAACTCAAGGCTAGGCATGGATATTGAACTACAACCATGCATAGCATGCATCATTCGACCATGAGGCACAAAAACAGAGCTAAGGCAGTTCAAAACATGCACAAAATCAGTTAAGGCATGGCCAAAAAATGCTAGAATCAAGGGCCAAAACAACATGCAATACAAGCTAGTGAAGAGGATTTACACTACAAGCATATTAAGAATTCAAGAGGCCACTAAACCAGAAAAAATTCAGAGGTATGACATGCCAAATAAAGCCCAAAAACTCACTGAAACATGGTCTATGCGTGCAAGAATGAGATGCTCCTTTGATAGGCTATGAAGAGGGTTATTCTACACATTCAAGAGGGACACCTAATATGGCAAAAACAACTCTAGACAGAGGTTATGCAGGCCCTAAAACTCACTGAAAAGGGCCTGAAATGAGGCTAGGAAACATGCAAGTATGGGCTCCTTTGATATGCTATGAAGAGGGTTATTCTACACATGCAAGAGGGACACCTAATATGGCAAAAACAGCTCTGGACAGAGCTCATGCAGGTCCTAAAACTCACCAAAAATGGCCTGAAACATGGCTTTGAAGCATGCACACATGGGCTCCCTTGTTAGGCCAAATATGCTAGAAAATGAGACAAGGGGTGAGAGGGCCACCCCTCTCTGATTTTGGTGCTCAAAAACATATAATAACCACTGAAAATCCGCTGGATTTCAGTGGTCAAAAGGGCCAACAAAGCTCAACACAAAGGCCCTAATGCATGGCTCAAAACAAAGGGAAATGAAGCATGCAAGGGGGTAGATGACCCTCAACAGAAAAATGGTCTTAAACAAACATGTTAAGAAGCTCAAAATAAGACTTTTTTCAGTTTATGACAAAGCCCAAATATGCTTGCAAATATGGCTAAAAGATGAAGCAAAACAATGCTAAGAAAACGGAAAGAGAGTGTTACCCTTGTAGCCAAAGGGACTAGCAGCTTCTGGACCAAAATAGCACACCTTCAACCTCTGAAAACCAACTCCAAGGTGCTTAGGTTGATGTTGGAGGTGTTAGGCTAAGAGGTGATATGCAATGGTGCAAGAACAAGGGGCTTCAGAACACCTAATAGAGAGATATAGGGAGAGGTGTATGTATAAGCCTTAAACAATTTCTGAAACTTTGCAAAGGAAGGAGAGGCCTTCCTTTATAGAGCCAAGGGTCCAAAGCTTCACCTAGAAGCTTAGAACCAAGAGTGAAGATCCTTCATACACGTGTATGGAGGATGCAGCTTGTGCCTCCCAACTGGCACAGTTAGAAAACATTCAGGGAGACAAAAAGGTGGGAGCTGGTCGACCAGTTCAAGTGGTCGGCCGACCAGTTGTCCTGGTCGGCCGACCAGGTCAAAAGGTCCAAGGTGGTCAGCCATCCCCTGTGATGAAGCCCCAGAAGTTAGCTTTCCAATGGCGCTAGCCTTGCATTAAAATTCCAACTGTGTAAAAAGTTATGCCTATTTTGGTGAAGCCGCGCAAATTCGGTCCAACCGGATTGATGCCCTATTTCAACTAACTATATCTCCCCCGTCCGGACTTGGCTTTAGGAGATTCTTGAGTGCAAATGAAGCCCCGGAAGTAAGCTTTCCAATGGTGGTGGCCTCATAGCTGAAATCCAAGTATGCAAATGAATAGGCCTGATTCAGCGAGGACTGCTCGTCCCTCTCTTAGCGATTCATGCCCATTTTCTCCCCCAACTGGATTTCTTCCCTCTTCTCCTCTTTTCTTCAACTTCAAACCCCTAAGCAGGGTGTTTTGAAATATTTTTCAAAGATTTCATCTCTCTTTCATTCATTTTCACTTTCTCCTAGCTCGGTTTACCGAAAAGCGCGACATTTAACAAAATGTGAGTCTCGGAACATCGTAGGAACTTTATTTCAAAAATATTTTGAAAGAAAGGGTTTTAAGATCTAAAATCTTTTGATCAAGATTGTTTTGGTCCAAAAGGGGTATGAAGTTGAGATTTGACCCTCTCCTTGCCGAAGAAATTGAACCTTTGCCCTGCACACATTTCTCTACCGAGTAAGCAATTAGCGACGCCCAAGTCTTAAGGTTGGTCAAAAATGGGGTGTGTACACATTGCACCAAGTGTATTTGCTGCCTAGCATTAGCACATCTATTACCTCACAATTATCTATGAAATCTTTGAACTCTTTCATGCCTCTATCCCTGCATGATACTCCTATCATTTTCCCTACATTCCTAATTTCATTAAAATCCCCACAAGACACCAGGGTTTTGGGAAAGAATTTTTCAGATTTAGTAGGGTCACCCATAATTTCCTTCTCCTTAATACATCATTGGTAGCATACGTGTTGACAATTACACAATCAAATGAGTTGTGAATCTTAGCTGATAGTATAATGAGATTTTTGCTGCTGCAGCATTCTGAGAGTTAGAAAACTTCAGGGTCCCAGATGCAAATTAAACCACCTGGTAGTCCTATAGCATCCACAAACATGAACTCCAGCTTATCTCTAGGCTAAATACTTTTCACCCACAAACTAGTAGTGCTTGATTGTTTTGTTTCTTGAAGTAGAGCCATATCTATTGCCCTATCAAGCAGAAGCTTTCTGATTTTCCTTCTCTTTTCAGGCCTCCCTACTCCTTTGATATTCTAGCTTAGTGCCTTCATTGGAAACAAATAAGCCCCAGATTTCCCCCATTAGGAAATTGATTATTCCACAATACCAATCCCTCTACCCAATCTCTCCTTATCCTGCTCCTCCACGCGTGTTAATTTCTTAATGACCTCAGATTCTTGCCCCTTATAATCAAAACCCAATCTTTTCCCTACCTGCAATGTTGCTTGAGCCTTTTAAAGAATGTCCCTTGCAGAAGAGGGCTGCTTTAATTCTGGATTATGGTTGAATGAATTAGGTTCAGCTGTTAGTCTTGAACTTGTTCCTTGGATGATGCCTTTGCTTGGTCCTGCACCTTTATGTCCCCATTCTTCTAGTAAACCCAGAGAACCTACCCGTTAGCAGAGGGTGTTTGATCCCATCACTTCTGCCTTTGATGATGCCTTTTCTTTTGCCTTTCTTAAATCGGTTCCTAATGGAGCCTGAAATGAATGGGCTAATTGTGATACTATCCTTTGACTGAGAATTCACCCCTGCTGCTCCACACACTGGCTTCGCAGATGGAATTTTTAATCCAGCACTAGAGGGCCCAACTGGGCTGCAGACCCAACTGGGCTAACTCAGTGAGCTACAGTCCAGAATGATCATGACCCAAGTCAACCTCAAGACAAATGCCAGGTCTATCTTTAAAAGGCTCACTTAGACTCTTGATAAAGCTTGGGGTGAGGATCAGACCATCTACTGAAGGGGCTACAGAAGCTCTTTTTTTAGGGCCATGATTACAATCTATACTCTACTGCAAATTGCCCACAGCTAGCTGTTTTTCAACACCTTTTTGAGCAACTTGATTGCATCACTGCTTCTGTTACAGGCATACTGCTGGCAATGATGATTCGACCATACATACACCTTCTTCATTTGAATTTCCCACGCAATTTATAGTCTTTGCCACGGCTGATGCATTGCTCCAGCTGCCATTTGCAACCAACTCATCCTTATCCTTCATCCTAGATGTCATAACGTCATTGGCTACATCAGACTCTCTTGTCACTTCATCCGCCACTTCATCTGCCTTGATATCATCTTCTTCCTCTGAGGAATTGTGTTGGATGAGTTGGAGTACACCATTAACTTTGGAGCAAACTGCTTCAACTAGTTCCTTAGAAGACGTTTCTTTACAGCTGATGCTAACATCCTCTGCAGTCTGCTCTTCAAAGACTCTTATGGGATAAACTCTTCCTTTGCACTCCAGGTTGATGCTTGTACTTATCGGGTCCATAACATTTATAACTATTCTGAATCTGCCACAGTGAAATGATTTGGGTGTACCAATATCACCATCTAAGAATACCAGCTCCTCCTATAGTCTTGCTATCTCTCTGAAGGTATTTGAGTTCCATAGATTATGGGGTACCCCATAACAATTGATCCAAACATGCCTCTCTTGCTGAACATGCATTCTTGGTCTCTACTCTGTGATGTACTCACACCAGTCATGGAACCAATCCACAATTAGAGACTTTTTGCTCATCAAGTCTTCTTTGGAGGGAAATGAGAGAAACATATCCCGCCCTCCTCCTTCTCTCACCAACACATTCTGCGCTTCTCTTTTTATGAGTTCGTTTTTTACTTGCAAAATAGTATGATCCATTATGAGTCTCATAATCATGCTCTCATATAGCCACTCATTGCCTATCTCTTCTACTCTGATAGTTGTCATCATTGTAGATCTGGGTTGATCTCCTTTGATAACCTCTACGAACGGCCTTCCATCAGTGTCGTGGTTCCATTTATTGCTATTTGTCGTAGCTGATATGTTCCTTGTCACTGTTTGTCTTGTTGCTAGGGGTTTCAGCCTCTGCCTTGCCTCCATGTGTTTAGCATACTCTGCGATTTTGACTGACAAAGGTTTGTCATCTACCCACAAGCCATTTGCTTTTTGTTCTACTACATTAGTTGCAATAGAGCAGTCATACTGTACAAACCCAAATCTTGAGTTTGTTGATTTCCTTATCTTTTGTGGTATGAATACGTCCTTGACCACGCGAAACTTTGTGAACATATCATACAAGTTCCTTGGTGCCATGGATTCAGGCAAGTGGTCCACAAAAAGTATAAACAACCTTGCTCTTCAACCTTTTGACCACGAGTTATGATTTGCTTGTCTTCTTATTTGCTTCACCACTGGGATCCATCCACGTAGTCTTCCAGCCATCTTTTTTTGATCTAGACACTAGTTAAAAATTTATTTAGAACTGAAATTCGAATAAATTTTGAAATTCATTAATTTTTTCAGTCTAACTCGAACTCAGTTTGATAAGTTTATATGTACTGTAAAATCATGGAGAAATTACGAAAATAAATCATAAGATTTGAGTCTTGTAATAAAATAAATCTCTAGTTTTTAATTTTATCAATTTAAGCCCTAATCTTTTGACTTGTTTTCTACCTAAACCATTTGTCTATTTCTGTTAAATAAAATCGATGAAAATTTTGATATTTTAGTCATTAAACTCAATGACAAAGGATATTTTAGATATTTTATATATACATACATTAGTTTAATAACTAAAATGCTATTTTTCTGTCGGTTGTACTTAACGAAAATAGGCAAATGTTTTAGATTGAAAACAAATCAAAAGATTAAGATTTAAATTAACAAAATTAAAAATTTGGGATTTATTTTGTTAGAAGACTCAAATGAGTTTTTATTTTTATTTTTATTATATATATATATAATTGTTCCTAAAATAAAAAATAAATCAATAAAACTACTTGAGTCAATTTGTGATCAATTCGATTAAAAATCATTTGGGATTACACTACAGCATATAAGAGTTTTAGAGGTCAAATGTTTTAGTCTCTAAAAGTAAAAATTTTGTTACAAAAGACATTTAGAGATCAATTTCTATCTTCACGAGGATAGTTGTTAAAAGATCGTTTCGAAGAGTCAAAAATAAGGCTTTTAGTGACAATATTTTGAAAATATCACTAATAAATAGACTTTTAGAGACAAAATAATTTGGTCTCAAAATAGTTTATTTTTTGAGACAAAAAAATTGGTCCCAAAAGGATAATAATTCATCATTAATGTCTAATTTTCGTTACTAAAAATATAATAACGACACTTTTCATAATAAAAATATGTAATCCCTAAAAAATAATTTTGTTCCTAAATTTTGGTTTCCAAAACCTTAATTTTTTTGTAGTGTTAACTCAAAATATTAAGACAAACTTAAACTTTTCGAAGCTTGTTAAAATTTTTAAATCAAATTTAAACAATCAATTACTCAATTAATTTATAACCTCAATCATCGTGGAACTTAGATTATTCTGTTTACTCATAAAAAAAAAATTAATAATAATGAATGTGTCTATATAATATTTCCCAAAGATAACCTAATGAGCAGTACAGCATTAATTTTTCTAATGAGTTTCACATGCCACTACCAAAGGTCCACAGATTAAATTCTCCTCCCATTGGATATATAGATTCCTTTTTTTGTCAAATGGTATTCCTAGTCCAAGGTTACATTCAATCAATGTGGTTGATTAGACGTACTCTTACCAAAAATTAATGAGCATCATTAGTTTGGGTAATGCAATCATGCCCCCTTGCCATCTTTATCAGAATAAGAGGTGTTGAGAATAAATATTTCAAAATTTATTTAAAAAAATGATACTTTTCAAAACTTGATAAGTTTGAACCTACATGATATACTTTATTTTCAATTATTTTTTAGGATACATATAGCTTTCCGGTTATAATAATATCCGTAGTTTGGATTGGGTAATTTTGTCATGATGCAAATTATAACTTTTCTATATTGTTGACTATTTGCACCCAGTATAACAAATCAATGTTTAAAGATAAAAATTTGGAGATAAAATATTTTAGTTGTCAAAAATTTTATTGCCGTATTTTTATATAAAAAAAAGGAATATTTGATGATAAATTACTATATTTTTGTCTAAAAAACAAACTTTTTTAGTATGAAATTGTTTTATCCTTAAAAATATATTTACTAGCGACATTTTCAAAATTTGTTGATAAGGTCATTAAAAAAAAATAAAATTTTAAGATGGTTTTTTAGTGACGACTCTCATGACAATAGGAATTGATCTTTTAATATTTTTTGTAGAAAAATTTCAATTTTGGAGAAGAAAAAGTTTGGTTTCTTAGGCTCTTATGTTGTAGTGACCTTTGATTTTCAAGAATACAAATTTTTTTTAATAAAAATAATTTCAGTGACAATACATGAAATAAATGATAAACAAAACATAATAAAAATGTGGTAATCATAATATTATTACAGATTAAACAAAACTTAATGGCCCATGTTATAATTTAACTGGTCATGAAAGGCACTTAGGTTAAGTTCCAGTAAGGCGAGATTTTAAATTTGAGACAATGGAGTGACCTCAGCAACGTGGAAAAAAAGAAAAAAAAGAAAAGAAAATCATTAGTGCATATTAGACATGAAATCCACCACATACATTGTTGTAACTTTGCCTACTTTTGCAATGATTAGGTCCATGTACCATGTTAGGTGGTTCACATTTTGCTTGATTCTGAATGGTAGATGTAACAGATTAATTTCGTAGTTCTATTTTGTTTTGAACTTTGAATGTGGGAAGGCATAATTAAAGATGTACCCATTATTTTGTGGATGAAGCGGGCACAATTATTCAAGCCTATTTGTATGGAACCTCGTTGGATTGGACGAAGGTCCCTACTGGACTGGACGAAGGTCCCTACTTCGTACTCAAGCCTAGTTGTCTGGAACCTTGTTGGATTGGACGAAGGTCCCTACTCCGTACTGACGAAGGTTCCTACTCCGTACTCAAGCCTAGTTGTATGAAACCTTGTTGGACTGGACGAAGGTCCCTACTCCGTACTGACGAAGGTCCCTACTCCGTACTCAAGCCTAGTTGTATGGAGCCTCGTTGGACTGGACGAAGGTCCCCACTCCGAAGTGGGCTCTCTCTCTCCACTCTATGATGGGCCGAGCTAAGGGATCAGTCTTAGCCCACTCTCCACTCCGAAGAGGGGAAGACCATGGGCCTGGCCCTAGCACCACTCCCCACTCCGAAGTGATTAAGTCCATAACATGGGATCTCTTGACTCTAGAAACATACTGGTCTTCTCTATCTTGTCTCTACCAAACTTCGGTACTGACTCAACCATCGGAGGGGTTTCCGACCAACCCCCGGTAGGGTAGCCTAACTATTTGTTCCTTGTGCAAGCCTTCACCTATCAGTGCACCAGGGTTCGTCCACAAAGTTTCATCTTACTCTATTGCGGAAACTGGTCCGCATAGTGGATATATAAAATGACATTGTCCTAGAAACCATACTCAAATTTGGATGTTCCTTAATTGATGGTGTTAATGTCTCCTTTATTGATTGGCTTCTGGAACACTGCATGTTACTTTAAGGTGGGTTGGTTGGAGTTTTGACAATCATTTATCACTTAAAAAAAAAAAGAAAAAAAAGAAAGAGAGTCAATTGGATTTTGGGAGAATCAGATAAATACTAACCATATAATCAAAGGGTTGCTTCCTTTTTCTTTGTTGAAATTGTAGAAGATTGATATTTAGCTAATCAAAAGACAGTTAAAAAAATAAAAAATAAGTTTGTAGTGGACAACGACAACTAACAATTGTAATTAGGAATGTTAGAAAAATCTAAAAAATTGACCAGATCGATTAAATCAGACCGAACTGTTTATATTTGGTCTGTTTTTAATAAGAATCGGTTTGTGCAGTTTTTAATTTGATTTTTTTTTTTTTTTTTTTTTTTTCGGTTCGATATCGGTTCAAGCACCTTGTGCACCAAACTAAGCTGAAACCGACCACTTCAACATATATTGTATTTAATATATATGCAATCTAATAATATAATGATATTAAATAAATTATTAACCTTAATTTATTAACCCTATCATCTCTATAACCTAAATTTGTAAATTCTTATTAAATATTTTTTTGAACATGAAATTCTTATTATATAATCTTTAACTCAAACTCATCATTCTTTAAGTCTTGGCATTTTTTAACCTTTTTTTGTCTGTATTTTCGTTAATCTAGGAATTGAAAAATATTTATTAAATAGATGGATTGAATATGTTTGAAGTGGTGAACAAATAACTAATTCAATGTTTTTGTATAGATTAATAACTATACTAAAAAGTAGCTCAAATTTAAAAAGTCATAAACCGATTAAATCACACCGAACTGAACCGTTTCAATCAGTTCAAGTTGGTGCGATTTGTTATGAGAAGCGGTCTGTATTGATACTCAAAATAATAAAACTGACATTATCAGTTTGGTAATTATTTTACCTAAATATCGACCGTACAGAACCTATTACATTTTAATGATACAAGGGCCTCCAACTTGTTATGGTTGATTTGTGTTTTAAAATTGTTCTTTGTATGTGGTCTTCTTCAATTAATACAAATTTTATTTTGCTGATAAAAAAAAAAAAAAATTAGGAACAGAATTATGAATTTTATATTGTAGGGGTCAAACTAAAAGTATCAAATAATTTAGAACATGTTAAATTAAATTTTTATCAACTTCATGATGCATTTAGATGTTTTTATTGAAAAAGAAACACACTTGTCTTTAACATATGTCAAAATTGTGCCTTGCTGTACAGAGGAGTAAAAATGTTTTATTCTAGACCATCTCTAAATAAAAAGAAATTCTAGTTTGTCTCCTGATTAATCTGTGTATTCTCTACCATCAATTTTTGTCTTATTTCACGTTGAATTTCTTGGCTCACTGAATTATCGAATTCTGATCAAATTTTATCTGCTATCTGGCTGTAGAAATCGTTTATACAATTTTTTTTTGGGATGGGAAGTGAAGTAGTAAAGTGCAAGATTTTGCAATGTATGATTGGTGGAATCCTTGGAAGAGAATATAAGAAGTGGTAGAGAATGAAGGGAAGATTATTAAATGGTTGTGAAATTAGTAGTCGTGTGGAGAGTTGAGTTGGGGTCGGTTGAGATTAAAATAGTTAAAAAAAATAAAATAGATTTTTTAATTTTAGGCTAAAAGTTATCACATTTAAATTATAATCATTTTACTTTTTTCTTACAAAATTTTAAAAAGTCAAAAAATTTATCCTAAACGAGACTTTTTAATCCCAAATTAAAATAGTCAAAAAATCAAAAAATTAACCCACATACCAAACGGAACTTTAGGATGCAATGAAGCTTTGGTTAATCAATAATGGCTCTAGCAATATAAATGACAAGATTTTTGGGCGTTAGAGAATTGGATAATTAAAGTCATTATAACTATTATTTTTTCGTTCTTAATTGAATTTATAAATTATGAATTTTATTTTTATAATATTTTGAACAATTGATATCATTTATGTCACAACTCGGATTTTCAAATCCAACCCATGTGATTCTCCTCTCGGGTAGGAGTTTCTCTCTTGTCCTGTACAAGGCTTGTTCCCCTTTAGTGGGGGTTTTCTTCGTAGGTTTGCATATTTTGGTGTTGCTCTGGAGGTTTGTTAATGGCAGCCTCTCTTGCAGACTTGGCACAGCGGCTTGTCTTGACAGAGGTGGAGGCAGCCGAGGTGGTCGTGGATGAGGTTCATGTTCACTCCACTGAGGCAAAGGCAGGGCTTTGCTTGGTGGGTAAACTTCTCACCATGCCGGCATTTAATATGGAGGCGCTGCGGTCCACTTTGACATCAGTTTGGAAGGCTTCTAAAGGAGTTGTGTTCAAAATTTTGGGTGATAATTTGTTTTTGGTTCAGTTTGGCCATATTGTTGATAAGCGTAGGGTGATGATCAATGGCCCTTGGAGTTTTGACAAACAATTGGTCATGTTGAAAGAATTTAATGGGGCTTTACAGCCGTCGGAAATCACGTTTTCAACTATGGAGTTCTGGGTCCATGCATCTAATCTCCCTCTTATAAGTATGACTCGAGAGGTGGGGGTTTTGCTGGGGAATAACCTTGGGAAGTTTGTCGATATGGAGTATGGTGACAGAGGTATTGCTTGGGAAAGGACTCTTCGTATTCGCATTGAAATCAATATTGATAAACCCCTTCGGCGGGGTTTAAAATTGGCACTAGGTGGCCGAGAACTGGTGTGGATTACGCTACAGTATGAGAGGCTACCCAATTTCTGTTTTCATTGTGGATTGCTTGGACATAGTGTTCACGATTGTGGGCATAGGTTGCTGGAGGGAGCACACAGGGAGGAGGTGACATTGCAATATGGTCCATGGCTTCGGGCTGAAGCACCACGAGGACGGGTTAGAAAGGAGTCCCATGGGGGAAGTGAGGAGTTGGCGGGCAGCACACAGGCAATACCGGAGGACTTGCCTGTGCGCCCAGGTGGGTTTGGGATTGGTTCTACCCCTAATTTTATTCCGGCGACGGCAGAACAACCTCACCAGAAGGGGGCCCCGGTGGAGCTCTTCAAATCTAGTAAGTTGCAATCTGATTCTCAAAATCCCGTGATTGCTAATCAAGGGGCAGATTTGGTGGGTTCTAAGGTTGGTAAGTTTATCGGCGACCTTTCCTTAGCGCCAGGTTCTAATTTTCAAAATTCTGGGGAGTGGGCTGGGTTGGACCAAGCTTTAAATGGGCCTGATGGGCAGAAGGATATGGAGGTGGTGGCCATTTTTGGGCCTCACGAACAGGCTCATATAACGGAGGGCTGGGGTTTAGGGGGTCCGGCTGGGCCCAAGTTTTGTGGGACTAGTGGACAGCCCAGTCCAGATTTGGCCTCTTCGGCGCGACCTATTCCCAATTTGTGCCCTCCTGCTGGCCCATTAAAGGTAGGGAAAAAGTGGAAGAAGTTGGCACGAGGTTCTTCTAAACCGTTGGACCAGCAAATGCTTAGTGTTGGTGGAGCGAAGCTGAAGGTGGGTAAACGCGATTGGGGCCTTTGTGATGAGTCGTCTAGTTCATCTGCTGGTAGTAAAAAGGTTAAGCTCTTTGAGGGACAGGATGAGCATGTTTCCTCTCTCCAATCAACGGTGGAGGCTGCGGGGCAGCCCCGCCGAACACAATGAAATGCTTCAGTTGGAACTGTCGTGGGCTTGGGAACCCGCGTACAGTTCGTAATCTTCAGCTTCTGCTGAAAGAACAAGCTCCTGATGTAGTCTTTCTTATGGAGACTAAGTGTGTGGCGAGCCAAATGGAAAGGGTTCGGTGTAAACTTGGCCTGGCTGGGGGTTTGTTTGTGGATCGGATTGGTTTGTCAGGGGGATTAGCCTTATTATGGAGGTTCGAGGTGATGGTTTCAGTACAAAGCTATTCTAGTGGGCATATAGATGCTGTGGTGGAGTCCGGGGAGGAGAACTTGCAATGGCGATTTACTGGGTTCTATGGCCACCCAGAAGTTGCTAACAGAAGGTTTTCATGGGAGTTGCTTCGTCGTTTGGATGGCTTATCGGAGCTGTCGTGGATGGTGTTGGGTGATTTCAATGAAATTTTGCTGCCATCCGAGAAAGTGGGTATGAACGATCGAAGCAGAGTTCAACTCCAAGCTTTCCAACAAGTACTTTCGGATTGCATGTTAGCTGACATGGGGTTTTGGGGGCCTAAATTTACGTGGTGTAATAATAGACCATCTGGGATGGTTCGCGAACGTCTAGATAGAGGAGTGGCTAATGCAGCTTGGTTAGGTTTGTTTCCGCTGGCTCGCGTGTTTCATCTTACATGTACCACATCTGACCACATTCCCATTATGGTCAATTTGTTGGGCCAGCACTTGAGCCTGTTAGGGAATCGGCATAGACCCCGTCTATACCATTTTGAGGCAATGTGGCTTCGCGACGAAAGATGTGAGGAGGTTGTCAAGGCTAATTGGGGTTGTGTACAGGAGGCTAATATGGACAGTGTGCGGGGTAATTTGGAGAAGGTGAGTGTTGGTTTATCCCAGTGGGATAGGACCACTTTTGGCCATGTCCAACAGTTACTCCGAACTAAATTGAGGGAGGTCCGACGTCTGGATGGTCAGGATGTGCTCTCGGCAGATGACAACTGTGTTCGTATGAACTTATGCCGTGAGATTGATGAGTTCCTCGAGCGAGAGGAGGCTTTGTGGTGCCAACGAGCACGGGCTAATTGGCTAAAGGACGGTGATCGCAATACCTCCTTTTTCCATTCCAAAGCTTCCCAGCGGCATAAGAAGAAAAGGATTGATGGGCTTGAAAATGATGAGGGTGAATGGTGCAGTACGCCTGATGAGCTAGAGAAAATATCAGTGAGCTTTTTTGAAGAATTATTTTTGTCTGGACAACCGCAGGGTATTGGAGATGTTTTGGATAAAATTCACAGGGTTGTTTCTCTAGCGATGAATGCGGAACTAGCTCGAGTTTACACAGCAGAGGAGGTGTCTCGGGCGTTATTTCAAATGCATCCTACGAAAGCACCGGGCCCGGATGGTAAACCAGCTCTATTCTACCAACGTTTTTGGCCAATAGTGGGTGAACAGGTCACACGGGCAGTCTTGGGGATCCTTAATGATCGGAAAGGGGTGACGGCAGTGAATGATACCTTTCTTGTGCTAATTCCGAAAGTGAAAAATCCTAAACGCATGTCTCACTTCAGACCAATTAGCCTTTGTAATGTGGTCTACAAGATTGTGAGCAAAGTGTTAGCCAATCGGATGAAAAAAATATTGCCGGAAGTCATCTCTCTAAATCAAAGTGCTTTTGTGGCGGGGCGACTTATTAGTGATAATGTGCTTGCCTCATTTGAGATATTTCATTATTTGAAGAATAAGCGGCACGGAAAAGAGGGGCATTTTGCCTTAAAACTTGATATGAGTAAAGCCTACGATCGAGTTGAATGGAATTTCTTGCGTGGTGTTTTGGAAAGGATGGGTTTCCACCAACAGTTTGTGGATACCATTCTGCACTGTATTTCTTCGGTGTCATATTCTGTTCTTGTCAATGGCCGTCCGACAAAGAATTTTGTTCCTAGTTGAGGGCTTCGGCAAGGAGATCCTCTGTCACCTTATTTGTTTGTGTTATGTGCGGAGGGTCTGTCCTCTTTAATCACTCAGGCTGAAGAAGAGCGACAGTTCACTGGTGTGGCTGTGTGTAGAGGGAGTCCGCGTGTATCCTATCTTTTCTTTGCGGATGATAGCTTGATTTTTGGGACTGCAACTCTGCAAGAAATAACTGTGGTTAAAGATATTTTGAGAAAATATGAGTTAGCATCAGGCCAAAAAATTAATCTTGAAAAATCGGCTATTTGTTTTAGTAAGAATGTGGCGATGGATACCCAAGAGGTGTTGTGGACGGAAATGGGGGTTGGTACTATGGTGGAATCTGGGAAATATCTTGGCATGCCATATATTGTTGGTAGATCCAAATGTGGGATCTTTAACTATGTTAAAGACAGAGTTTGGCAACGGCTGAATGGGTGGAAAGAAAAATATTTGTCGGCCGCTGGTCGAGAAGTCTTGATAAAATCGGTTGCTCAATCTATTCCCACGTACATTATGTCTTGTTTCCAACTACCAGATGGGCTTTGTGGGGAGATTGATTCTATGGTGAGTAATTATTGGTGGGGACAGAGGGAGAATAAGCGAAAAATCCATTGGAAAAATTGGCGAGCTCTTTGTGATCCAAAATGGATGGGCGGCATAGGGTTTCGGTGTTTAAAGGCTTTTAACACCGCTATGTTGGCCAAACAAGGGTGGAGGTTGATGTTGTCGCCGGACTCTTTGCTTGCCAGAATTTTGAAGGCCAAGTATTATCCTACTACAAATTTTCTTCAAGCTAGCGTTGGGTCGAATCCATCATTCACGTGGCGGAGTATTATTAAGGCTAGGCCGCTTTTAGAAGCAGGAGTAAGGTGGCGAATTGGGGATGGGCGCTCGGTTCAGATCTGGGGTGCAAAGTGGGTTCCTAGGCCTCACACATTTCGGGTCTGTTCTCCTCCTACCGAATTATTAGCGGATGCGTTGGTCTGTCATTTAATTGATCAGGATAGGAGGTGTTGGAATTCACGGCTGCTACATGAGAATTTTTTGACTATGGACGTGGATGCCATTAAACAAATTCCTCTCTGCTGTCAAGGTATACCCGATAAGTTGGTGTGGCATTATACCAAAAGTGGTGTGTTTTCGGTTCGCTCGGCTTACCATTTGCAGATGAGTCTTAGCTTACGGGAGGAGAGAGGGTCTGGGTCCGAGGTGCAACATGATACCTGGTTTTGGAAGCGGGTCTGGCATCTTCGGATTCCCAATAAGATCAAGGTCTTTGCATGGAAGTGCTGCTCCAATATTTTGCCGATCAAATCTATACTTCGGTATCGGCATTTGATAATGGATGATACATGTACTCGCTGTGGTGATGGGCCAGAAACATTAATGCACTGTTTTTGGGGCTGTTCGAAGGCGCAGGAGGTGTGGCATCACAGCCCGCTGATCTTTGTGCTAGACAAGGGAGTTGGTCTTGATTTTATGAGTTGGGCATATGAAATTGGGCGGAGTTCTGATGCGGATACATTGGGGTTGTTTTTTGCCATTTGTTGGGGTATGTGGTCTTCTCGGAATGCAGCCATATTCAATAGTATTGAGCGATCGGCGGTTTCAACTATTCAGATGGTGTGTGGCTTGCTGCAAGACTTTAGGCAGGCACAATCTAATATGCAGGGTCTTCAAGTTGGCTATGGTCTAGAGAGGTGGAGTCCGCCGGTAGGGGATTTTGTTAAGGTGAATTTTGACGGGGCCACTTTCAAAAATCAGCAGTCATGTGGTGTGGGGGTCATCATTCGTGATCAGAGTGGTGAGCCGATAGCTGCCTTCTCGGAACAAATCCCGGCAATGTTGGAGGCCGATTGTATTGAAGCCATGGCGGCTGTCAAGGCGCTGGAGTTTGCAACAGAACTGGGGCTAACCCATATTCATTTGGAAGGTGATTCGCTGATTGTGGTGAAGGCTATTCGAGATGAGTGCAATCTAAGTGCTTCTTTTGGTCATTTTCTGCAATATGCCATTTCCTATTCCAAGCAATTTTTACAATTTTGTGTCTCGCATGTGAGGCGAAACGGCAACCTTATGGCTCATCACTTGGCCCAAATGGCAAAGGAAGCTCCAGACAAGAAGGTGTGGCTTGCTGAGGTGCCTACTAATTTGGTGCATATTTTGTTAAATGAAGTTCCTTTTCTGTAAGGGGGCCTTCCCTCTACCCTCTAAAAAAAAAAAAAATCCAACCCATGTGAATAAACAATTAAATAATAAATAAAAGGTAATAATAAACCAAATGAAAATGATAATTCTCATGCAAATAGATACAACACTACTAGAAAAGTGACTTATTGCGACTAATTTTTTGCGACTGATTATTTAACGGTTGCAAAAAATAATATTTGCAACAGCACACTCTTGAGTTTTTCTTTTATTTATTTTGCCCCTTTCTTATACCTATGTAAAGAAGTTTACAAAGAATTCAAAGATATATTCTCACACTTCAAATGTGTACAGATCACTCTATTTTATACACACATCCAATCATAACTGTCTAACTACACTTGAGTTTATTTAACTAACATCGAACCTAACTACTGTAAGTCAACTAACTCATCTTCTAATAGATTCAGTTAGAGTGAATGGCTTTGTAATATATTCAGACTTTGTAACAGATTTAGTTGGCTTTGTATGCTTCTGTAGCTCTTAGGTTCGATGTTAGTTAAATAAACTCAAGTGTAGTTAGACAGTTATGATTGTATGCGTATATAAATATAGAGTGATCTGTAAACATTTGAAGTGTGAGAATATGTCTTTGAATTCTATGTAAACTTATTTTTGGTATCAGAGCATCTTAAGCTCTAACGAGCTTCAGATCCTCATCAATGGTAGATTCTTTTTCTCTAGAACTTCCGCCAAATCTTACTTTGCTTATCTCCAATTTAAGTACATTTGTCAGTGTTAAACTTGATTCCACCAATTATATCGTGTGGAAGAATCAGCTTCAAAACATATTGAGAGCAACAAGATTGCTTGAATATGCTGATGGATCTTGCTTGTGTCCATTATCTACTGTTCTTGATTCATTAGGAAAATCGATTGCTAATCCAGCTTATCAAAAATGGATGACAATCGATGCACATTTGCAAAGTTGCATCACAACAACCCTATCACCCTCGATCTTCACTTCTATATTCAACTGTTAATCCAGTGCTGCGGTATGGAATTCTTCGGAACAACGATTTACTTCTCTCTCCAGATCACACATTCATCAGCTGAAAAATCAGTTGAATCGATTGTCTAAAAAAGGTCTTTCAATGGAAGATTATCTTGGAAAAGTGAAAGCCATTGCCGATCAATTAGCTTTGGTATCATCTCCTATGGATGATGAAGATCTAGTGCTTCTTATGTTGAATGGCCTACCAAATGAGTATAATGCCTTCAAAACTACAATTCGAGCAAGGCCAGAACCAATCTCTATAGATTCTCTAAGTTTTTTACTTTGCTCTGAAGTTGTTCATCTTGAGGCTTCTACTCTTCATTCTTTTTCTTCAGATATTCCTTTTGCCTATGTTGCTGCTAGGCAACATTCATCTTTATTTTCTAACAGATTCAGTTGGAGTGAATGGCTTTGTAATAGATTTAGACTTTGTAAAAGATTCAGTTGGCTCTGTATGCTTCTGTAGCTTTTGTATCTTATCACTATGCCCTAACCGTTTCACTTTTACTTTCCCTTTCCCGACAATTCACAAACTCATCTCTGTCTCTCTCTCGACCTCTGTCTGTCTCTCTATCTCTCTCTCTCTCTCGACCTCTGTTTGTCTGTCTCTCTCTCTAAGATTGTGATGAGAAGCAGCAAACAACAATGCCAGAGTTACTAGGGTTTGATGATTAGAACCAGCAAAGAGATCATCCGATTCCATCATCTTTGTTAGAATAATCTTCTGTGTAAAATAAATAAGTTGAAACCAAATCAAACAAATAAAATAAATTACTTACAGAATTTATTTACTGAAATGAAAAATACAAAATAGATCAAGTCGAGTGTGTGACACTATAGTGACCTTGATTTTTTTGTAAGTCTTTATTTATTTATTATTACTTGATTTTATTTTTGACTTTATTAATTGCGTAGTTATATAAGAATATAATGTGGTATTTAATTAATTTAATGTGTTAGTTAATTATATATAATTAATCTGAATATTTATATTTATATTTATATATATATATAAAGAAATTATTGATATAGATTTTATATAAGATATTTATATTTATATATGTTATATTTGTGATTTATTTGTATAATATAATATAATAGGAAATTAGGTTATTATATATTTAGACTTAGGTTTATAATGTAGTATAATATAAGAAGTCAACTAGGTTTAGAAGTTAATAGGAAAACAAAGAAAAAAAGAGAAGGTGGTGTGCTGTGTGGCAAAGAGAGAGAGAGAGAGAGAGAGAGAGAGAGAGAGAGACCGGGGAGAAAGAGGAGAGGAGGGGAAAAAAAAGGTTAGGGTTTTGTTTTGGTGGCTCCATTAATTCTTCAAATTTTTTTTTGATCTTCAAAAATAATTGTGAGTATAAAATCTACTTCCCTTGATTTATGTTTAATTTGTTATTTTTATTTATTTATTTATTTGATGTTGGTTGGATTTTGTATTTGTATATAGATGATAGATTGATTTTAATTATTTTGATTAGTTGTGTATGCCAGGTTTAGGGTTTTTATATCTATTTATTTTATGGTTATAATCACACTCATGAATCTATGAAATTAAAAGAAACTTGGAACCGATAGATAAATTTCTTATACTTCACCATGACTCTATGGATTGTTATTTTATTTGAGTGATGGTGAGGAAGAGTGTATAAAGAAAAAAGAAAAAAAAAATGAGGATTATGAGATTTATTTGAATGCCTTAGGTTTGGCATTATTATGTTTGTTCTCATGAGTAGATAATAGATTGTATATATATATATTATTGTCTCGTTCTCATGAGTAGACGAGTGCTTTGATTTACTCGCATACGTATATGCTAACTATCCGGGGAGTGTAGGTCAAACTCGAGACGATATTCCCGTACAAGTTTGGCTTTGGAGCGGTGTTAGGTATACGGGAGGCACATGGGATATATGTGTAGTGTTAAGGAATATAGCTCAGCCAGCTCAGGTTCAAATAGTGCAGCAGCTCAGGTGCAAATAGTGCAGCTAGCTTAAGTGACTTCGACTCAAATTGCTGTTCAACAGATTACAGTTCAAGAAGTTCATCTGTTTAGGAGTTAGTTACGTAGTTGAGAAGATAGTTAGTTTGTTAGAAGATATTTTGTTTAGATAATTAGTTGAGCTCCTTATTACTTTGTATAAAATATAGCTGATGTATTATCAAATGAGTTGTTGAATAAGAAAGTATATTGGTTTCAGTTTTGTTTCATGGTATCAGAGCCTCGAAGCTCCAACGAGCAACTGATCCATGGCATCACCATTATCATCTTTGCTTCCTTCAAATCTCACTTTGTTAATTTCTAATCTTCCTCCTTTGTTACTATCAAACTTGATGGTTCCAATTTCCTTGTTTGGAAGGCTCAGCTCTCGAATATTCTTCGAGTCACAAATCTGCTTGGTTATGTTAATGGATCAATTCCATGTCCAACCTCTACAATCACAGATCCAGAGGGAGCTTCTATTCCAAATTCAAAATTTCTTCAACAGACTTTGATTGATGCACACTTGCTCAGTTGTATCACTGCAACGCTTACACCTTCAATCTATGCATCTGTACTTCAATTTCATCATTGTTCTGAGGTCTGGAGTTCTCTCCACAAGAGGTATACAACTTGTCTCGATCTCATATTCACCAATTGAAAAACAAGTTAAACAGTGTTGCTAAAAAAACTGAGTCAATGAAAGAATATCTCTCCAAAATTAAGGACCTTGTCAGTCTGTTAGCCCTAGCACCTGTTAAAATTGAAGATGAAAATCTAGCCTTAGTAACTCTGAATGGTCTTCCTTCTGAGTTTGATTCATTTGCTACTGTCATTCGTGCTAGACCAGACAACATCACCATGGATGATCTATGTGCTTTATTGTGTTCTGAAACAATTCAGTTAGATTCCAAGATAAACAAATCCACAAAATCAACTGTAGCTTTCTCTACAGTCAAAGGATCTCCAACTCTAAATTCTTTTCACACTTCCTCTTCAAGATTTCAAAATTTTGGCTCCAATCAAGGTCAATCTTATTCCATAGGAAGAAGAGGATGTCGAACTAGAGGTTATGGTAGATTTTCGCCATCTCGAGGTTGAGGACGGTTCTCAAATCAAATTTGGAAATCTGTGGAGGCTCCATTCATTTTGCACTGGAGTGTTGGTATCACATGGATCCACAATATCAAGCTTCACATCAAAATTTTCAGACTCATAGTCAACAACAGCAACCACGAGCCTTTTGTTACTTCCTCGGTAGCCTCCATGTCTCATTCCTCAATAGGTTCTTCCTTAGTTCAAAGTCATTGGTACTTGGATTCTGCAGCATCAGATCATGTGACTAACAATCTCAGTCATCTAAATTGCTATCAACCTTATCAAGGCTCTGAACAGATTACCATAGGAGATGGCAACTCCATTCCTATCCAGCACACTGGTAAAGGCCTTCTTCCAACTCCACATCACTTGTTTAAATTGAATAATGTGCTACATTCAGATTCTATTTCTTCTAATCTTGTCTTTGTTCAGAAATTGGCTCAAGATAACAATTGTATTATCAGTTTTGGTAATACTACATTTGTCATTCATGACAAGCTTACGAAGAAAATTCTTCACAAAGGATCTAATCTTCATGGCTTATACCACTTTCTTCCATCCACTTCACTACTTGCTGGTCATGCTTCTTCAGCAGCTCCCACAAGTTTTGCTTCTCAAAAGCTGTCTAGTTCTGCTTCTGTTTCTAATAATGTTTGGCATAATAGGCTAGGGCACCCTACTGCTTTGAAGTTTAAGCATCTTAGTTCACACTTGCATCTTAACTTTTCTTCTTTTGTAACATCTCAAGTTTGTGTGGACTGTTGTATTGCCAAAAGTCATAGATTATCTTTCCAATTGTCTAATTCTATTGTAAATAAGCCCCTGCTTTAATTCACAGTGATGTTTGGGGGCCTTTTTCATCCACTTCTTGTGGATGACTTTAGTAGGTTTACTTGGTTATATCCATTGGTTTATAAGAGTGAAGTTTATGCCAAGTTTCTTGAATTCAAAACTTATGCAAAAAAACAATTTGATACTCACCTTAAGATCCTTCGAACAGATGGTGGTACAGAATTCTTTAATAATAAAATAAAAGCTCTCACTGTGTCACAAGGAATTGTTCATCAACATTCTTGTCCTCATACACCATCGCAAAATAGTGTGGCTGAACGAAAACACAGAAATCTCACTGAAATTGCTCTACTTCACTACTCTTCTATTCCTATGCATTATTGGTTTGATGTTATTGCTTGTGCCACTTACCTCATTAATAGACTGCCTTCTTCCAAATTGGCTTATAAGACACCTTTTGAAACTTTGTTTCATAAACTTCCAGATTTTTCTCTTCTCAAAATTTTTGGTTGCCAATGCTTTCCTTGGCTCAAACCTTATCATCCTACCAAACTACAACCTAAATCAGTTGAGTGTATCTTCTTAGGCTATCATTCTTTAGCCAAAGGATATAGGTGTCTTGATCTCAAAACTG
The DNA here is from genome assembly GCA_036172215.1 of Camellia granthamiana. Lineage (NCBI taxonomy): Eukaryota > Viridiplantae > Streptophyta > Magnoliopsida > Ericales > Theaceae > Camellia > Camellia granthamiana. The sequence continues at coordinate 68,440,133 of CM069910.1, read as the reverse complement.
GAACTATTTATCTTTCTCGTCATGTAGTGGTTAATGAACAGGTTTTTCCTTTTGCCCATCAAGCTTTTTTCTCCTCATCCTCTTTTTCATCACAGCTCCCTTTCCTTCAATCCTTCTTTTGGTCTTCACCTTCTTTTTCTCCACTTTTACAGACATCATTTGTTCCCATTGCTTTTGTTTCACCAGTATCTCAGTCTTTTACTGCCTCTACTTCACCAGCAGCTAGTTCTTCTTCTCTTCCAAATTCTACTGGTTTACCTCACAATTCTACTGGTTTTCCTCACAATTTTACTGGTTTCCCTCACAATTCTACTGATTTACCTTCCAGTCCCTCTTCAACTCAGTCTTCTCTTCCTCTTATTTCTCCTTCCCTTCATTCTCCTATACCCATTAACTCCATTTCTATTCAGTTGCCTCTTCATTCCACTTATGCTTACTTTCCTTTTGTGTGTCCTTCTTCTAATTGTCATCATATGCTTACTAGGTCTAAAGTAGCTCTCCTTACTCTCAAACCTGCTTCTTTTTCTTCTCATGGTGTTGAATCTCCCTCTCACAAGGAGGCCTTGGTTATTCCTATTCGGAAACAGGCTATGTTGGAAGAATTTCAGGCTCTTCAAGTTTAGAAAACTTGGTCCCTTGTTTCTCTTCCTCCTGGAAAGCATGCCATAGGTTGTAAATGGGTGTTTAAGGTTAAGAGAAATTCAAATGGGACTGTTGCTAGACATAATGCCAAATTAATGGCCAAATGCTATCTTTAATAAAATGGCATTGACTTTCAGGAAACTTTTAGTCATGTTGCTAAGTTGCCCACCATTCGCATTCTTTTATGTCTTGCTCTCTATCACCATTGGCCTATCAAGCAACTAGATATCTCTAATGCTTTTCTTCATGGCCTTCTTGAGGAAGAGGTTTACATGTTGCAGCCACCAAGATTTGAGCATTCTTCTCACCCATAGCAGGTTTGTAAGCTCCACAAGGCTTTGTATGGTCTTAAACAAGCACCAAGGGCATGGTACTCTACCTGTTCAGCCTTTTTGCTCTATCAAGGGTTCAAAAATAGCAAGTGTGACTCTTCTATGTTCATATATCAGTATGGTCCAGTCTTCATTGCTCTTCTAGTTTATGTGGATGATTTTCTCCGCACTAGGAATAATATTACACATATTCAGCTGCTTATTACTAAAATGCATTAGGCATTTTCTATGAAAAAGCTTGGCAATCTTTCTTATTTTTTGGGTATATCTGTTGCAATCTCTGGCTCTACCTATGTGCTTTCTCAGACCAAGTATGCTCAGGATGTTCTTATTAAGGCTGGTATATTGGATTGTAAGCCATGTGATTCACCTATATCTGTTAAGCCTGGGTTGCCTCACAAATCTGATGTTCCTTTTCACAATCCTTCTTTCTATAGAAATATAGTTGGGGTATTGCAGTACTTAACCATTATCAGGCCTGACCCGTCCTATGCTGTAAATTACCTCTGTTAGCATATGAATAATCCTACTATTGGTCATTTTGCTGGTGTAAAAAGGTTACTTAGGTATCTTAAAGGAACTTTGTCTTAGGGCCTCACTTATACACCCAGCTCCTTTGCTTTTTAGGCCTATTCTGATTCTAACTGGACTGGAGACTCTGTTGATAGAAAATCCACTTCTGGATATTGTGTATTTCTGGGCTCCAATCTTATTTCTTGGTCAGCCAAGAAACAAGCCACTGTGTCTCGATCCTCTACTAAAGCAGAGTATTAGCTCATACTGCTGCTGAACTGACTTGGATTCGTATGTTACTTCATGATCTTTGTATTATGTCTTCCACAATTCCTCTTCTCTAGTGTGATAATGTCTCTGCCACAGCCTTAGCCTCTAATCCAGTCTTTCACTCTCGATCAAAACATATTGAAGTGGATTGCCACTTTGTTCATGATCAAGTCCTTGCTAAAAAGCTTTAGTTGCACTATGTTCCTACTCTTGATCAGTTGGCTGATATATTTACAAAACCATTATCAGTATCTCGTTTCTCTTATCTTCAATCTAAACTGATGTCAGTCTCTCCTCCCATCAGTTTGAGGGGGAATGTTGAGGAATATAGTTCAGCCAGCTCAGGTTCAAGTAGTGCAGCAGCTCAGGTGCAAATAGTGCAGCCAGCTTAGCTGACTTTGGCTTAGACTGTAGTTCAACAAATTACAGTTCAAGAAGTTCATCTGTTTAGGAGTTAGTTACACAATTGAAAAGATAGATTGTTAGAAGATATTTTGTTTAGATGATTAGTTGAGCTCCTTATTACTTTGTATAAAATATAGCTGATGTATTATCAAATGAGTTGTTGAATAAGAAAGTATATTGGTTTCAGTTTTGTTTCATGTAGGCCAGAAGTGAAAGGCCAAAGTGGTGGAGTTAAGGTACAAATAATGAAATATGAGTTTATTAGTATAGTGTGAATTGTATTAATTTGTACATCTTGAAAAATAGTAAATGTCTTTGATAAATTATGAAATATAGGCAGAGACATGTATACGTAATTCTAGACAACTTTTGTATTTTAACTTTGTACTAAAAAAATCAATTAGAACTTGTAATCGGATGATCTTGATTATAGTAGTTTTTATTCATTTTAGCAATGCAGATTTTAGAGGTTGTTTTAACCCCCGAAACGAGCTCATTTTTATTGGTGTCACGTAAATTGAAGTAAAACATTATTATGCACACTTTTTGTGTTTTAAACTTTTCCAAAAAAAAATCATCTTAGGACAGTTTCTGTTCGTTTTCAGCTTCAGATTTTTCAATTGAATTCCGTCTAGGTTATTCTATCAAATTTTTCTCTCAACCTGTTTAGTTTCTACTAAAATCATTCACATAGCCTTTTATAAAATTTGATTATGTACAACTTTTGTTCTTTAAGTTTTGGTTAATTCAAATTATTTAAGCATGAAATAATACATTTTTATACTTCTTCAGCAAGTTACTTATGATTGAATTATACTATCTTTATTTTTTTTTCCAGGATGGTGGGTCTTACTAACTTTTTATGTAGGGCTGACCCACCATATTTTTATTTTTATTTTTATTTTGTTTGTTTTATACTCAATTTATATTTCGTTGTGCATGGGCAAGAAATTAAATGCCACTGTATCTCGGAAAACTACCTATTCGTCTTGGTGCGAATGAAACTACTTGTCTTATCCCGTAACAAGAATTAAATGTATTTTTGTTTGTGTCTGGTGGACATGTGGGTGTCAAATATTTGTACTCATACCAGTATACCTGTATACTGACCCGTTTTATCTCTTGGCATCTCGGGTGCGTTCTATTTGAGCGTAGCTGAGCTTCCTTTGCAGGATTAGTTGGGACTATGGTGGTGACAAGAAATAACCATGATTGTAGGACATGTCTTTTGGACTTCTTTTGGTTTTCTTGAGCTTAGGATTGATATTAGTTTATGTATTTATTATTTTTTATGACGTTAGTATTTTTGACAATTTGGCATTGTGGGTTGTTTTTCAACATTACATTATTTAAGTTGTTTTGACTAGTTATTGTTACTTTAATATTGGAGGTATTGGATACTTATGAATCTATGATGAATAGTTTGGTTGGTGTTTTGTTAGTTTTTCTTTATCTCTTATAATCTTTTGAGTATAGAATTTATTTAAACCTTATGGAGACAAGAACATTTAGATTTTGTTTCACTCCTAAGATTTGGATAATAGAATATTGATTGAGGTTTAGTCCTAATTTAATATTTAATTGTTCAAATTTGGGACGTGACAGACACTTTGTCCTTCAGAAAGATTCGCCCCGCTATGGTACTTACGGACAAATAGCGTCTATCTTCCAGGATACAATGATCTTCACAAATTGTAGTAGCACTCCAAACAATTTATATGGCGAACCAAACCTATTTTCTATTCTCTCAAAATCTTTCCTAAAATAATATGATGAATAAATTATGCAAGAGAGCAAAAATTGGAAGGAAACTAATGAATTTCGAATGTAGCAATCTGCTGGAATGGTCTAGGTATATATAGGGCCAAATAGGTGTGAATTCAAACTTGAATAGGTCTGAACTTTGAATTGAACAGATGCAAACAGTGTTGAACAGATAACTACTTGGCAGTTTGAATCTGTCCAGAAATTGCTGGCAGTTTTCAACCTGTTTATAACTGTTAGCAGTTTAAACTTGTTAAAACAGTTTTAATCTGTTGGGAAATCGGACTGAATGAGGTAAATTTTGGACAGAAAATTAAATTCAATTTTGGCACAAAATTTGAATTTAATTTCATTAAGAATTTTTGGAAAAAATTCAAATAAATTTTGTCCAAAAAATTAATATTAGAACTGACCCGACTCATAACCCACACCCGCACCCGGCACGGCTCGGCCGGCCGGTCGGCCGAACGGTAGCGGCATGTGTGTGGTGGTCTGAGCCAATGTTCACTTTGTCCATAACTCTTCCCTTCTACAAACTAGGGGTGCCCCTTGGGGTCCAACCCAAGTGTTGCCACCTATAATTTATATATACACATAAGTTCTCTTAAGTTTCCAATGTGCGACAAGCCTTACAAAGAAACCTACATTTTATTCTTTATTTGTCCATTCCATGAATCAGAAAATGACGTCAACTCCTATTCACTCATAAATGGTTTTGACGAATCGTTTTCACCGTGTGACTTGCCACGAAGCAAGGAACACATCACCTCTTTGAACCCATCCCAAAAGACGTGTGGGCCCCATTCAAATTTGGGCTCAAAGTTAGCCCAAAATAAGTCTATAAAACCATATTTTTCCAACAATCTTCACCATCGAATCCAACTTCAACCTCTTCTCTTCTGCTTCTAGTAACATCGATTGTTGTTCTTTTGCTTTCGATGTTCACAATCACAACTCTTTCATCTCCCAACTCATTCAGGTTCTTCTTTTTTTCATTTCAATTTTATCTTCCAAAAAAAAAAAAGATTGCGAGTTTGATTTGATGTTCCTTCGAGTTGAATATTGAACTGGAAATCAAGCAATATTAGTAACTTTATAGCATAAATGCATTTTTGGATTGGTATTCAATTTTGCCGACTATGCTGAGATCATTATTATTTCAGAAATAATGGAAAATAATCTACTGTTCAAGGTGTTGAATTTGATTTTCAGCCCTAGAATTTGATATTCGTCGATTTCAAAGAGTGAAAAAACTTTGATTTGAACAAGCATTACTTGTTCGAAATGATGTATGCTTCTTCTAACTATTTTTGCTCCTCGAAGTTGAGTTCAGCTTGAAATCTTAAGTTTGTAATGCATTTATGATTTTCTTTTTTCTTCTTTTTTTGCAATTTTTTCCTACTTGTACATTATTTGTCTGATATGTGCATAAAAAATAATTACCTGTACATGCATACACCTGTTCATATAGGGAAGAGCTGAGACACACTAGTGGTTTCCTTTTTTCTTAACATGTTATGAATATTTGCTATTATTAATTCTGTTGACAAAATAATTGTATTTTGATTAACTTAAAGGAAGTAAAGCCCTGAGCAAATGACAATTGTATGTGTTGATACAATGCTTGGAGCACCTAATGAAGCACTGTTGTTTGTTTTTAATGTTCCATTAAAAAGTTACATTCCAATTTATCTAAAGCAAATTGGTTAGGTGAAGCTGAAAAGGTTAGAATGATGCTCAAGAGGTGGAACACTTGCAACCTTTACATGCTCTTCACTTTATTGTATTTTTACGTAAAAGTACTTATTTCTCTGAATTCTCTTGTGTCCTTGATCTACAGCACAAATATCGTGCTCTCAATTATATTGCCAAGTGGCATCATTTTTAAGAACTCAGGCATAATCTACTGCCACACCAATATTACCTGCCATACCAACTCTAGAGTTCACTTCGTATACTAAAACGGACTTGGACCATATAGTGTGAATGGGTTAGTATGATGCATTAGAATTGATAATACCATGCTTATAAATGCTTCATAATGAGGTTTCTAAAGTTTGTTGATTATTAAAAAATTTGTTTGTGACATTCCTTATTGTTTGTTTATATCAGCATTAATTTCTCGGTATGGAAATGCTCACTAAATAATTGCAGCTTTCGTGTTCAAGGTTAAGCCTATCTTTAGTGTTCAAGGTTTAGCCCATCTTTTTATCAATTAACCTTATCCTTAGGGATAAACTATCCTACTTACAGCTTTATTTTTTGAAATCGAATATGGAGTGCAGAACAAATTATGAGTTTTAGTTAACTTGGATGAACACATCATTACCCTTTTGATTGCTATTATGGCTTCAACTCCATATTTGGTATTCTGTAGAAGTTTGAGAACAATTGTTGACTTAGACACTCATCATATTTTTGTTCGTGATCCATCTGTAGATCCCTGCACTTATAATGCTCCTAATGCTTTTCAAGTTGCTGTAATGCCATGAGGATGATAAGGTTGTAGAGTATAGAGAGCGTGATATTATTGTGTAGAAGCAACATGGTCATTCTAAGAGAATTCGTATGTGTTATTCGTTGATATATAATAATAGAATCATTTTGTTGTAAACCATGTAGCATCTTTGTAATTATTTCCAAACCTTCACAATTATAGCTTTCTATTCTTGCAGGAAAACATGCGTAATCAACTAACTATCAAGGATGTTTTTCTATAAAGAAGATGATCGACAGTCAATGTAATGATCATTGAGAAGGTTTATTTCCAAGAACTGGATTTACAAGTGGCAAAGTTTTTAAAGCTGGTTCTTATTGATACAAAAATCAATTGATTAGATAAACTGAATTTGCATCACGTAAATCCTTGTTTACACAGAACCAAATCATTAATACATATTTCAAATAAATCCTTGTTGAAGGACATATTGTGGATTGCAAAATCAATTCAATAAATGATACTTCATCTTATATTATAGAGCCCTCACTTGCCAAGAGTTTGAGAATTAGAATTCTAAATTTCCAAGTTGGTGCTCTATTCTATTTATAACATTGAAATATTTTATTCCCATCGTTTTTTAACATGCTTTTTGGATTGATGTTGCTTTTACATAGTTTCTAGTAGAACTCTCTCTCTCTCTCTCTCTCTCTCTCTCTCTCTCTCTCTCTCTCTTCCCAAAATGAGTGACCTTTTCGTAGCATTACATTGCCAATTTTCTATTCAAAAGAATATTGTTTCTAGCTCAATTTGTGTACTAAAATTTTCTAATCACAATGGTGCATTTTCAAATCAAATACATTCTCGTTATAGTTTAACTTGATGACCATGAATAGATGTCGTAAATTGAATAATTCCCATTGACCTTTTGTTCTACCAAAATAACTCAAGCATTTATTGACTACTTTGAATGACTATTCATGTATGAGTGCTCTGTTGTTCTTCATCTCATGACTCTTCAGATTCACAAGTGTAAAAGCATTTGTTTTGGTGCATCAACTGTCTTGCATCATTTAACAGCTAATGTCTTTTACTTTGATAGTGTTTGAATTTTAGACCGTTTATACTCCTTGGATTAATCCTGGATCTTTTGGTCTTGTCTACCAATTGTCAGTCATTAGTTTTCTTTGCATTTGCTCACAAGCTAGAAGAAAGATTGCTACCTTATGGAGTCTTGGGTTGCCCTCAGCTTTGAGGCAATATTTATTGGTTTTCTTCTTTTATTAATGTATTGAAATGTGCCTACATTGTACTAACTTCATTTTTCTTTTTCTTTTCTTTTTTTATATAAATATAATTTTTATTCTTGAGTATGCAGGTGATTATGATTTGAAGGTAATGTGCCAAGAATACTATATTAATTGGCAAAAAGCGGTTGTATGCTCATAATCTATTTGGATTTTTATTTATTATTATTCTTTTCATGATAACTCTGTAGTATGCTCTCTCTTTTTTTCTTTTTTTTTTAAATTTTCTAAATTTTGGTTTTTGAATGTGTGATGCTCACTACTATTTGGTATTTACAGAATTTGCCAATGGGAGATTAGGCCAATGGCTACAAGTACTAGTTTGTGTGCTGATCTTGCTGAAAACATTAGGCTTCCATGTTAATTTATGTTAAGAATTCTTTTTAATTCTTTCTAAATTGTTTACTATTTTACAGTAAACAATTGAATTTACTCTTTTTAATTTTAAGTAAACAATGAGATATATGGGAGCATACATATATATATATATATATGAAAATATGGATTGATATTTCTATTACAGGTCTAAATTAATTTGTTAATATTATGTTATTTTTCATATAAAAATATTGTTTGGTACTTGCAATTGATATTTTTGTTAGAACAAATGCATAAATAATTTTTATAATAAATAATTATTTTTGATAAATGTCATATATTACATGAGTTCCTCAAGTTACATACACCCTACTTTCAAGATATATGCGAGATGAAAGTTCTGTACATAAAGACAAGCAGTGATATCATAAATAATTAAAATGTCGTAGGCTTACATCATATACAATGGTATAACCCTTACAAGCATGACACTCGCCTTACAAAACAAATGGCCCAAAGCCTACAAGTAATAGGGCTATCTCTATCAGCTCAAACACACCTCCAATGTATCATCTCCATGTTTGGGTATGTCATTAATATCTGAAAAAGATTTCAGCCACGTAGGGTGAGCATATGGTCCAGTAAGGAACATTTTAGAAACTAATAATACTCCACAAGTATAGATAGCCATGATATTATACCTATATAAAAATTCAAAACGTTTTGCTTAACACGGGTTTTTGTTCAATTAAACCATTCTCCAATTATCAACACTCTTTGTTTGATTAAACCATTTTCCATCATCAACTCAAAGGCCTAGTGAATCCTCTCAAGTCCATGTATCTATCAGTGGTCATTGTTGAACACCACTTAAACTAGTGCACTATCAGAAGTTGCACTTTGCCAGTGACCATCGCTAGTGATCATCATGAGTACTACATATACTAGTGTACAATATGAGTTACACTTCACAAACCAGTGCACTATAAGAAGTAATACTCTGCTAGTGGCCATTGCTAAGCGCTACCTAACCCATCATAATCTCATCTCAACCATACATGACCCGGATTCATCCTAACCACTCAACTGAAACCAAGTTGTTTTTAATCATAACCAATGCGTTAAAGCATTATCCGATTCTTATAGAATTTGTGCCTTACACCACCATTCAACAATGGGTTTTCATTCTCATCAACACATCTCAATAATACAATGCAAGTTATTAACAACCACCAACACTATTTTAGTTTTAATGATTATAACCTATCCATTAACAATATAATTTCATAATTTCTCAATTCATCTGTCACAAATTTCCCTTTAACAACATAATACTCAATATGGTATTACCAATTTCACCACATGCTCAATAATCTCTCAATTCCCAAAACAATAACATTTAGGGTTTTTCACAAATTGGGGCTTTCTCATATTTAGATAACCAAATGCAATTTTATATAAAGAAAATATGTTTAATAGCAAGATTATAAATCATCAACCACTTAACTCAACCAAACCCTCAACCTCTAACATGATTTCTAAAATCAACAACAACAACAATAACAATAACACGACAACAAATACAACATGGTTCTTTGTACCAAAAATACCAAAAATATACTAACGCTCTGTTTGGTTAAGGGATTTGAGAAGAGATTTGGAAAGAGAAAGAGAAAATGTGTGTGAAATTAGGTGAAATATAGATATATTTTATTCATATTTCACCTACTTTTTCCGTTTCCCTTTCCAAATTCCTTCCCAAATTCCCCAACCAAACACAGTGTAAGGAATTCATATTGAGTCAATAAAATAGAACCCTACCTCTTGAAGAGAAAAAGAGAAGGTAGGAGCAATGTCTGATACCCGAATCAAGATTTTGTTGAGATTAAATCAAAGCCCTTGCCAAGCTTTCCAACAATCGTGTTTGGGTCAGAGATCAAACCCAAGTCCAAAATCAAGGTTGAAGCCCAAGAAGTTAAGGTTAAAATGGCTCAGAGGAGAGAGAGAAGAGAAGAGGAAACAAAATCTGATATTTTTGTACATTGAACAGCCTTATATAGACATATACATCGCGGGCAACCTACATGCCGCAACTGCGAAAGACATAATCGTGGGCGTAACTAACATCCTCGCAAGCGCATAACAACACACATGCCAAAAGTACTGAGAGGTGGTTTTCCATTGCGGCTTGGTCGCATCCCTTCACCGGCGCGACTGCTCACATTCACCTATCGCAAGTGTGATCAAGCTAAGTTAGGTTCTGGTTATGAATTCCTGGGACAATTCTAAAGCAACAACAAAGGTCCCATTCATAAGAAATAAAGGAAAAGATGTACATAAAAGTAATCACAACACAACCCATGCATTCACAAGCCTGAAAGCAAAACGGGGCATCCATACAAACAAATTCAAGTTTGGTTTTAGAACCAGAACACTATAACCTCCCCACCTTAGAAAATTTCATCTCTGAAATTAAAACGAAAAGATAAATAAAGTAATCAATGCAAAGCAATGACCTAGGAACAAATCTAAACACGTGAAGTGAGAATACTAGCTCTTTAGAATTTAGGATTTAATCAACCCCTCGAAGAACACACCCTCACCGACTCCTAAGTCAACCCAATTTGACTCGACAAACAGGTCTAGCTCGTACTCTCCCGACACTGGGATATAGAGCCATGTCACGGACTTTAAATAACTACGGTCGCAATGCAAAGTGATAAGCCACCCCACTAACTCATTCTCGATATCAAAACAACTTAAGTGGAAGTTTCTCGTTACCTCTGACTCATAAGAGTGTGGTAGCATTTCCTCTCTCAATATAACCCAAAATGGTTCTCAAACAATAGATTTGATTTAGACGGGTCTCTCAATATCTCTAACCACTCATAAAAATTAACTCAAGGTTCACAAAATTCATTACTAAGGTGCAATTGACCCCACTATTACATACAAACGCATCCAAATCACATACCAAGGTCATAAGTACAATTTTAACTCTCATTTCCATCACGAGTGCCTTAATAACAGGTTCGGTGGCATGCCAAGTCCTTATGTCATTTGAAAGTCAACAAAGAGGTTCCAACTCAACATTCACAAGAATAGGGAATTCTAGTACCCAGTTTTGAAAGTATTAGGTAACAATGCTAGTGTCAATATGACTATGAGTAAATCTATTCAATAGACAAACTTTGTTCCACCCTCACAATAGTTAACATACTACTAACGAACAACACTACCACATTGTTGGCAACTAATGCCCCACTTCCTAATATCAAAGGTCGAACGACCAATACTCAAAGGTTTTCCGAGGCTAAACCTCCAATCTGACAATCTCCATCACCATGAATCCATGAAGCGATTTCTAGATCCTTATCGAGCACCAAACCAAAATGGAAAACTATAACTCAAAAACATAACACCAGAGTTCGCAAGAAGAAACTCTAAAAATGCTTGTATGTCATTCACATTGCACACTATTGGTTACAACACATCATAACAAACTCTCCTGACAAATTATGGCAACAACACAATGTTTGAGCCAAATCAACACAACTAAATTAAATCTCAAGCAACAAGAAGGCCCCTCCTCAAGAGCACTACCAAACATCTCATCTGGTGATTGTCAACTGTCACCCAAAACAACATCACATGATCATCGACCTCAACAACAATAATTGAGATAATAACGAGAAAAAGAAAAAGCAATTAAGGGCAGAAAAGAAAAGAAACAATTATATACACACACCATAGTTGGGGATTTTCATCCCACCACCACTAGAACACAATCTACTCCTCACGGTATCTCCATTCTTTTCGAAGTTCTACACACATACCAAAATTTCAAAAGAAATCGCCTCAATACCAAGGATTCAACATAAGGTTAATAAGAAGTAACCACACACATCAAACATGAGTCAACACTATCAAATATATTACCACATATCAACAAATCAAACACGCTATTGCCCAAAACTAAGGCAACCTCAGGATGGTCTCATGACAACCCCCCTCTATACGTCAGTTAAAAAACACGCATTCAATAACACAGTCATAAGCCACACAGTCTGTCACTATTAACCCAAGTGGGTTACTCCAACGTAGAATTCGTTACCATGTTCTACAAGGTTTCCCCAAATTTGTACCAGATTTACTATGACTCAATATACAAAACTATCTCCTCCAGACCTATCTGCTAGAACCAACTCACAAGAGTTTACCTTACGTCAAAACTAACGCACAACAGTAGTGCCTCAAGCGTAGCAAGAGTTTAACATCTCACCTCAATCCCTTAGTGATCAATAAGGTCAAACCTTGGTTCAACATAACTATACTAGCACACGTTACAAGAGTAACTAACAAGAACACCATTCCCATGGCCAACTCACTAGGTCTCTAACATTTTACCGGACAAGCACCCTAAACTAACCGCCAAGAGATACTCACACCACCTATAGACTTTCAAAATTCATACTATCCCAACTCCAAGGAATATAGAATAAGGGCAATTGAATTCTTACAACCATTCGAGCCTCCTCACGGCATCACTAACTACTTTCCCAACCAACCTATGGAAGCCCATTATAGCCCAAGTCAACGGCTCACCCCGAGGGACAATTGCATCCCCAATGCCATCCCATAACCTCTACTAACATACATAAAACTACCGTAGGTGATAAGTATAAGTCACAACACCAACCATGGGCTATACACCCAACCAATTGTTTCGGAAACATCTCATATCTCAACAAGGGAAAAACTCACTTTAAAGTATTCAAAGCACACTGCCCACCAAACACACAATAATAAGAAATAGAACAAGAGATTGACAACCCCCATCAAAGAAAACCAAACACACACTATTATGACCGGCTATTTATTCCCTACAACCAATGCACAAGTCTACATCTAAACTTAATGATGACTCTACTCCTAACATGCTAATACCTCTAAATCTCGTTATACCTAGGGTGAGACAAAATTCACTACAAGACTCCTAACCCAATTATTAATAGGGATACTCCTCCCTTGGATACATCCCACCGTCCACATCTTACCACTAAATTAGTTCGATCCTAGAAAACCCCACTGCTACAAACTCACCTCAAGAACACCAACTCTAAATCCAACCACCCCATCCATAATGTCCTAGTGCATACCGTACCCCACAGAAATACTCACGAGCAACCATAAACCCTACAAGGTATTTAACTTATTGTTCGATGCAACTATAGGGAGACAAGTACCACTTATTTCAACCAACCAAGCATTATCTAATACGAGAATACCCAACCCTTAACTGGTATAACCGACTCCACTAATCTTGAGGCAATCCAAAACCATAAAACACATCCCACTTAACAACATTCCGAAACACCTATGTCAAGATTATTAACACCGAGATTAGAAATCTACGCAAACAATATTATAACATACGAGTTCAATTTCAAACTTAACATGCCCCAAAGTTCCCGACACAACTTACACTTCTTCGACTAGTTACAAGACTTAAAAATAAACACACGTCTATAAGGTGACGCATCTCACACTACACCTCATACTTCCGACCAATCGAGGTCATATCTAGTTCCGAGTACACACCAAGTCTAAGGGCTAACAGCCAATTCAAAACGCACACAAGATCACTCAAGTGAGTGTAACTACTCAACCCTCAAGTACAACCATAAAAGTAACTCAAGAAACGAACATGCCTTGAAGACATACTACTCGCAATCTAAAGCAGTCAACATCAACGACGCGAGTTTTGCTAACACATAACACACACTAGAGTGCTCTCTCAAAACTTTTACTCATTCCAAAACGTCTCTATTAAGAGATAAACATGTGACTTAGGATACACAACACTAACACCCTTCACCAAAATACTCACACATTACAACCAATTATTCAAGTCAACACATTAAGACTCTATTCAAATCACATAACCTCTATCAAATAACACTTAACATATAATCGAGATGAGTCTATAAAAATAGTTATTCATTTTAGCACTCTCTTAGAATTTCTGCTAAAAATAACGTCGATCGAGCGTGTTTCCAATATGACCTCCAAGTAAGTCAACTAGACACGAAATAATATTTATGAGTCTTAACTCCATTCCAACATAAAATGCAACATATACGCATGTTATCACTTAGCACACAAACATACAAATGTCCTTATCGAGCATGATAAACCCACTGTGGCTAAACCACTTCTCACGAGCCCAAGATTTTCAAACCTGGTTAGCTCTAATACCAAGTTGTCACACTCCGAATTTCAAAGATCTGACCTATGTGAATAAGCAATTAAATAATAAATAAAGGACAACAATAAACTAAATGAAAATGATATTTCTCATGAAAATGGATACAATAATGTTATACATTGCATGAGTTCCTCTAGTTACATACACCCTATATTCAAGATCTAAGATGAATGTTTTGTACATAAAGACAAGTAGTGATATCATAAATAATTAAAATACCCGCAGGCTTACATCATATACAAAGATATAACCTTCACAAGAATGGCACTCACTCTACAAAACAGATGGACCAAGGCCTACAAGTAATAAAGCTATCTCTATTAGCACAAACATACCTCTATTGTATATCATCTCCATGTCCGGGCATGTCATTAACACTTGAAAAAGATTTCGGCCACATAGAGTGAGCATATATCCTAGTAGCGAACATTTCAGAAACTAATACAACCCCACAAGTATAGATGGTCATGATGTTATACATATATAATAAGCTCAAAATGTTTTACTTAACACATGTTTTTGTTCAATTAAACTATTCTCCAATTATTAACACTTTTTGTTCGATTAAACTAGTTTTTCATCATTAACATGTTTTGTTTGATTAAACCATTTTCTGTCATCAAAGGCCTGGTGAATCCTTTCAAGTCCATGTATTTACCAGTGGTCATCACTAAGCACCACTTAAACTAATGCACTATCAGAAGTTGCACTCTTCTGGGGACCATCGCTAAGCGTTACCTAATCCAGTGGTCATCATGAGTACCACATATACTAGTGTACAAGATAAGTTACACTCTACAAACCAATGCACTATAAAAAGTTATACTCTACCAGTGGCCATCGCTAAGCGCCACATAACCCATCACAATCTCATCTTAACTATACATGACCCAGATTCACCCTAACCACTCAATTAAAACCAAGCTATTTTTAATTATAACCAATACGCTAAAGCATTATTTGGTTCTTATAAAATGTGCGTCTTGCTCTACTGTTCAACAACAGGTTTTCATTATCATCAAAACATCTCAATAATACAATGTGAGTCACTAATAACCACCAACACCATTTCATTTTTAATGGTTATAACCTATCCATTAACAATATAATTTCACAATTTCCCAATTCACTCATCTTTCACCAATTTTATTTTAACAACATAATGCTCAATATAATATTACCAATTTCACCACATGCTCAATAATCCCTCAATTCCCAAAATATTAACATTTAGGGTTTTCACAGACTGTGGCTTTCTTATCTTTAGATACCCTTATGCAATTTTATATAAAGAAAATATGTTTAATAGCAAGGTTACATATCATCAACCACCCAATTCAACCAAACCTTCAACCCTCTAACATGATTTCTAAAATTAACAACAACAAAACATAACAACTACAACATGGTTTTTTTGTACCAAAAATACCGCAAATACACTAGGGAACTCATATTGAGTCAATGAAATAGAACCCTACCTCTTAAAGAGAAGAGGAGAATGTAGGAGCAATGTCCGATACCTGAATCAAGATTTCACTGAGAATAAATCGAAACAATCGCCAAGCTCTCCAACAATTGTGTTTGGGTTGGAGATCAAGCCCAAGTGTAAACACTGTGAAAAAAAAAGGTTGAAGCCCAAGAAGTTAGGGCTAAATTTGCTTAGAGAAGAGAGAGAGAAAGGAAAGGGAAACAAAAATCTAATATTTTCATGCAAACAACCTTATATAAACGTACACATCGTGGGCACAAACCTATATACTGTGGTCGCGAAAGACACAATCACAAGTGCGACTAACATCCTCGCGAGCATAGAACAACAGGCATGGCAAAAGTACTGGGAGGTGGTTTTCTATTGCGGCTTGGTCGCGGCCCTTCACTTGTGCGATTGCCCACAGTCACCCATCGTGGACACAATGGTTCTGATTGCAGTCGCGACTAAGCTAAATCAAGTGCTGGTTCTAAATTCATGGGACAATTCTAAAGCAACAACAAAGGTCCCAACTACAAGAAACGAAGGAAAATATGTACATGAAAGTAATCACAACACAACCCATGCATTCACAAGCCCGAAAGCAAAATGAGGCATCCAAAATTTTGGTAGGCAAGCAAAATCAAACATGCAACATCTACCAAGGACGACGAAGAGGTTGGTAAGGTACAACATAAAACCAAAAGGAACAATGTAAGAAAGAAAGAAGCAAAGCACCAAAATAAACTCAATGGCAATCTTAAAAGCAATTTTTAACTTTGATTAGTTCCGCAACTTTCTCCCCCATTGAATTCAGCTTCATTGCATATGCTATCTACATTTTCTCATTCAAGTTGTATATGCTTCTTGAATGCTAAGAAAATGGTATAATCAAGAAATCAATATGAACTAGTCTGAATAGTACAATTTGGTTTATTTTTGTGATAGGACAAGCAAGTTTCTGTTCCAAGTTATCAAGAATCGTAAATTATGATTTGATTTTTGTATTAACGCTCAAAGGAACTGAACCAAACTATTTTTATTTTTATTTTTATTGGTAAAGTAAATTTGAACCATTTCTCTCACATAATTAAAAACAATACTTACATAGTATTTGTTAATCATTTCGTTTAATTTTGATGATGTCTAAAATATTATGAGCTAAATTATGATTTTTTAATATACATATTTTATATTTTTTTAACACAAAATATTATCTGTTAAAATATATGTTGTATGTTGTATTTATTATTTAAAGAGATTTAACTATGCATACAAATATTTTAATAGAGAAAGTACTGTATAGTTAAATATTTTAATAGAACTATTACTATGCACCACTTGTTTTTTTGTTGTTAGAAGTTTGAAACTTTACCATCACTATTCATCGAAAGCAACCCTTGATCATTAGTTTTCAAACATCTGCCTACAATTTTTGAGAAAGAGGAAAAGACATGCGCATGTCCATGTGATTCAGCGGATGCCTTGTGATGGGGCGGCTACTCCTCCAACAGATATATGTTCAATGGATATAGTTTCTATTATATTTAGAAGTGTTTTGGTGTGAGAAAAATACGAAGCGAAGAGGAGAAAAAATTTGTGATATTGAATTGTTCTCAAATATTATATTATGCCTCATTGTGTTGTATTTTTCGTAAGAAAATTTGTTGAGAATTTGAGCCAAAAATTGTAAAATGATTTTCACACCCTTTTTATTATTCTTGTAAAAAAAAAAGAGTTTTTGTGAGTGATTTTTTGGAGATAAAATCACTTGGGTAAGGTGAGACTAGGCACCGGATTCAAAGCTAGTCAAAGTAATTGGGTTCGATTACTTGGTGTAAAGGTTCACTAGCACCCGTGAAGTTAGTGATGTAATTACTATTTAAAAAATAGTGAAGAAATTCCCGATGAGGATTCTTGGGGAGTAGACGTAGGCTCGACGTGCCAAACCACTATAAATTGCTGAGTTTGCTTTCTCTTCCCTTTACTCATTTTTATTTCATTAATCTATTTGATATTGATGAGCATATTTATTTATTTAATATTTGGGTTAAATTTTAATCTAGTTATTTATTTAGAGATTATTATTACTCTGTTATTTTATTTGTTAAAATTCAAATATTTTGATTATTATTTTTAATATTGTGAAATTATTTTTAATAACTCAATTCACCTCTCTCTTGGATTGTCTACCTAAGATAACAGTAATTAATATATAACATGAAGAATTTGAAATGCTTTTATATGTATACATAATTTTTTATTAAACTTTGTAGTATAGTGAAGTGGCGGAATCAGAAATTTAGCTGAGAGGGAGCACTTATAATTATAATTTTGATTTTTCACCATAATCAATAATAGGTAATAATAAAATTTTGAATTAATATTAAGCCCAAAATCTTAAATATTTAATACAAAAATTTTTTAATATATATTTTTATACTGACCACAAGAAAGATTGGAATCGAAAACTAGTGTATTGTGGAGAATGTCTTATAAATAAGTCTCATGAGAGATTATACCATACTAATATACTTTTCTCAATTTTTGTATAAAATTTGAGAAAATTTTAGTATAACGGTAATACGATATCATCATCAATATGTGGCATTATTAAGGACAAACCTCACTTGTCAAGTATAATTAACAATCCAATAACTTTCACATTAGCATAGTGGAGTTAACAATGTTTAAATGTCAGTAATACTGACATCGTATCACTACTTCATTGAATTTTTTTACAAAATTTTCATATATAGTAATGTGACTTGTTGTAGTTCATTTATTTTCAATGGTAACAACCACCATTGTTTTCATAATTTTAAGAATGCTATTAACAAATCATTCTAAATGTTATTTCTAAATAAATTTTTTAATTGTAATTAATTTTCCTTATATACATATGTAAAAAAATAAAAAAAATAAAAAAAAAAAAAGAAGAAGATAAAGAGTTTAAAATTAAGGGGCACGTGACCCTGAACCCTTCATAACTGCGTTGCTAATAATGTGGATACAATGATGAGTATTTTAGTTTACAACTGTAGAAATGAACTGGAATTGAACAGCTTTTTAGAGGTTAGTTTTTATTTGATTTCAAAAGTTATGCGTGAACACCCCTAGCTACCTCCATTATAACATAAGACTGCATACAAAAATCTGAAAATAAATAAATAAAAAATATTACTGGGGGTCATTGCTAATTTACTACTAGACGGGCCTTGGCTTTATTTTGTTGTTATTTTCTCACCACTGAAGAGTCTACCTCACGGTTTCACCTGCTCCAAATGTGAGATCACAAAGTTATTATTATTATTAATATTTGCCGCCCATTATCTTTCTTGTTGTTTACATCAATGGAATTAGAAAGCATAATAGAGAAAAAGAAAAATTTAGCCAAAAATTCTTCTATTGGATCTTTATTTGGGAAAAATGATAATCTAATTTATTTTGTTTCATAAACTTCCTAAGAAAGAGACGCATAATTGAGTAAGAATAAAATAAAATATCTTTTTTTTAAGAAAATATTGTCAGAGTAACATGCTAGTATCAATCAGAGTAACATATTACTATCAGACAAAATAACATGTTACTATTTACATCAATTTTGACAGTAATAGTTTTTTTTTTTTTTTTTTGTAAGAATTTCATAGTCAACATAGATCTTATTTGATAAATCTTGATGAGAACATTTTAAAAATACTAATCTTATTAAAAACCAACATCTAGATCAAAAGTCATATTATTTTAAAGTTTAATATTTTAGTAATAGTGGTATGTATTGGATTTTTTAAGAAAAATCTTTTGTATTTATTCTTAATGCATTAAAATTTTATTACGAAGAGATTTTGACCAAATCATCCATAGGGAAAAGATAAAAATAAAAAAATAAAAACAAATGCACAAATCTCCGAACTAGCTGCTTTAATGTCAATTGTTCATTAGCAAGCAAGGTTCCCACACATGTAAAGCTATATCTTCTATCTATCTATGTGTTTATCTTCTATATCTATATTATTATTAAGGAAAAGTTGAATTTGGTATCTAAGTCTTTTCCTTATCCCATGTAGAAGATTTTTCTATCCTAAAATAAAAAATTATACAAAGAGATGGTATACAAGATTTGACCCAAGATCTTAGATTTCATTAAAAAATACTTATCACTTAACAATATACATATTATAATACTAATGTATTTATTATTTATTTTTATTCTTATTTATTTAAATTGCGTATGCATTATCACCAGTTAATATATATTATGTTTGCATGTGAAAACTAACATTGTTACCATTTATTAGATACAAGTATTGGACCCAATCAACTAGGCTAGTTTGATTGGTTAAAAATTCTACATTTTATTAGAAAGTTAGTTGTTCGAATCTCTTTTACTTGCACGTGTGTCTTATTTTTCGTATATTTATTAAGACTTTTTTTCGTCATTAAAATTAAAATTAAAATTTATTTTTCGTATATTTATTAAAAAAAATTTTATTGAATTTCACTGTAATATCACATATGAATTAAAAAAGAAAAAAAGTAAAAAATATTGGTGGTAATAATCACTGAATCAGGCGATAGAGTAAAAAACTTTGTCAATAAAAAAGTAATGTAAGTTGGGGAAAAAAACAGAAGAGGTAAGCTCATTTAAGGTTGATACTACCTCAAATTTCGTAGAATTTAAAAGTCAAACACTTAAAATATATAGATCTAACATTTTCACATAAGTTTTATATTTTTTTGAATAATTTTATTAACTTGAAAGAATTTTTTTTTTTTATAAAAAAAAGTGTCTTTATTTACAAAATTTGTGAAAAATAAGTGCACAACGATTATAATTAATACCCGACAGTGACCCATATGATTAAGAATTTTTTTAGTGATTTTTAAAACCTTGCATCATAGTGACCCTACAATGCTAGTCGCATGATGTCACTTTCAAAATCTAACTCTAGGGCCCTATGCAAATTGTCATGTGCATCTTAATCTTCATCCAAATATATGAATTTCTTCAAATTCTTTGTTAATAAAAAAAAAAAAGATGTACGTCATCCATATCTCTTTAAGATCTACCTTTTTGGGATATTAGTACTACAATAAGGTCAAGTTTGGGAAGACTAAATAAGTGTATTTTTTGAATTTTTATGAAATATGGGTTGGATTTAGATTGGGTTTGAAGTGATGTATTAGAGAGGTGATGTGACTTAAATAAGATGATGTGACTTAAATAGGATAGTGACTTTTTGACTTTTTGAATTTTTTTGAGGATGCCAAACTTGACCTAAATCTATAAATTCATTAAAAAAAAATTTATTTAGAATTTATAATTAAATGTAAGTTATTCATGGTGTTAGACTTAATCGTACAACACCGATCCCGTTTGGTAAAGTTGTGGAAAAGTGATTATAACTTATAACTTACCAACTTATAACTTATAACTGTGAATATAAGTTGATTTTTGACTTATAAATTAAGTTTCTCCTCCTCCACTCAAAGAATAAGTTGATTTTTGACTTACAAAAGCTATAGGCTGTATTGTTAAGCTGAACCAAACATATCAAAATAACTTAAATTAAGTTAAAAGCTTAAATAAGCTAGAAATAAGCCCTACCAAACAAGGCCACAAATCTAGATCACTCAAACTTAATTAATATTCTTCTCTCATTATCATGTTGATTTTGAATTAGATATTTTAATATAGTATTAGAGGTGGGTCTTGAGTGGCTTCTCAGCTCTCTAGTTTCTTCAGTCAATTTTTCAATAATATATATCATTGTCGATTAATTTTGAATTAGAGTGTAAACCTATTTAATATATTATTGTCAATTAAATTTAAGTAGAATGGTTTAACAGTTATGATCCCATACCAAAAAGTTTAAATACACATTTTAAAATTTGAATAATTTTTCTCTTGTCGTAATAATATTCCATGTGCTCTTGTTTACTCACGAAGCCCATCACCTTGCCGCTTGTCGTATTTAAAATTGCATCACGTCTTTTGAAAATTTTAATTTCACCATTTATTAATAAATTATTAAATTAATTAATAATTTTTAATAATATTAAAATTTTATTTTATTCATAATTTAGATAATTTTATTATTGTATTGAAGAGAAATTAGAAATTTTATTTTTTCAGTAAATTTTGCAAAATAAAAAATTCTAATAAGAGGTTTTTATAATTTTTTAAATTACAGGAAACAATTCATATTTAAAGTAAATTTTAAAAGCTCTATTTATAATTTATCAAAAAAATAAAATAAAATAAAAGTAAAATAAGAAGAAGTGGTCAGCTAATAGCTATGATGGAACATGCAGTTACTATAATTGCACATGTTATGCATTGATTTAAATAAAAATTATACAAAAAGCTATGTATAAATGAAATTTTTATTTAATTTTCTTGTCACTGATAGAAAAATATGGGTCTTACACCTTTGTGTACCTGACTACCTTTCCATCGGTTGACAAAGAAAATTTGAGAGAAAATCGATTTATATATAGCAATACTCAAAATTTAACCCAAGGGGTTGTGGCATTGTGGTAAGGCCTTGGGGTTTAAGCCCCAAGGTCACAAGTTCAACTCCCCACCCCCCCCTTGGGCCAATCTCCTGGGCGGAAGTACTGTTGGTTAGGAGGTTGGACCTTAAGTTGTCTAGTCAGCACTTGGTGTGGGTTCAAGGCTCCCCCGCTGTGCGAGTCCTGACTTAAGCGGAGCTTGTCTTGGGAGGTCGGGGCAAGTTCCCAGGTTATAGTCTCCTCGCTCGGAACGGCTAACAGGACACCTTGGTGATCTCTGCAAGGGGCACTGCCTTGGACCTGCGGGAGGGTAGGGAGGATTTTCCTGTAACAAAAAAAATACTCAAAATTTGAAGTATAATAAGTAGGGGTGTGAATTTAGGCTGGCCTGACCCGGCCTGGCCTACTTGAGGCCAGGCTCTGGCAGGCCCATGTCAGGTCTCGCAAGTTCTCGCCAAAATTCAGGTCAGGCTGGGTCAGGCCAGTCCACAGGCCAAAAAAGTAGGCCTAGGCTCAGGGGGTATTCAGGCCTTGGGCAGGCCGGGCCTCAGGTCGGGCCGATGGGCCTGGGCTCGGGCTTCAGTAGGGCTTGAACATTTTTTTTAATTTTTTTCCACAAAAAATGACATTGGGCCTCGGGCAGGCCGGGCCTCGGGCCGGGTTTCGAGTGTGCCTTGATTAGGCCACGGGCTGAGCCCACGGGGCGAGTTTGAAAATGATGGCCCAAACCCAGGCTCAAGGTCCCATGCTGGGCTCGGGCTCGGGCTCGGGCCTAGGCTTAACCGGGCCGGGCCCACCCCGAGCTACAGGGCGAGCTTCGGGCCGCCCACGGGCCACAAGCCATTTTTACACTCCTAATAATAAGTGACACGTGTATATTATAGCTAACAGTTGTTCTACTTAAAATAGAAACTAATTACAAAATTAAATACAATTATTTTTGTGGGGAAATCGTTTTGGAATACTCATTTGGTCCAAACAAGCCCTTAATAGATCTTCTCTACTATTGCCTGAAACAGAAGAACAACTTCGGACAGTAGTGCCAGAATTAACACTCCAACAAGTAAGTTAGTTTTTTCTTAAAATAATAGTTTTTTTTTTTGGTTTCTTCCAGTGCAAGTTTTTTAGAACATACCTCTCTCTCCAACTTTCTCCTCCTTTTATGGAGTTATTCTTCTTGATAATTTTCTTGTAGCTTTGGCCCTCATCATCATTTTGTCAGGACCCATCTCCCTACTACATTCTTTAAAAAGGGAGAACTTGGATCCACCCAATGTAGTCTTGCTGACTTATACGATGTATTCGTCTCAAATGTGCAACCCAGGTACCCTTAACTCGACATGCACCTTATCTTATTTTTTCGATCTATTCGGCAATGACTTCGATTCCAGTGGGCTTTGGCTTCATTTGGCTTCATTTGGCCTGCCAAAGATGGACTTGGATGTACTCTGTTTATTGTTTTAGGTTTATTTTAATTCAACTCCCACAATTGCCCCCCGAGCATCTAATTATCCTTGGCTTTCGAGTAGTCGATGCGCTTGGCCGTCGATGCGCTGTTTTAGTCGGCGTTCTTTACACTTGAGGCGCCTTGAAATTTTGGTACGTGATGGACACGTCGTTCTATTGCTGACACGTCAGACGGGACATGATGTGAAATGTGTGAAGTTTCCCGCTTCTTCGAAATCTCCATTCATTTAATGCGATTTGAAAACTATCCTCTCCACCCTTTCACTTCCGAAAAAACTTCGTCCTCGCAACTT
The DNA here is from genome assembly GCA_036172215.1 of Camellia granthamiana. NCBI lineage: Eukaryota > Viridiplantae > Streptophyta > Magnoliopsida > Ericales > Theaceae > Camellia > Camellia granthamiana. The sequence goes on along the minus strand of CM069910.1, from coordinate 68,416,133 downwards.
TCCACCTTCAAGACCTTGTCTGCGATTGTTCTGCTCTCTCCATTATTCATGAATCTTTTATTTCAACCAGTAAGTCCTCTAAGCTTCACTCTTTATTTCATTTTCAAAATTTCCATTTGTTTTCCTGCTATTTCTCCCTCTCGTGTTCTATGTCGGTCTTCTTATGGCTAATCATTTGAAAGCTCTCCTTTCTGAGTATAGGTTCGTCGTCTTTCGTTGTCATTTCATAATCCCTGATGTCGTTCAATTGACACTCGTTGGGGATGCAGAGGTTAACATGAAAGGGGTTGACGTCAACATTATTGTCTTTCCTTTATTGGCAATTGCCAAGAATGGAGTACGCTTCCCTCTCCACCCTTTGCTTAGATATGTTCTTCGTTTTTTGGAGACTGATTCCTTCCCAATCCAACGTAAATTTCTACTGAATAATCATCAGCATAATAAAATTAAATCATCAATTCTGACTTAACTTAGGGATTCTTTCCATTTGACATTGTTACGCCCTTGCCAAATTGTCTAGTCTGCTAGAATGGTTATTCTTGAGAGCCAAGGATATTTACCACCACTTAGTAACCATGCTTGTTAACTCTGGCAAAAGGGTAGATGATGTAATGGTTGCCATTCGAGGTAATTAGGAATTCGGCAAACCCTGTACCTAGGAAGAAGGGTAAACCAGGTGGCCGAGTAGATCTTTTATTAGTTTACTTGTTAATTGGTTTTTTGTAGGCTAACCGTGTTTCTTCCACTTGTAGGCAACGATCTTAAGAAATCTCTTACTTGGATGGACGAAACTGTTCTTGCTTAAATGAAGATCGTACTTGATTTCACAGGTCACTCGAATCTCCAAGGACAGGGACGCGCCGTCCACATTCTGCTAAGATACGATCCTTCCTACTCATCCTTCATAGCAGCCGACCACATACTGATGCCTAGAGGAAAACAATAACTCTCCGCTCTTGTATTCCCTAGCTTCATTAATTTGAAAGATATTGGGGTTGAGAAATCATCAGTCAATGAGCAAAGCAATAGAAACAGCGGTCAAGAATGCCGAACAAGGCCTGAAACAAGGTGACAAGCAGAACGTTGGACAAGATGGCTTAAACGTTAAGCAAGACGTCGATTAAGAAGCTGATTTAAACGTTGTTGTTGAACGAGATGCCCATCAGCTCAAAGAGCAAGAATTGGATAGGGATCTGATACATCTTTCGATCAAGTTAACCCTAGGGAAAGAGTTGAGGAGGTTAGCGGCTTAGAGCTTGCAGCTTTCCTTAACCAAATAGATAATGAGGGTATTTAGCAGGAAGATATCTTTGTTGATTTGGATGACTTGCCTGGGTCCAAATCAGAGGAAATGGCAGGTAAGTTATTTTTCCTCGTTCAATTTGCCCAAAAGAAGAACATTGAAAGAGTTGTGGCTAAAAAGGCATATGCTGAAACTTCCAGCCGAGTAGACGATACTCCAGCTGTCTAGATGGAAGAGATCGCTGAGCAAGACGCAATCGAAATATCAGCGCAACCACCACCGTTGGCATCAGTTAAAGCCCCTCCATCGGTGTTAGTTAAAGCTACTGATGCGACTAACACTAAGCGTCTTGCCGAATCCTCGTAATTGATTGAGCATCCTGTTGAAAAAAGAGCTAGACTTGCATCTAATCTTGACTTGACAGCGCTGTTCCCAATTATGTCTAGAATCAAGGGTGCTTTAATTTCGGCAGGTGCTTCAGCCATTAAAGAGCCTCAAGTTGCACTGAGCATGGCCACCTCCATTACATTACCATTAAATATGGCAATGTTCTACATCGAACACGATGCTTTGTCTGTTGCAATAACTGCGCAATTGGCAATTTTGGTAAGTTTTCACAGATTGTTGGTTATGTCTAGTGTCTTAAAAAGCTTGTTTCGCAAGTTGCCGAACGAGTTACTGAGATTGGTTACCGTCTCCATGATGCAGTGGAGTTAAACAATCAGCTTCAGGCATAAGTGACGGCTGAGCAACATAAAGCTAAGTCGGCAATGGTTGAGCTGGCAATTGTGACGTAAAAAGCAGAGGTTGAATAGAAAAATGATGCAAAAGAACAGCAAAAAGGTTCTACCGAAGAGTAGGAAAAGAAGCATGCCGACTTGCTTCGCCGCTCTACTGAAGAAAGGACGAAGCGTTTTGAGGAGGCTTTAGACGGAGAGATTATTAACGAAGGCTCAATCGGCAACGACGATGGGCTTTGAGCAAGGAGAGTAGGCAGCCACTGAAAAATATGCTGACCAAGCTTTGGCCTTTGAAAATAGAGGCTTCAAACGTGGTTGGCAAAAAGCCTTTGTTGCCACTCAAGTTACGCTCAGCACGCCAATTCCTTTCGAGGTAGAGGATGTCGAGCCATTGGAGTCAGATTCGCAATGAAGACGAGGTTAAGAGTAGAAAACAAAAGGTACTATTTTATATTTTGTTGTTTTGCTTTGTTTTAAAAGAGGATGTACTAGGGTCGATTTCATACATAAAGTAACAAACTTCAATAACAAATCAGTTTATTAATAAAAACAATCCATTGTGCACAAAAATGTCTTGATGAATGAATATGAATGAAATGCAAACAGCATGTTGGTCCAACTTGATATACGTTTGAACGACAGACTGCAAATATTGATGCAATGTTAAAGATTATAAAATGGCAAGTCGGAAGTATAAAATATGGATGTAGCATTTCAAAATGTTAATTTGGTCTTTTCAAAATGTTAATTCGACATTTAAAAATGTTCTGCCTAACTAAGGGGGTTTTCAAATTAGTGTAACCCTAAATGACCAGCCGAGCGATGCAATTGCCTATCATTTTAAAATGTTCCACCCAACTAAGGGGGTTGTTGAATTAGTGTTGCCCCAGATGACCAACCAAACGATGTAGTTGCCTGTTTCAAACGAGGTAACGCATATGCCGAATAGATTCATATATCTATCCCTGCTCTGATTGGGAACAGGTGTGATACCTTCGGCCAAACAAAGACGGCCAAGTTATAGGTGGGGTAATACGCATGCTGACCAGATGCATTAAGTGGCCTTGACAAGGTGAAATACTGAAATAGACCAAACAGATGTGAAGTAGGCGGCGGAGCGTAGTGAAAATAATGGAACATCAAACATGTTGTGACCAGAGGGACAGCGTCGAAAGGAACGCCACCGAAGTGTAGTATAAAGTAACTCGATCGTTTTACAACACATTAGGAACCGGTCCAAAACCCTTTTTGCATGGCCCAAGCAACTCGATCATTTTACTGGGAAGCAAGTGCGCAACGTCAAATTTATAACAAGATATGGTGGGGAGGGTTTTTATAACAGTAGGGCAAAGGGAAAAAGTTTGGTAGATTTAGATGTAGGAACGAATCGACAAGTTCCAAACAAATCTGCATACAGAAGTGGGAGCCGGTGGAACAGAGGATGGGAGAAGAGCGAAACAAATCTCCCTGAGGCAAACGTCAGTCGCCCAAGTAACCAAATCAAAGTTCGAGCAGAAGAGAACGACAAAGCAGGTCTCCGTACAATGGTGCCTGTAACATCACCCGGGGGGTAGCCGTGTGCGTTAAACAGTTTGGACCCTCGACTTCTTTGATCTAGTCTCACGAGTGCAATGTAAAACATAGATAAGAGTCCAAATTTTGCAGCTTTTACGAAAAATCTATTTTAACACAAAATGTTTTCCAAGAATGGACTACATCACCAAATCTTAGAGTTGTCACCTAATATTTTTGGAAAAATTAGAAAATCCGTGACTCGTGCCAAGGCCATTGTTTGTTGTAACCAAGGATGCTTAGTTCGGAACCTTAGGTATGAGAGGGGAATGTCATTAATTGAGCACCTTCGCTCACCTAATCAAACATCGGCCTCTACTAAACCATAATATGAGTTTTATTTTCTTTATATGTTCATATTCCGGTTATTAAATGAATCCTACAATTTACTATGTGAAGCAGACAAGTATAGACTATTCCATTTATTTTGGAACAATTTGATTTCATGTGTTTTGAACGAATTTTGAAGATGTACAACTCAAAAAAATTGAGTTTTACAAACATGAAAGTCAACATCATTCCAAATTAAACGACACAACCTCCATCCATTGGCATTCATATAATTACATCAAGTAAGCAAATAGCCTCATGATAAGATACTTAAACATAGTAAGACAAACACACACAAGCGGGATACTAAAGTATAAAAACTCACATATTTATCGACGTCCTGCGAACAGTTACGAAACAAAGTTAACGAAATATGCATGATCTTATATACAAAATCCTAATGCAATTCACTCATGAGATGCAATTAAAGATTTGGCTTCTAATATATGACATGTGAATCATCTCAAGAACATGGAATAGCGTAAACTTAGCCGAATTAAGATGTATGAAACATGGATACAAAGCATAAATAGGATGAAAAACAAAACAAAAAAAAAATGATGCTTATGCACAAATAAGGAAAGCAAACAAAAGAATGTGATAGGAAGTAGGAAGGTGGGGAATTATTACAACTTTTTGAATAAATAATTACAAACCGAAAAAAAGAGGGATGAGGAAAATATTACAACAAAATAAAAGCCTCACAAAACACTCAAACTAAAATAAACAAAAGAAAAGCTTCATGTGCCTTGGAAACCACCGGAAGTTAGTCAATATCGGAAGATGACGCCATCTTGTCTAAAAGAAGCTAACCGACCAACTAGGCTTAGCAAAATCTATCTTGTTGCAGAACCGAAAAAAGAAACAAACAAGAAATATATAGGTGGCTCAACTAACCGTTAACGGTTAGCTTATAACAAAACTAGTATGAAATCAAAGTAAGAAAATAAATATAAGATATAAAATGAGAGAAATTGAAAATTCACCTTTCGAAGAAAGAATGAGCTTCTTGATTTTCAAACTTCTTTTTGATCATCCTCAAGGTTATGAATTATGTTCTCAATCCTCCATTCGAAAATTAGGAATTTTAGCCAAAAATGACAATTTTGGGTTGTTTAATAGTGTGTGAGAGAAGATGGTGAAAACCTAAATTTCACAAATCACTCTTGTTTTCTCACTTTTGAGGCAAATTGAACACTCCTTGGTCAAAGTTGAATTGTTGGGACAAAAAACAGTGTATAAGGGTAAAATAGCAGTGTTTTGGAATGTTTTGTTCAACTAACAGTGCATAAGGATATAACATTACATAGAATTCTTGCTTACTTCTCAAAGCTTAGACTATCTCCCTTATGAATCTATTCTTTCTTTCTTAATCTCTTCTCTGTAATTCATTCATCTCTCTTTATTATATCCTTGTTGTATGTAGGAAACATATATCAGCAAAGTGCATCAGTGGAGCATATCAGTGAAGATGGAAAACAAAGTGAAGCACTACTGTATAATGGAGCATGCACTCTCTTTGCTTTATCTCTCTCATTTTTGAAGGGTAAAGTCCTTTTGGCAAGGGAGGTTGAGTGTGTATGCAATTTGGGCCTTGAATATATCAGAAAATGGTATAATGGAATGCCCATACGAACTAACCAAATAAAACTGAACTATTATATTGTAGGTCGTCGATTGGCCGGTCGACCATCCGGACTTCTAGGCAGTTGACCGGCTAAGAGAAAGTTTGGCCGGTTTTGGCTGCCCAACCCAGGTTCGCTCCGATTCGGCCGGGGTTCGCTCCAGGTGCCCCAAGGGTCTAAAACACTTGTCTAAAATTGGCTTAATGTCAAGAAGTAAAGCTTAAATTCCCTTTTTTTTTCATATTTTTTTTTTAATGAAGGATTTTGTGAGAAACATATTCTGATTTTCATCATTGGATAATAATAAAAAAAACGCCCAACTCTTAGAGCCGATCAAAATGGGGTGTCTATAATGCCCTTGCAAGATGAGGAGACAAGGCAACTGGAGTTCAAGTGGGAAGCAAACGGAGTCGCCACCGTGCCCTTTGAGCTTCTTTGTGTTAATTTGGAATAAGCCAATGATAAAAGCTAACTCGGTTGTACATGATCCCAATGCGGCGGTAGAGTTTACACGCCAAATCTTCTGTGCCGAAGTACACTGGCCAATGGTTAATCGAAGTGACTATGAAGTGTTCCGACAAGGCGTTCATGGAGCTATTAGAGGACTCTACAGTTCCCACGAAGTTGGCATGCACTTTCGTGTCGTGCAAAAGGAGATTGACCACAAGTATGGGCGGATCAAAAACTTGGAGTGCCGTCTAGAAAATGCCAAGAAAATGCCGGAGAATAAGGCTCGAAAAACCAAAGTGGTAGAACTCAAGGCGGTGGGGGTAGTAGAGGCATCAACGTTAAGAGACAAGATAACACAATGCCTTATGGACCGGGCGGTAGCTAACCGAGACACGACTCATATTTTTGTAAGGAAAGCTATAGAGAGCCGAGCCTACAGTATGGGCTTCTTCAACGGAAGAAAGATCGGCATCGACAAGACAAGGGAGAAGATAGCTAATGATATCTACCAATATCAAAACCGCAGTTTTAAGCACTAATGGACAAAGTCACTTCAAGCAGGGAATGTTGATTCTGCTTCGCCGTTGTACTAAAACTATACAAAGCTATTCAAGGCCTATGATGCTAAGAAAACGAACAACGAGAAGGAGGCCGCGAACCTTGAGAAAATTTAAACGGTGGTAGAAAATCCGATTTGATAGGTTATTCTTGTAATTAGGGTGCCAATTGGCCTTAGGGTATCTCTAATGTAATTTGAATTTGTCATGATGTTTTCTTCATGAAAAGGAAATTATGTGTGTTCAAAATTATCAAACTAATTGTACCTTCAAATTGCACAAAGAGTGCTTCGAATTCGGAGGCTTTTATTGATGGCATTTTTTTTTTATTGATGGCGCTTTGTGCCAAGCACGAAGAGTGCTCCGAATTTGGAGGCTTTTATTGATGGCACTTCATGTCGAGCATGGAGAGTGCTCTGAATTCGGAGGCTGAATAAAAGTAAGGTAACCAGAGTTAAATAAACAAGGAATTATCATAACATCTCGTATCATTGATTGTCTATATATATACAAAGTAATAACAAATATTGAAAGTAAAAAACATGGAAACATTAATCGGATAAGATGAAATAAGGAATTAACATAACCATGATACTAATGGTAAAATTTACGGAGATGAATTGAGTTCCAAAGCCAAGGTATCCTTCCTATGTTCATGTCACCCCTGCCCTGACGATGGAATCGATCTGATACGGGCCATCCCAATTGGGACCGAGTTTGCCTTCGGTTGGATTTTCGTTAGTAGATAGCATTTTCTTAAGGACGAGCTCCCCAGGTGTATACCAGCATAGTTGTACTCGTTGGTTATATGACTTTGCCAGTTGTTGCTGGTACAACGCCATGTTGACGATGGCATGATCTCAACGCTCCTCAATTAAATCCATGTATAATGCGAGCATCATATCATTTCTGTTGGTATCGAATGCCCTTGACCGGAGAGTTAGCAGGCTAATTTCTAATGATATGATTGCCTCTTTGCCAAAGCATAAGGTGAACGGAGTCTCTCTAGTAGACCGTCTCGGCGTAGTTCAGTATGCCCATAATACACTCGGCAACTCGTCAACCCATTTGCCCTTTGTTTTCTCAAGTCGATTTTTAATGCCATCCAAAACCACTTTGTTAGAAGACTCTGTCTGTGCATTGCTCTGCCGATAAGCCAAGAAGGGAAAATAGGGCCAAATTCTATACATGTCGCACAACTCCCAATAGAGGCCACAATCGAATTGAGTGTCGTTATCTGAGATTAGCGCACTGGGAATGTTGAATCAGGTGATGATGTTTCTCCAGATAAAGTATTTGTTGTTGGTGTTCCTTATGTGCGCCAATGGTTCTTCCTCAACCCACTTGGTGAAGTAATCTGTAGTAACAATTAATAATTGTCTATTTTCTTGGGCTTTGGACAGTGGACCGACAATATCTAGACCCTACTGAGCAAAAGGCCAAGGGTTAGTCATGGAGTTCAACTCTTCGACTGACAGATGTGTTAGTGGTGAGAATTTCTAGCACCGCTCGCACTTTTTGACATAGTCTTCAACATCAATGCGTGTAGTCGGCCACCAATAGCTTTGTGTAACGGCTCGGTGAGTTAGTGATTGCCCTCCCAAATGAGCACCGCAACTTCCCTCATGGATTTTGGCTAGGAAGTCTTCAACCTTGTCAAGATGGACACACTCTAAGAATGGTTCTGAAAGAGATTTTTTGTATAGCTTTCCCTCGGGGGACAAATAATACCTAAGGGCCTTATTTCGAAGCTTATGGGCTTCCTTCTTATCCTCTAGTAATTGCTTTGAACTCAAGAATATAGCGATGAGATCCATCTAACTCGATTATCTATGAATTATATGCACAATGGGATAGACTTTGGGGATACTGATACTCGGCTCAGGGATAAAGCCCATTTCATGGTTCATTTGAACTCTGAATTAATAGCTGAGGCTAAATAAGCTAGGGCATCAGCGTGAGTATGTTGATCACGAGTGATTTGATTAAGCTAATAGTTGTCAAATTTGTCCAGTAAAGAATTAGTTATCCTCACGTATGCTATCATGCGATCGTTCTTGCGACATATTTCCCCCTTTAATTGCTTAATCACCAACTTTGAGTCACAAAAGACATGCAGCCATTTAGCTCCCATCTAAAGTGAGTTGCGTAGGCCGACAAGAAGGGTATGGTACTCGGCCTCGTTATTAGAAGTGTCAAAGCTGAGTTTGACAGACTGTTTGACCACTGCTGCCTCGAGAGTCATAATAACGACTCCTACCCCACTACCTTGCTAGTTGGATGATCCATCACAATACAGTTTGTAGATGTCCCCTACATACATACGCCATTCCGGTTGAGGTTGGAGGGCTAATTGGTCGAGCATAATTTCAGTATTGCCAACTGGCTTTGTGAATTCAGTAATGAAGTTGACCAAAACCTGTTCTTTAATGGCCGTTCAAGGCAAAATTTAGAGATCATACGACCCAAGTTCCAATGCCCACTCAGAGACTCTTCCTGAAGCTTCTGCTCAGCGCAGCGCCGCACGAAATGGGTGATCCATTAATACCTTAGTGGTGTAGGCTTGGAAGTAGTGCATTAGCTTTCTGGCGGCTACAACGAAGGCCAAAATCTATTTCTCCAAGGGTAAATGTTGGGTCTTTGCATCGACCATGGATTTGCTTACATAGAAAATGCGTTTCTGATCGCCGAGTTCATTACGAAGAAGAACGACACTTACAGCATGGTTGTGACAACCCCAATCCATAATTAACCGTTAATCTATAATTAAGAATGTTAAGCTAGTAATTAAATGAAATTATGTGTTAAGTCTATGATTTGCATTGATGGTGTATTTATGTGTTATTATGTGCCAAGTGACATTTGAATTGAGTTATTGTGAACAGACATGGTTAGGGTGTGGATTGAACCTGTCTGAATCATTAATTTAAATAAGTCGGAATTAAATATTTGGATAGGTAATTAGAGCCTAATCCATATTGGTATACTTAAGTGTAGTTTAGTTTAGATTAAATTAGGTTATGATTAAGTGAATTTGATACAATTTAATTAACCTTGTGATTAAATCCTATAATTAATCATGCTTAGGAAATTAGAGATTAATTATATGTCTTGAGCCACTCATCAACTTAATAAAAGAAAGAGAGGAGGAAAAGAGAGAGTTAGTGCATATTGTTGGAGTCAAAAAATTGAGAGAGAGAGAGAGAGAGAGAGAGAGAGAGAAGAAAAAAAAAAGAGGAGGAAGAAGGAGAACTAAGCCAAATCTCCACAATTCAACCAAGGTAAGAATTCTCCTCTAGTTTCATGAATTGAGATGTCATACTCATAATACTTTAGAATTTGAGTTGAATTAGGATGAAATCATGTCTAATTGAAGTTTTATAGTGAATGAAGATATAGTGACTCAATATGATCATCCAAGACAAGAATTCAAGTAATGAGCTTATAATCTTTATATGCATGGCATAATCTCATGAGATCTATGTCAAACACATGTCTTCTTGCATGAGTTTTGAGAATTGAGGAGGAAACTCCATGAGTTTCGAAGATTGGAACTCAAACTTTCTATTCCAGATTTTGATCTTTTAAGTGGAACTTGGGTTTTGTTTATGAAGTTATAATCTTTAATTGAAGTTAGAAATATGAAATTCAAGATGTTTTTGAAGAGTTTTGGGCCTTGAAATGCATGAAATTGAGGTTTAAATTGCAAACATTGAGTTCCAAAACTTGAACTGAAAATTGAATTCTGCGAAAACCCAAATCGTATGTATGACACGAGGCCCTGCACGTGTGGTCAACCTCCCCTGTTCCACTTACATTCTGCTTTAATTGCATATGCAGGGCACACGTGCGGTGGTGGTTCTGTACGTGTAGTTTTCAAGGTAGTCCCAGTTTCGTTTTCTCTCCGTTTTTCCGACTTTCAGGCCTCCATTTGCATGGTTTTCATGTGTATTTCAAATTCATATGCATACATGGACACGGAAGAAATTAAAGAACGAATAAGTAACAAATAAACCGATTAGGTTTAAGAACTAATCGTATGAATTGAACATGTTTTGAGATGTTGTGTTTGAATGTGTTGTGTAGGTCATGTGCCACCGTCCATCTGATTTATCCGATCTACTTATGGAGCTATCTGTAAGTAACAATTGTGTAAAGATATGTTGATTATAAGTATTTTCTGACTGATATGATATACTCTGTTTTCTGAAATGATATTTTTTGATTAAAATGAATGATTCTCCAATTTCTAAAATGTATTTGTGGCATCCTTAGCATCATATGTATTTGTCATGTGTTATCTATTACCTAGTACCAGGGTTTCACGTGGATTCGATTCATAGAACTGATTATGCATAATCACCTATATGATCTGCATGTGGATCTTAATGACCATCTCATGTGAACGTGGGTCTTTATGACTAACTACTCTGCACGTGGGTCTTTATGACCAATCTGGTCTGTTAGCTAATAAATGTACCACGTATGACAGTTTACAAATCTGAATATATATACATATATATACGAATCTGTTTCTAATCTCAATTTTGATTTCTAAATATGTTATGGACATCATTCATAAAACCTTTACCCTATTGTTGTTCACTGGGCTCCAGCTCATTATTTATATATATATATAGGTGATCAAGTGGGTGACCAGGTTTGAGACTTCTAGTCTGGATCTATTTGTGTTAGCCGACCACTGTGACTCACAAGAAGGTTCCCGAAAGTCTTTTGTGAATCATGTAAACAAGTCCTAAGTTTGTTTTATTTTCTTTTGTTTAGATCACTTTTGTTTAACCTATAATTAGGGCTAAGTCCCTTTTGTTTTATCTGTACATGTGATGATGTAAGGCTAACGTATAAAACATGTATATAAAGTTTTAAACTTTTTTGTCTCATATAAGTTTGCACAACTCTATGGACATTGTATATTTGCTATTTACTTCCGCTAGCCCCTTATTTTGTTAATCTGATTCAAAGGCCTCCAGTAATCTTAGGATTACTGGCCGGTTATGATGCTAAACCTATAGGGGCGAGTTTAGGTCGTGACAGTGGTCGGATACCACTAGATATAGAATGAGAATATCACCCTGCATGGGAGTAGATAGAAGAGAAACGGAGCCGAGATAAGTTTTTAGTCCTTCCACGGCCGACTGATATTTTGAAGTCCACTTAAATGATGTTCCTTGCCGAAATGTTTGAAAGAACGGCCTGAATCGGTCAGAAGATCGGCTGATGAATTGATTGAGCCCCGTAACCATGCCCATTAACTTCTGAACCTCTTTGACGAACCTAGGAGAGCCGAGTTCCATAGTAGCCTTGATTTGTTTTGAATTTTCCTCTATCCCGCGATGGTTAACAATGTAACCGAGGAACTTGCTCGATCCAATGCCAAATGTGCACTTCAACGCGTTGAGCTTCATTTTGTATTTTTGAAGAACATCAAAGGTTGCGGTGAGATCGGCCAAATGGGTTTGTTTTTCTTTGGACTTCAACACCATATCGTCAATGTAAACCTCTATGGTCTTGCCAATTTAATCTTTGAACATGGTTGTGACCAACCTTTGGTAAGTTTTCCCAGCATTTTTCAGTCCAAAGGGCATAACCTTACAACAAAAAGTGCCCCTTGGAGTGAGAAATATCGTTTTGTCCTGATCGATGAGATCCATGGCAATTTGATGATAGCCTCGATACGCATCTAAGAAATTCATGCGTTGATAATGAGCTGTGGTGTCCACCAGTTGATCGATTCAAGGTAGAGAGAAGTAGTCTTTGGGGCAGGCCTTGTTCAAATCTGTGAAGTCAACACACATACGCCATACCCCTGTCTTCTTTTTTACCACCATAGTATTGGATAACCAACTATGGCGGAGGCATGCTCAATGACCGAGCGGCGACTCCTCTGTACAACTGGTTTGGCCATGGAATTGACGTTCAGGGGATGCATAGCCACGTCTGGATCTACCTCGAGCATATCATACGAGGTCCAGGTAAAACATCAATGTTGCCCAATAAAAAGGTCACCAGCTCTTGTCGCTTAACTGCATTGAGGCTAGTGCCGATCATAAAGAATTTCTTAGGGCTGCTAGGTATTATGACTCGATCCAGATCTTCTGTCGCCTTTTCGGCTGGAACTTTCCCCACGTCATCTAGCCCTTCTCGATCCAAAACTTCAATCGAATTGACCTCAAGTTCTTTTGGTCTCTTTTCCAAGGCTGTCATATAACAATTCTTCGCTAACGTCTGTGATCCTCGAATTTGTTCGATGCCATATTGAGTGGAAAAGTGAAGAGTTGATGGTAAGTGCTTAGGATAGCTTTCATTGCATGGAGCCATATTCAACACATAATAAGGTTGTAGTAGGAGGGAGGTTTGACCACTGGGAATTCCACATCTTATGTCCGAGTGCCAGCTCACACTAGTATCGCGGTTTTCCCCAACGGGGTACTCCGGGTTGGCGTTAAAGCCAAAAAGAGGAAATTCAGCTGTTGTGAGATCCTCATCTTTGAAGCCGAGCCGAAGGAACGTCTTGTAATACATAATCTCAAAGGTATTACCTTGGTTGACCAAGATGCGTTCAACGGCGAACTTGGTCATGGGGCAAGGTCAAAACCTCTTAATCGGCATCAGAAAAATTGATTTCAATGGTTAGCATTACTCGTTACCGCTTCGGCTAATCGATAGATTATGAACTAGGCTGAAACGATTCTGGTGCCAATTGCAACTGAACCGTATTGACCTTATTCAATGATGGGAGGCTGTATATCATATGGATCAAGCCGAGTGGTGAAGACTCAGGCCATATGGTTAGCCCATTGGTCGGGGCAACCTTCTTTGGGAGGTAGTCATTTAGGTGACTAACTTGTATCAATTCTTCCAAGTGATCCCTTAATGTGTAGCATTTGTCATTCGTATGGCCATGATCTTTGTGGTAATCGCATTTCTAGTGCCTTCTCTTCATGTTCAGTGGCCCAGACAACTTAGCCGGCCATTTGAAGAATATTCAATGTTGAACTTTCGATAAGAATTGGCCAATCGACTCGGATAACTCTATATACTTCTTGTCTGACCTTTGTGGACGTTTGTTGTCCATTTGGTATTGCTCATGATATTGGTGTGAATCTCATCTACTACCTCTCTTGGGCCTTCCCCGTGGCTCTGGGCTTCTTTTCGGCGGTATTTTGTTTAGAGGCACAGCAGTCAAATGCTGTGCCAAAACTGGAGTTGCCGAGTAAGTGATTTGAGGTCCACCTTGCAATATTCTTCCACTTTCTTCGTCAAAGTGCAGACTGTTTCTGGCTCTTTGCGAGTTAGAGTATTTTGAAATGGGCTGTTCGGCTTCAATCCCATTTTGAAGGCCATGACTGCCATTGAGTTGTTACAATCATCATCTACCAAGTTAAAACATTCCCAGTATTGTGTCGAGTACTCGCGCAAGGTCTCGCTTGGTCCAATCTTCATTGACCATAGAGAGTCGGCATGTTTGGGCTATACCTCATTCCTGATGAATCTGGCTCGGAAGGACTTTTGAAGCTGATGGAAGCTCTTAACTAAGAATAGTTCAAGCTTATAGTACCACCTCATCGCCAGAGGTCCCAAGCTACTAGGAAATATTCGGCACATGAGAGCCTTATTATCCGCACGCAACGTCATAGCTTGCTTATAATGACAAATGTGATCAGTGGAATCCGATTTGCCGTTGTAAAGGGTGAACGTCGGTGCCTTAAACTTTTTAGGCAAGACGGCCTTAGCTATACGTCGTATGAAAGGGTCATGCCTGTCTTCTAAATTCGAATCATCATCTCCATTTTTATGTTCGTGTCACGCTTGTATAGAACTTCTATCGTCTAATGAGCTAAACGCATCTACACAGCCTCGCTTTCTGCGTTATTACCAAGAGGAATCCGACATGCTGATGCTATCATCATGCCTTCGGAATTGACGTTGCTACTTCATTTTCCTCCTTGGTGATCATGTTATCATCATGCCTTTGGAATTGACGTTGCTGCTTCATTTTCCTCCTTGGCGATTGACCTCGTTCGTGCTACGGTGGAATTTGTTAGGATTTTGCCAGCTCTTAGCGTAGGTGCTCATTGTCAACTGCCATATCCTCTAGACGTTGTTTGTTTCGATTTGTTTGATTTATCAAGGTTTGCATGGTGTCTTCCGCTAATGTTGAAGGCAAGAAAGGAGTTATGGGATTGAAGTTTAAGGTCGTTCGTACAGAGTATCTTCCGGACTAGGAATCATTCCAGGTAGAATATTGTCATTGCCAATAATTGAAGAATCTTAAGCTGGGTCAGCCATGGATGAATTTTGAGTATTCCCACAGACAGCGCCAATTGTGGGGATGTGGTGTTAGAATACTCCTTTGGTCTAAACAAGCCCTTAAAAGATCTTTTCTGTTGTCACCTGAAACAGAAGAATAACTCCGAACGGTGGTGCTAGAATTAGCACTCTGAAGAGTAAGTTAGTTTTTTCTTGAAAGAATAATTTTTTTTTGGTTTCTTCCAGTGAAATTTTTTTTAGAACATACCTCTCTCTCTAACTTTCTCCTCCTTTTATAGAGTCATTCTTCTTGATATTTTTCTTGTAGCTTAAGTCCTCATCATCACTTTGTCATGGCCCATCTCCTTACTATATTCTTTAAAAAGGGACAACTTGGATCCATCCAACGTGGTCTCGTCGACTTATACGACGTATTCGGCTCAGACGTGCAGTCCAAGCACCCTTAACTTAGTGTGCTCCACATCCTGTTTTTTGTACCTATTCGGCAATGACTTCGAGTCCAATGGACTTTGGCCTCATTTGGCTCATCAAAGATGGACTTGGATGTACTCTGTTTGTCATTTTAGGTTTATTTCAATTCGGTTTCCATAATTTCACATAAGTGTGAGATCCACAAAAATATAAGATTCATTTCATGTGAATAACTTGTGTTCAATTTTGTAATCATTTTTATTTATTTTATTTATTATTTATTTTAAGCTAGAGATAGGGTGATGTTGTCATGGCCATTGTTGAAGGTGTTCTCTCTTGCCAACTTGCTTTTTTCTTTTCTCCTTTTCTTTTGTTCGAAATTAAGGTTTTGCTTGGGATT
This sequence comes from Camellia granthamiana, assembly GCA_036172215.1. NCBI lineage: Eukaryota > Viridiplantae > Streptophyta > Magnoliopsida > Ericales > Theaceae > Camellia > Camellia granthamiana. The sequence goes on along the minus strand of CM069910.1, from coordinate 68,400,513 downwards.
GATTTAGGATGTATTTCAGCTAAGTTGAGTGTGTTTTTCCATCACTAAACATTTCTTTAATCCTTATTAACTCATTGTAATTTTTTATCTTGAGTTAATAAAATATCCTTTTTGCTGATTAAAAAATAAATTATATGAAAGTGGTCTTGAATTTGTTTATCCTCGTCTTCTTCCTCTTTACTAAACTAATCCTTAGTCAGTTGAAAATAGAAAAAATTAAAAATAAGTGGCACCTTTTCAAAATATTTACAAATTTATTGAAAAATTTTATAACTTTAATTAATAAAATTAGTAAAATTTACCATTGATTTAATTATTTTATTTTATTTTAAACGTGCACTGAATTGCAATTTTAAAAATTTTTAAAAAAAAAAGAAAAAAGAAAAGAAGAAAAAAAAGAATTGCATGTAATACACTTTCTCCTAATTTAGAGTGAAAAAAAACTTATAATATATTTTAGTTCACAAACTACCAGACTTATGATTAGTTATTTTTCAAATAACAAGATATGTGCACATGCTTTATAAGACATGAAAATGTTCCTTCCTAAAAAAAAAAAAAAATGCATGTTTCATGCTCATCTCGTTTTGAACAACATTTGTTTTAATCATACACAATGGCAAGATAATCGTATCATGGAAGAGATAGAGAGAGAGAGTTATTAAAATTATTACAAACTTTGCTTACAGATGAATGTGACTCCTTTTCTATATCACTCCTTAAATTTAATAATAAGATAAATTAATTTATATATTTCTATGTAGGAATGACAATTGACAACATAGGGTTCCAAACAGTAGAATTGTTCCTTTCAAGTGGAATATTTATATTACATGACCGACATTATCAGATTGAAGTAATTATTTTAGAACGTTAAGTGATAATATTTATATGGTAATCTAAATAATGTCGTATAGTATTTTAAAATTTTTAGGGATTGTTTGGGATGACCTAAATAAGTGTACTTTTTGTCTTTTTACGAAAAGATGTGCAGAAAAGTAGAGAGGTGATGTGATAAAAAAAAGATAAAAAGATGGATTATATTAGGATTGCCAAACTTGACCTTATTTTTAGATTCACATTTTTTTAATTGGTAGTAGAGAGTAATTACAAATATAAACCACAAACAACTTTCATAAGAAGAAGAAATAAATATTATAAAAGATATCAATCAAATTCAGAGAGATGAATTACAACATTTGGTTTAGTGATTGTGTAACCTCCTTTGGAATGTGGAGTTGCAAATTCAACTCTAATGAAGAATAGTTTGATAACTTTTTAGTGATTTATTTCACGTCCGCTTTGATAATTCAAACCGTTCATTTTATAGGATACTTCTTGTATTTTATTCATACAAAAAATTAGGTCGATTCAATAATTATAACTTATTCAATTTATTATATTTCTTAGTAAAAAAATGTATGATTTATTTTGAAAAACATAATTATTGTCTTTTTGTTTGTAGTGAAAAATTAAACAAGTTATAATTAACAAATCGACTTAAATTTTTTTTTTCTTTTTTATAAATAAAATATACAAAACACCCCATAAAATAAACGATTCAAACTACGAGCCCAAATAATATCTTCCAATTTAAAATTTAGACCGACGGAGATGCTCGTTCTTATCATTATGTTCTTGTCGTGCTCTATGTTTTATGTTTTATGGCTTGTCAATGGTACATTTGCTGTCTTTGAATCACATGGAGAGCGCGAAATTAGCGGCTTATTGAGCCCCACCACAAAAAATAATAATAATAATAATAAATAAATAAAATAAAATAAAATTACATTTAAACATATTGGAAGGAAATTTTATGACATTATTTTTATTAGGATTCAAAAAAGCTTTCGTTATATTTTATGTAGTTTTAATTATAATTTATTAATTTTTTTAATTATAATTAAAAAAAAATTAATTATGATATTTATAGTAATAGATATTATAAATGTTATAACTTGTCTATGGTATGACATGACATGACCCTGACAAGCTTCTTTTTTTTTTTTCAATGGAAAAAAAAAATTTATTGATGATAATTAAAATACAATACTTAAAATAATACTTCAATAAAAACGGTGAGTACAAAGAATATGGCAACTAAACTATAAAATCCCAATTAAGTTCACACCAAAATAACAAATTCAATAATTTGCTAACACAACACCACCGTGCATTGATGAGAAAACCAATCAAGAAAAGTGAAAACTACAACTCAATACCACAACACCATACTTGTAACGTCCTCAAAATAAACCCATAATACATAATATTAACATGCGGAATTATAAGGAAATAAAGTATCTTATTTTATTCATCAAAGCACCATAAAATAAAAACATCATAATAAATGCCCTATGGGCTTACATCTTGCCAAGCCAACACTTGGACACAATTCTATGAGTTCTAACTCAAAAACAAATAAAGCCCTAGGCTTGAAAGTTTACAAGTTGTTCAAATAAAACAAATAAAATAAAACAAGTCTTCGAGTCCAAATCCTCACAAGCTAAGTCCTTGGAGGTAGTGAACCACCTGAACCTGAAAATGAAGTTCCCATATAGGCTGAGCCACAGCCCAGTAGAAAAATACTAAACCAAGCATACGAATTAATTAAAGCATTAGCATACGATACATGGTTAACACAAGATAATCAATTTCCAATTTCATGACACGAATGTCTACATTGTCTATGACATATTGTCTATGACACCTTTCACTTTCCAATGTTTATTCAACTTTCCAATTATGTCATCATGGCTCAGAACCTGGCCAACTATAATAGTGATCCAGATGTCACAAAAATAAATGAGACTAAAGCTCAAACCACAACACTTCCATACTTCCAACTGATACACATTATAATGATGTATCATATCATATCAACAACAAATAGCAATATTGCTATTATCAATAAGCACACATATGAGTGATGCTACTGGAGTCCATCCCCTATCTCCTCCCAACAAATCCGGTTTAGAGGTACATCCCCTATCTTTCCCTAAACCGTGGAGTTCATCCCCTATCTTCTCCAAACAACATGCATATGCAATGAAACACACAATTGCCATATACAACACATAATCAATACAAGTAATGTTCTGTATTAATTCAACAGTCAACATAAGTGACTTAATTCCAGTTATACCTAAGCCACATGCAAGGTCTACAACAATCACGACTATCCTCCACCGATAGCCCAAAACAGTTATTTCTAAACAAGAATTAAATACAACGATGAATGTAACATCAACATTCTCATAGGTAAGTATTTAAACTACCCAACTATATCACTAATCTCATAATTTCCCCAACTTCATGAATTAAACCCAATTCCACATTTTTCCCTTAAATTAATTATACAAATTAATCTAAGCCAAAACCCTAAGGTTTCTCCCAAAATTACCAAACTACCCCCACATACCAAAATACCAACACTTAGGATTAAAGCGTATAAATGGAGTAGGAAATCCCTACCTCGAAGATATAACTCAAAGAGAAGAAGATGAAGATGATAGCCCAAACTCCAAAGTGCTCCAAATCAACAACCGTTCAGATTAAATGGAAGCTCTCGACCCACTCTACCTTTTTAATGAAGGGACTAGGTTAGATACTCACTCTAAATAGATGAAACCTAGGAGAGAAGATGAGTTGAGAGAGAGAGAACTCGTAACCTAGGGTTTTAAAAAACTGAAAGGGGCTGAAAAACTGTTTTAAAACACGCTGCTGCGTATTTAAACTTGACAGGCCCGCTCGAGCGTACAACACACCGCTCGAGCGTAAAGAACAAAACAAGGTCCGCTCGAGCGCAATGACAACCGCTCGAGCGTAGATTCCCCCATCCCAGAACCCACGCGAAGAACACACTACTCGCTCGAGCGTCAACAATACCGCTCGAGCTCAACCGGCTCGAGCGTAAAAGAACCCGCTCGAGCGTAGAACTCTCACCTGTAGAAGTTTTGCAGGGACCAAAAAATGCTGGAAGAGTGTAAACCCCGCTCGAGCTCAGGAATGTCAGCTCGAGCGGAGAGGCTAAAAACTGGGCAATCAACATCTAGACTAAGGCTCAACCCAACTGTTCGAAACACGCCCAACACATCCTAAAACTCGACCAAATAGAATTAAAGGATGTCAACAACCATTACACAAGGATAGAATCTACGGAGCCTAAGTCCGGATACAACATCGAATGGGAAAGACCGGGGTCGCTATAATACTCCAACTGACACTACAAAAAAAAGTCACTTTTAACTATTAAAATATTGGTCGTCAATTGTCTGTTTTTGGTCACCAAAGCCATTCTGCGACAAAAAATTTTGGTCACTACATTTGTCGCCAAAAACCTGTCGGGAAAGGTTTTGCCGACTAAAAAACCTTTGGTCGGCAAAAAGCAAGTCTTTAGCGACCAAAATTTTGGTCGCCAATAGTCAATTATATTTCTTTAAAATCATACATTCACCGACCAATGTTTTAGTCGCCAATAGTCAAGGAATCGCCAACCAAAATCTTTAGTCGCCAAAAGCTACCAACATTTTTAGTCGCCAAAAGCTTCATCCGTGAAAAAAAATAATTCATTGTTAAGCTTTGCATCCATTCTTATAAAGACTCAAACCACTGACCTCCCAGGTATAAGCCTTATGCACCACACACTTCCCACTACGCCAACGTAACACCACATGATTATATATGTAATATATATTATTTATATATATGTAATATACATAATTATTTTTATTGACATAATTTATGTAAAAATAAATTATTTAGTAGCAAAATAAAAATAAAAATTTAACTTTTAGCGACCAAAATAATTTTGGTCGGCAAAGAGACTTTCGCGCTAAAAAATACCACTTTTCGTTACTAAACATATTTTTAGTCGCCAATTGTAGACTTTTTGGCCACTAATTTTTTTTTAGTCGCCAAAAAACTTACTTTTGGCTACTAAAAAATGTTTTAGTCGATAAAACTCACATAATTGGCGACCAAACTTAGAATTAGTCACCAATTGTAGACTTTTTGGCTACTAAATTTTTTTTAGTCGGCAAAAACTGTACTTTTGGCTACTAAAAATGTTTTAGTCGGTAAAACCCACATAATTGGCGATCAAAATTATAATCAGTCGGCAATTGTTGACTTTTTGGTTACTAAATTTTTTTTATTCAGCGAAAACTATACTTTTGGCTACTAAAAATGTTTTAGTCGGTAAAACCCATATAATTGGCGACCAAACTTATTTTTAGTCACCAATTGTGGACTTTTGGCTACTAAATTTGTTCAGTCGCCAAAAAGCTTCACAATTGGCTACTAATACTTTTTTAGTCACTGAAAGCTATACTTTCAGCGACCAAATTCTTTTTATTCGGGAAATTTGGTCGCCGAATGTGTTTTTTCTTGTAGTGTGAAACAGACCACTAAACATCGAGAAGTTATTAGTTGGTTTTGGAGCACTATTACATGGTTATTTAAATTGTGTTGTAATTGGTAGAGGGGTTAGGGTCAATGAATTTGTGTTAAGTAATTGAAAAATATGAGAGACATGATGAATTATAATTGGTAAGGAATATAGTCACATACCGCTCATGAACCAACTAATAATTTTTCCTAAACATCACGAAAAGCCTTACCCAATACCAAGTTGTCACAACCCAAACCCGCCCCTATGGGTTTAGCACCGTAACCGGCCAGTAATCCGAGATTACCGAAGGCCTACTTAACAGTAAGACAGTAAAACAGAGTACAGGGGCCTGGCGGAAGCCAAAACAGTAAATAAACAATGTCCAATGAGTTGTGAGTCTGTATGCAAAAACTTTTCATACATATACATAAACAGTGCAAACCAGTATGTACAACATTTACAGTCAATCAGAACAAGGACCTAATCCCTATTAAATAGTACAGTACAAAAACATTCAGTCTATACAATTATACAAAACAGATATGGAGACAGACGGGGGAAATTGAAACACCTCTAAGCCATAGCTTGGCAGGCTCGGAACCTCGCAGTGAGGCACAGTGGTTGGCTTGACAAAAAGGGGGTCTAACTCACGCTCCTAGCTCCGGTATGGTGCCTGAACACCTACATATATATATATAAACATATATAAACAGTGAGCTAAAGCCCAGTGAATAACATAATGCGTAAAAAGGTTTAGAATGAATGTCCTTACAGTAATGAAAACAGTTCATTGATTCAGTATATCAGTCATTCAGTCATATGTGGTACATCCATTAGTATAGCAGTACAATAAACAGTGGGTCTTAAAAGACCGAACAGTAAATGATGGCCATCAATCAGTAAACAGTAATGGTTCCAATAAGGGAACCGACAGAGATCTCTGTAACAGTAACAATCAGTAACAGTAGTTGCTAAGGATGCCACAATACAGTTCAGAATATAAGACATACATTCATTCAATTAACAATATCAGTTCAGAAAGCAGTTCAGTTAAACAATCAGAAATATTCACAGTTGAACATATCTTTACACAATTGTTACTCACAGGGTTCTGGGCTACAGTAAGCTAGAGTGTCTCCTCGGAAAGCCAACCCTACACAGTTTACAGAACGAACACACACTAAGCTATACAGTTGGGGAAGATAATAACTTAATCCCTATTTGCCTTGGTGTGGTTCAACATCTATATCCTCGTTAAGATGCTTTAAACTATGCCTAAGAATGCCTAGGATGAAATGAGGATGCAAAGATGCACTTTAACAGCATTTTCAGAATTTTCAGAGAACAGGGGTCCCGCTCAAGCGTAGGTTACTCCGCTCAAGCGGACATGCAGACAAAGGTTCCCGCTTGAGCGTCACTTCCCACGCTCGAGCGGTCTGCAAAACAGTCAAAAGTACTGGATAGGTGAAAATCACGCTCGATTGGGCGCTCGACACCCACTCGAGCGTAAGACACAGGGTCCCGCTCGAGCGTCAAATATTCCGCTCGAGCGGACGTCAAAACAGTGCAAAGTACTAGGAGCACGAATTTCCCGCTCGAGCGCCACTTTCCCCGCTCGAGCGAGAGTTCAAAATCTGGGATTTCCAGATTTGAACTTCCAAGCTCAAATCAAGTTTCAATGTACCTAATTCGATTCCCTTGGGCCCTTCTTCTAGAAAACATTTGTAAATACATGGAATAACATGATTTAAAGCTCAATTTGTAAAATCAAGGCCCAAGAGTAGTTTAATTAAACTCAATTTCAAACCAAATTTTCATGAACATGCTACAAACATGACATGCAAGGATTTAAACCATTTCAAAGTTTCAATTTCATGCTCTAATGAGTCAATATCTTCAAAGACAAGATGAAATCATGGTCTACTCTCAAAATATGGACATGCATGTAACATTTCGCCATGAAAACAACTCAAAACTCAACAATACAAACATGCATGCATGAATTAAGCTATAATTCAACATGTTAGGACTAAATCATGACTTAGCTCTTTAAGCCACCATGATCCACGCTAGAGGGAACTTAAATACACAATTAAGAGGGTGAAATTCATACCTAGGTTCCTCAAATTCAAGTCTAGAAGCTCAATTATGAACTCAACCTTCAATTTCTATAAGTCTCCAAGCAAAACACAAAATGAACTCAATTCTCTCAATCTCTCTCTCTCTCTTGGTCGGCAATTACAAGGAAAGGAGCTGGTGAAATGTTTTGAATGAAGTAGATTAAGGCTCAAATATGTTACAATAAAAGGCCCACTAACATGGCAATTCCGTAAATAAGGCAACTTGTTTAAATTAGCCTATTTTAATCTAATTTAATCATACTAAATCAATGTTCAATTCAATACGCCATAAAATCACATTAATTCTACTGATCTTAAGACACTAATCAATTTCAGATTCGGCCGCCGATAAGGCCTTCAATTAGCAGTTTAAACATAACAACATGAACAGATAATCAAACAATCAAACAGATAGAATGCAATTCAAACAGATATACTCATCAATCAGTTTCAGATTTCAGTCAGTCAGTTTAGTATTTTAAATCAGTTCAATTACTTATCATAATCAGTCGGGTTATCAGTAATCAGTGGCGAGGGTTATTACAGTCTCCCCTCCTTATAAAGAGTTTAGTCCTCTAAACTCGAGTTACCTTCATTCTGGAAGAAAACAGGATTCAGTGGAAACAGTTCAGGATATCTTTTAGCCATGTCATCTTCCCTTTCCTAAGTGGCGTACACGCCACCGTGGTTTTGCCAGTCAACTTTCACTAACAGAATCTCTTTGTTTCGCAATTTCTTAATCCGTCTGTTTACAATCTGAATGGGCCGTTCCTCGTAAGTGTAGTCATCACTCAGTACTACACGAGTAGACTCTCTCACATGGAAAGGATCCCGGAGGTAATCTCTCAAAATAGAGATGTGGAATACGTTGTGCATATGCTCCATTTTAGGAGGGAGCGCAACTTGATACGCCACCAGATTAATTTTCTCAATAATCTCATACGGTCCGACATATCTTGGCGCTAACGTGCCCTTGACTCCAAAACGAGTCTGGCCTTTCATCGGTGTCACTTTCACAAAAATGTGATCACCCACTTCGTATTCTCTGTCTCGTCTTCTGACATCTGCATAATTTTTCTGTCGGCTCTGTGCAGTTTTCAGTCTCTGTTGTATCATCAGTCGTTTCATACACAATCTCGGGCCCAAGCAAAGGCCCATCTCCAACTTCTGCCCAGCAAATCGAAGACCTACATTTCCTGCCATACAATGCCTCGAAAGGCGCCATACCAATACTTGAATGGAAGCTGTTGTTGTAGGCGAATTCAGCCAATGGCAAATGGCTTTCCCAGTTTCCCTGAACATCAAGGACACACATTCTCAATAAATCCTCCAGAGTCTGGATGGCTCTTTCTAATTGGCCACCTGTCTGAGGATGATAGGTACTACCCAGTCTCAGTTCAGTACCCAATGCAGTCTGTAAGCTTTGCCAGAATCTCGATGTAAACTTCGAATCTCTGTCAGAAACAATGGACATAGGCACTCCATCCAGTTTAACAATTTTATCAATATAAAATCACAGCCAATTTGTCCGCATTATAAATTGTCTTGACAGGTAAGAAGTGAGCAGATTTAATCAGTCTATCAACAATAACCCAAATTGAGTCCATACCTTTACTGGAGCGAGGCAATCCCACAATAAAATCCATGGTGATATGTTCCCATTTCCACTCCGGTATCGGTAAAGGCTGCAATAAGCCTGCGGGTCGTTGATGTTCGGCTTTAACTTGTTGGCAATGAAGACATTTTGATACAAAATCAGCAATTTCTTTCTTCATTCCAGGCCACCAGAAATTCAATTTCAAATCTTGGTACATTTTCGTATTCCCTAGGTGGATAGACAGTTTTGAGTTGTGGCCTTCTTGCATAACTCTTCTTTTCAGTTCAGTATCATTTGGTACACACAGTCTTCCCTGAAATTTCAGTACATTATTCTCAAATTTGAAGTTCGGCCTCGGTTTAGATTCTCGTTCTTCGATGATCTTCTTCAAGAAGTCATCCTGTTGCTGTTTCTCTTTAATCTCTTCTATCAATGCCGGTTGAGCAGAAATAGCAGCTATTGTTCCACCTTGTTCTCGCAAAACAATCTCAATTTCGAATTTTTCAAGGTCACAAAGCAACTCTTTCTGTCCGGTGAGCAAACAGGCTAAGTTTCCAATCGATTTCTGGCTCAGTGCATCGGCAACAGTGTTGGCTTTTCCCGGATGGTACAAAATCTGTAAGTCGTAGTCTTTAATCAATTCTAGCCATCTCCGCTGTCTCATGTTCAGTTCTTTCTGTGTGAAGAAATATTTCAAGCTCTTGTGGTCGGTATATACTTCACATGTCGCCCCATAAAGGTAGTGACGCCAGATTTTCAATGTAAATACTACTGCAGCAAGTTCCAAGTCATGGGTCGGGTAGTTCTTTTCATGCGGTCTCAGTTGTCGGGAAGCATAAGCAATAACTCTCTCATTCTGCATTAAAACACATCCCAAACCCTTGTGAGAAGCATCACTAAAAATGGTAAAACCATCCGTACCTGAAGGTAAGGTAAGGACCGGTGCAGTCACGAGTCGAGTTTTCAACTCTTGGAATGCTGATTCCCTTTGTTTAGTTCAGTCAAATGATATCCCTTTCTGAGTCAACTGAGTCAATGGTAAGGCAATTTTGGAGAAATCTTTGACAAATCTTTTGTAATATCCGGCTAGTCCTAAAAAGCTTCGGACTTCTGTCACATTTGTTGGTCTAGGCCAGTTTACTGCTGCTTCAACTTTTTGTGGATCAACTGAAATTCCATCATTACTAATAACATGTCCCAAAAACATAACATGATCAAGCCAAAATTCACATTTAGATAGTTTAGCAAAAAGTTTCTGTTCTCTTAGAGTTTGTAGGGCAAATCTCAAATGATGTTCATGTTCTTCTCTACTCTTGGAATAAATCAGAATGTCATCTATGAATACAACAATAAAGTCATCGAGGAATGGTTTAAAGATTCTGTTCATGAGGTCCATAAATGTAGCAGGTGCATTGGTAACTCCAAAAGGCATAACTAAAAATTCGTAATGTCCATACCTCGTTCGAAAAGCAGTTTTGTCAATATCCTCTGGTTTAACTTTCAGCTGATGATATCCGGATCTGAGATCAATCTTAGAAAATACTTGAGCACCCTGTAACTGGTCAAATAAGTCATCAATACGTGGCAATGGGTATTTATTTTCACAGTTACCTTATTCAGTTCACGGTAGTCAATACACAGTCTCAGTGAGCCGTCTTTCTTTTTCACAAACAAGACAGGTGCACCCCACGGTGAAGTACTGGGCCTGATGAACTTCTTATCTAATAGTTCTTGTAGTTGCACTTTCAATTCTTTCAATTCAGTCGGAGCCATTCGGTAATGAGCTTTAGATACTGGCTGTGTTCTCGGAATCACATCAACGGTGAATTCAATCTCCCTGTCAATCAAATCCCCTGGCAGATTATCTGGAAAAACATCTGGGAACTCTCTGACTATGGGAATACTGTTCACATTAGCATTATCATCAGTAGATACAGTCAATACAGAACACAAATACCATTTACACCCCTTCCTAATCAATTTATCAGCTTTCATAGATGAAATCAAATACGGAGGAGGTACTACTCCACTCCCATTAAACACAAATTCAGGCAAACCCGATGGACGGAAAACTACTTGTTTCGTTACACAGTCTATGGTAGCATGATATTTCGTTAACCAGTCCATCCCCAATATTACATCAAAATGATCAACGTTCAGAGGCAGTAAGTCAATAAACAGATGTGCATCTCCAACAATAATTTCACAAGCAGGGTACATGTATGCACAAGTCATGGATCCCCCAACGGGTGACGACACAACTAACAGATAATTCATGGGTTCTAAGGGTCTATTCAATTTTCGCGAAAAAGCATGCGATACATAAGAATGTGTAGACCCCGAATTAATCAGTACATATGCATTTTGAGTACAAATAGAGAGAATACCTGACACTACGGTCTCGGTATTTTGGACGTCTCTTGGTACTAGGGCGAACACTCGGCCCTGCCTCATAAGCTCTTTCCCGGTAGCTTTAGGGTTTGGTTTCGGTACAACAGTTGATGCTGCCACGCTTGGTGTAGCTTTGCTATTGGCCTGCGGAGCAGAGGGGCAGTCTTTAACCATGTGGCCCACCTTGCCACACCTGTAACAGGCTCTGGATATTTTGTAACAAACCCCTTTGTGCTTCCTGCCACACTCAGAACAGGGTGGTATGAAACCACTCCCTTGGCTAGGGCTAGTTGTTGACCCCGTATTCTGTTTCTTGTTCAATGGGTTATGCTTGCCTTTCTTGAACTTGAAACCCTGCCTTTTACCACGCCATTCAGACGTTGGTGTTTCAGTTTTCAGTGCCTCGATGTTTGATTCAGCCATCAAAGCTCGGTCAAGAACATTTACATAGTTCGGTAGCTTCAAAACATTAATTCTATCCAGTATTGCAACATTCAGGCCGCCTTCAAACTTTCTAGCCTTCTTGTAATCAGTGTCCACCATGTGTGGTGCATATCTAGCAAGCTCGGTGAACTTTGTTTCATATTCAGCAACGAACATTGTGCCCTGTCTCAGCTGTTCAAATTCAGTTACTTTTCTGTCTCTGACACACTGTGGGAAATATTTCTCGAAGAAGGCTCTTTTGAATTGAGCCCAAGTCATTACAGTGTTGTCATCACGGATAAGCATCCACTACCTTCTAGCTTCTTCTTGCAGAGTAAAGGTGGCCAACAGTACTTTATGTGCTTCAGAGCACGGAAAAACCTCAAACAATTTTCCTGTCTCAAGAACCCAAGCTTCAGCCTTTAGTGGTTCAAGGCCTCCCTGAAAGGAAGGCGGTTTCATTTTGCTGAACTTCTGGGTGAGAGCAATTATATCCCCATCATTAACATTCTGTTCCGGTTGTACCGGAGGAGGAGGTGGGGGCTGTTGATTCTGTTGTTGATCTAATCTTTCAGTTATTAATTCCATCATTCTTTCCAGTCTTGCCATTCTTGCCTCAGAGGATGAGGATTCAGATTCATTTGCAGTTCTTGTATTATCCATTTCACTATAAGCAGTTATACTAATTATCAACATAAGCAGTTGCATACTTAAATAGTTTATCACATTAGCATATATTCAGTCATGTCATAGCCACACACTTATCATGCTCATGTAATGCCCTAATCACTTTTCTAGGACACCCAATAGCTCATTTGGACACGTGTGTATGGTATAACTCGTGGTAAGTATCGCTCTGATACCACTCTGTCACAGCCCAAACCCGCCCCTATGGGTTTAGCACCATAACCGGCCAGTAATCCGAGATTACCGAAGGCCTACTTAACAGTAAGACAGTAAAACAGAGTACAGGGACCTGGCGGAAGCCAAAATAGTAAATAAACAATGTCCAATGAGCTGTGAGTCTGTATGCAAAAAGACTTTTCATACATATACATAAACAGTGCAAACCAGTATGTACAACATTTACAGTCGATCAGAACAGGGACCTAATCCCTATTAAATAGTATAGTACAAAACATTCAGTCTATACAATTATACAAAACAGATATGGAGACAGACGGGGGAAATTGAAACACCTCTAAGCCATAGCTTGGCAGGCTCGGAACCTCGCAGTGAGGCACAGTGGTTGGCTTGACAAAAAGGGGTCTAACTCACGCTTGTAGCTCCGGTATGGTGCCTAAACACCTACATATATATATATATATAAACATATATAAACAGTGAGCTAAAGCCCAGTGCATAACATAATGCGTAAAGAGGTTTAGAATGAATGTCCTTACAGTAATGAAAACAGTTCATTGATTCAGTATATCAGTCATTCAGTCATATGTGGTACATCCATTAGCATAGCAGTACAATAAACAGTGGGTCTTGAAAGACCGAACAGTAAATGATGGCCATCATTCAGTAAACAGTAATGGTTCCAACAAGGGAATCGACAAAGATCTCTGTAACAGTAACAGTCAGTAACAGTAGTTGCTAAGGATGCCACAATACAGTTCAGAATATAGGACATACATTCATTCAATTAACAGTATCAGTTCAGAAAGCAGTTCAGTTAAATAATCAAACATATTCACAGTTGAACATATCTTTACACAATTGTTACTCACAGAGTTCTGGGCTACAGTAAGCTAGAATGTCTCCTCGGAAAGCCAACCCTACACAGTTTACAGAACGAACACACACTAAGCTATACAGTTGGGGAAGATAATAACTTAATCCCTATTTGCCTTGGTGTGGTTCAACATCTATATCCTTGTTAAGATGCTTTAAACTAGGCCTAAGAATGCCTAGGATGAAATGAGGATGCAAAGATGCACTTTAAAAGCATTTTCAGAATTTTCAGAGAACAGGGGTCCCGCTCGAGCGTAGGTTACTCCGCTCGAGCGGACATGCAGACAAAGGTTCCCGCTCAAGCGTCACTTCCCATGCTCGAGCGGTCTGCAAAACAGTCAAAAGTACTGGATAGGTGAAAATCATGCTCGATTCGGCGCTCGACACCCGCTCGAGCGTAAGACACAGGGTCCCGCTCAAGCGTCAAATATTCCGCTCGAGCAGACGTCAAAATAGTGCAAAGTACTGGGAGCACGGATTTCCTGCTCGAGCGCCACTTTCCCTGCTCGAGCGGGAGTTCAAAATCTGGGATTTCTAGATTTGAACTTCCAAGCTCAAATCAAGTTTCAATGTACCTAATTCAATTCCCTTGGGCCCATCTTCTGGAAAACATTTGTAAATACATGGAATAACATGATTTAAAGCTCAATTTATAAAATCAAGGCCCAAGAGTAGTTTAATTAAACTCAATTTCAAACCAAATTTTCATGAACATGCTACAAACATGACATGCAAGGATTTAAACCATTTCAAAGTTTCAATTTCATGCTCTAATGAGTCAATATCTTCAAAGACAAGATGAAATCATGGTCTACTCTCAAAATATGGACATGCATGTAACATTTTGCCATGAAAACAACTCAAAACTCAACAATACAAACATGCATGCATGAATTAAGCTATAATTCAACATGTTAGGACTAAATCATGACTTAGCTCTTTAAGCCACCATGATCCACGCTAGAGGGAACTTAAATACACAATTAAGAGGGTGAAATTCATACCTAGGTTCCTTAAATTCAAGTCTAGCAGCTCAATTATGAACTCAACCTTCAATTTCTATAAGTCTCCAAGCAAAACACAAAATGAACTCAATTCTCTCAATCTCTCTCTCTCTTGGTCGGCAATTACAAGGAAAGGAGCTGATGAAATGTTTTGAATGAAGTAGATTAAGGCTCAAATATGTTATAATAAAGGGCCCACTAACATGGCAATTCCGTAAATAAGGCAACTTGTTTAAATTAGCCTATTTTAATCTAATTTAATCATACTAAATCAATGTTCAATTCAATACGCCATAAAATCACATTAATTCTACTGATCTTAAGACACTAATCAATTTCAGATTCGGCCGCCGATAAGGCCTTCAATTAGCAGTTTAAACATAACAACATGAATAGATAATCAAACAGTCAAACAGATAGAATGTAATTCAAACAGATATACTCATCAATCAGTTTCAGATTTCAGTCAGTCAGTTCAGTATTTTAAATCAGTTCAATTACTTATCATAATCAGTTGGGTTATCAGTAATCAGTGGCGAGGGTTATTACACAAGTAATGAGAACCTTTCTTTATGCAAATTTGAGACCAAGTCATGTACCGAATAAGGAAACCCAATTGATTTGAATTTAGTTCATGACCCCGACTAGCTGATTCACGCTTTAGAATACTACTCATCAAGGCACAACAGGGCTGCTATGCTGTTTGTTGGGCTTACTTTCCGCCATATTTTCATAATCTTAGTAGTTGATTTTATAAAATTTGTTAAATAAATTATTCATATAAAAAATTACATTAATTAAATATTTATAATTATTTGATCGGATCATATTTATTTAAAAAATATATACATAATTTATATTCAAAATTACATTTATCGTCTATTTCTTTAAGACTAAAATGATTTTAGATATAGTTTATCGATTTCTAATTAATTTAGCTTTTTACAGTAATAATCTATTCAATCAACACGTAAAAAAGCTGCTCGAATCTCTTCTGAAAATAAATCCTACTTTGAATCGATTAAATGTTAGGTCATTTCACTTAAGTGACACATTGTGCCTACTTTCAGGTGCTTCGAAAAGTGAGCAAGGGATGCCGCATCGACGCTCTATAGGTTTAGGGTAGCCACATGGAATGTAGGAACTTTAACTAGTAAGACTATAGAATTAATAGATGCCATAATTAGGAGGAGAGTTAATAGAGCTTACATATAAGAAACTAAGTGGACAAGTGAAAAAACTAGGAAAATATTGGATACCAATTTTAAACTATATTATAGCAGCAATGATAGACACATGAATGGGGTAGAAATAATAGTTGCCAAGAGTCTTGTAGAATGTAGTTGTAGTCATTAAGAAATGTGATAAGATTATGTTAGTTAAATTACTTATTGGAGAGAATATAGTGAACTTTATTAGTGCATATGCTCCTTAAGTAGGATTAGATGATCAGACTAAAAAAGATTTTTGGGACCACATGGATGTGCTATTACAGGAGATACCTATAGGAGATAACCTAATTATAGGTGGAGATTTCAACGGCCATGTAGGAATAGATAAGCTAGGTTATGAGAGGGTGCATGGTGGGTTTGATTTTGGTGATAGAAATGAGGTTGGAGAAAGTAACTTAGATTTTGTGTTGACTTCTGACCTGGTGGTGGCCAATACTATGTATAAGAACAGAGAAGAGCGTTTGACAACTTTTAAGAGTGTGTCAATTAGAAGCCAAATATATTACTTTCTAGTAAGAAAAGTGGACCATTTAAAATGCAGTGACTGTAAGGTGATTCCTAAAAAGAGCCTAACGTGTTTACATAGGAATTTGGTATTAGATTTATACTTTAAAGGGCAGTACCAAATTAAGAAAGATAGTGGGCATCGTAGGACGAGATGGTGGGACCCAAAAGGGAATAAACTGTAAATATTTAAGAATAGAATAGATAAAAAAGGTACTTGGGACTTGGAAGATGTTGCTAACACTATATGGAACTTGATGACCAATTGTATGAAGAAAATCTCAAGGGATGTTCGTGGAGAGTCGAAAGGAAAAGGACCTAACTCTAAGGAAACTTGGTGGTGGAGGTAGAAGGTTCAAGTGGTAGTAAAGATGAAAGAAAAAGTGCTTTAAAAAGTAATATAAGGATAATATTGAGGAAAACCTTAAGAACTACAGATTGGCTAATAAAGAGATCAAAAAAGTAGTGAAAGATGCCAAATTGAAAGTGTATGATGACCTGTATACTAGACTAGATAGGAAGGAAGAAAAGAAGAGAATATATAAACTTGCTAAGATAAGAAAGGGAAAAATAAGAGATTTTAATTAGGTTAAGTGTATCAAGAGTGAGGACTCTACGGTGTTGGTGAAGGATGAAGAGATTAAGGAGAGGTGAAAGAATTATTTTGAGAAGCTGTTAAATGAGGAATATAAAGGAAGGTTAAAAGGAGAGAAAGTAGTCAGTAATAAGGAAAACCAAGACTACAGGTTTTATCACAAGATTAGGACTTTGAAGTGGAGATTGCACTTAAGAAGATCAAATCGAATAAGACTTTAAGATCTGATGATATTTCTATTGAAACTTGAAAATGTTTGGGTAAGAAGTGATTGCTTTGTTGACTAGGTTATTTAGCAAGGTTTTGTTGATTAGGAAAATGCCAAAGAAGTAGAGGAAGAGTATTTTAGTGTCAATATATAAGAATAAAGGAGATGTCCAGAATTGCAACAACTATAGAGGAATCAAGCTGATGCGTCATATAATGAAAGTGTGGAAGAGAGTAATGTAATGTTGATTGCAAGATACAACAGAGATGTCAGAGAATCAATTTGGATTTATGCTTAGTAGGTCAACAATGGAAGTGATCTATCTTTTGATGAGAGTAATCGAAAAGTATAGAGAAAATAAAAGAATTCATATGGTTTTTATCGATCTTGAGAAAGCATATGATAAAGTGCCTCAAGATAAAATCTAGTGGGTGTTAAAGAAGAAAAGGGTAACAAAAAGGTATATTGATGTGATTAGGGACATGTATGAAGATGTGGTAACCACTACTAGATCGTCTACTGGAAAGAAAAGTGAATTTGCAATTACTATGGGGTTACACCAAGGATTATGGATGAATTGACGAAAAATATTCAAGATAATGTGCCATGGTGTGTACTTTTTACAGATGAGATCGTATTAGTAGATGAGACTAGAGAAGGAGTTGACACTATGTTGGAGACTTGGAGAGAAGTACTTGAATCTAAAGGATTTAGGATAAGCAAAACTAAGACAGAGTATATGGAATATAATTTTAGTAATAGTAACAATGGAAACAGATGAGAAGTGAAAATTGAGAACCAAGAACTACCTAAGAGTGAGCGTTTTTGTTATTTACGATCGATTATCACAATGTCTGGAGAGATTGGAGCGGATGTGGTCCATAGAATTAGGGCGGTGTGGCTTAAGTAGAGGAGTGCGTCTAGGGTACTGTGCGACAAACGAGTATCCACTAGATTAAAAGCAAAGTTCTATAAAACGACTATTAGACCAACGATGTTGGGCAATGATGCGACGGAATGTTGGACAACTAAGAAACAACATGTAGATAAGATGAGTGTTGTTGAGATGAGGATACTAAGGTGGATTTGTGCTAAGACTAGAAAAGACAGAGTTAGGAATGAGTATATTCGTGAATGGGTAAGAGCAGTACCAATAGAAGATAAGTTGAGAGAGAATAGATTGAGATAGTTTGATCATATACAACAGAGACCAACAGTGACAGTAATGAAGAGATGCGATACAGTGACAATAGATAAAAGTGTTAGGAAAATGGGCAGACCGAATTTGACGTGGGCTAGTGCTGTAAATAGAGACATGAATCTCTTTAATTTGACTAACCAAATAGCAGTTAATAGAGTAGAGTGGAGAAAAAAGGTTCATGTAACCAACCTTATTTGATCTTAAGGCTGATTTGGTTTGGTTTGATTTGATTTGGTTTGGTTTTATTATTCTTGTATTCCAATAAGTGTTATTATCAGGACATTTGATTCACTAAATCCTAATTCTCATATTTAAGGTATTTTGTGGATAATTTTATCTTTATAAATATTTTTTGAACCATTAACAACTTGATGTGCACTATTTTGGACTATTTTATACTTTTTATATATTAAACTTTAAAAATTTATAATTTTTGTTGTATATATATATTATGAAATTTATATTTTTGAAACCTAGTTAACGAGACCTATCAAATAAAATTTGAATCGAATGCGTAAATTTATAAAATGAATAAATAAATTTGTCAATGTGAATGTTCACATTATCGAATATTCACACTGTAAATGTGAACACTAATGCGCGCTTTACCATATTATTGGGGGTATTTTGGTAACTATGTCACCTATAAGACTTATTAAAACATAAGAAAATAATTTGGAGTAAATGAAACATAAATACAAATCTAAATAATAAAAAAAATGAAACATAAATAGGTGAAAAGGGACTTATAAATAAATGTCATAAAATAAACTATTTAAATTATAAAAATAGGTAATTACTCAAAGGTCATGTTATAAAGACATGCATACTAGGGTTGGATATAGGATTATCCGAACCGCATAACCCGCTCAACCTGAGCTGATCTGCATACAAATGGGCAGTTTTGTAGACATAATACAGGCGGATGCGGTTTGGAATATAGTATAATTGTGGGTTGCGGGCGGGTTACAGGTTTAACCTGCACCCGCAAGAACCTGCCCACCACTACAACATTTTCTTAATTTAGTGACATTTGAAAGTGCCACAAAACTATTGGTTTAATGACATTTTTTAGTCTTGTGGCATTTTGAACAAGTGCCATTTGTATCCGTGCCACGATAGATACTTGCAAGTGCCACTACACCATCATGGCTAAAAACTTTCAATGACATTTTGATGCCATGGTAGATATTATTTGTGGCACTATCAAACGGCATTAAAAAAAGAGTTAGTGACACTTATAAGTGCCATTACACCATCAAGACTAAAACCTTTCAGTGACACTTTAATGTCATGGTAGGCACTATTCGTGACGCTATCAAGTGCCATTCGTGACAATGATTCATTGTAGAACAATTTGATCCACTCTTGCGGAGACTCGAACCGCCAACCTCCCACACCATAAACCTTATACACCACACTCTTCCCACTACACCTCTATAGCACCACATGATTATATATGCAACATATATTATTTATATAGTACATACATCCATATTAATATAAAAGTATATGTATAAACATAATTATTTTGTTGAACATAATTTATGTAAAATAAACTATTTACTAGCAAAATAAAAAAAAGACCACTTTTGGCGACTAAAAATATTTTTTAGTTGCCAATTCTATACTTTTGGCTACTAATTGTTTTTTAGTTGCTAAAAAACTTAACTTTTGCCGACCAAAATCGGATTTGGTCGCCGAAGATGCACTTTCAACTACCAAAATTTTGGTCGCCAAAAAATTTAATTCTCGCCTTAGGATTTTAGTTCTCTCGCGCTAAAAATGACCACTTTTGGCAACTAAACTTATTTTTTAGTCACCAATTGTAGACTTTTGGCTACTAAAATTTTTTTAGTCACCAAAAAACTTTACTTTTGGCTACTAAAATTTTTTTAGTCAGTAAAACCCATATAATCAGCGACCAAACTTAGTTTTAGTCACCAATTGTAGACTTTTGACTACAAAAATTGTTTAGTCGCCAAAAAGCTTTACTTTTGGCTACTAATGTTGTTTTGGTTGCTGAAAGCTATACTTTCAGCGACCAAATTTTTTTTGGTTAGGAAATTTAGTCGTCGAATGTGCTTTTTCCTATAGTGTATAGTGAGTTTAATTTATTTATTTTTAATCATGTATTGCATTTCAAAAATTTAGAAAATATATTGGCATTTTTTGTTTTTTTAAAAATGTCATTATAAGCTTGGAAAGTTTTTGGCTTAGTGACATTTCTCAAAATGCTATAAAATATTTGTTTATGACACTTTTTACCTAAGTGCCATAAAAAGTAATTTGCACTTATCTAATGTCCTGACATTTTTTTAAAAATGCCATTGCTACTAAAGTTTAGTGGCATTTGTTGGTAAATGTCACGAACATAATTTTTTGTGTCATTATTTTATAAAATGCCATAAAATTGGTGTGACATTTCTTTATTGAAATGCCACTAGAGCCTTATATGTTTGTGGTTTCTGTGGCATTTTTCTAAAACATTTAATGCCAATTTTTATTTTTGTGGCATTTTCTAAAAACATGCTACTAGTGTAGTGTCACTAAAGTGTAAATTTGTTGTAGTGACATTTTTGTTGTAGTGAAGTGACACTTTTTTTAATTGAAATGTCACTAGAGTCTTGTATGTTTGTGGCTCTATGACATTTTTCTAAAAAATGCCACCAAATATTCATTTTGTGACATTTTTTAAGAACATGCCACTAGTATGGTGTCACTGAAATGTGTTTTTGTTGTAGTGCACACTTAGATTTTTTTTTAAAACAAAAAAACCTGAACCGTTAATTTCATTCATCCTATTCTAGATATTTTTGGCCAACACACCAAACCCTAATTTCATGATACGAAAAGAAATGTTGTAAAGAATATTGTTTGAGAACATTGTTTTTGAATGTTTTTGTTTTTATTTGCTTTGTGAACATTGTAGGAAATTGAATCTACTTCTTCATAGAAGGGAAATTGGGTCTGTTAATTACTTTTGAAATTAAAATCGATCTTATATTATATTGAATCTGGAAATTGAAAAAAATCCAATCCGCAAACCACCCGCACATCTGCAAACCCTATTCGCACAAATCGCAATCCGCACTGTGGGTGGTTGTGGGTTGAATTTTCCTCAAACTGCATATATGCGAGCGGGTCCAAACCGATTTGCAAACTGTCCAAAACCGAACCGCGAACACCCCTAGCAATTAAGTCCTATAAGTGTTTGTATAGATCAAAAAGTCTCACAAGTGTTAATGAAGTTTTTTGTGACAATTTTCTAAATCTGTCATTAAAAATTGATAATTAGTAACGTTTTTCTATAATGATTTTCTAAATCTGTTGCTTAAAAAATGATAATTAGTGACGTTTTTGTGACAAAATTTCAACTGTCATTAAAAATTAATAATTAGTGACATTTTTTTTTCATGAAAACTCCGCTAAAAAAAAATAGAAAATATAATTTTATGGTAACAATTAAAAGTAAACAGGACTTTTTGATGTACCAAAAAGCCAAGAGAACTTCTTGACGCACCAATCTTCCTAATAAGACTTTTTAGCTAGTTCTCCTTATAAAAAAAAAAAAAAAAGAAAAAGAAATGTGGAGCACTTACGTGCAGGTCCTAATATGTGGACTTGTTGTCTAATAGGTCTTGTAAAAATTAACGGCGTTTTTGTCAACTACTACTATTAAACAACGTTACTAATTGTTAATCGACAATTTAAAATTTTTGTCACAAAATATGCCATTACTTATAAGTATTAGCGATAGTTTAAAAAAAATCGCCACAAAAAAGTCATTAATTTTCAACTTTCAGCGCTATTTTGAAAAATTCGTCATACAAAAATGTCAGTAATTGTAAGTTTTAACAACAATTTATAAAAATCATGAGAAAAAATTCACTAATTATTAATTTTTAGCAACATATGTAAAAAAAAAATTTACAAAAAATTATTTTTAGCGACGATTTTAATAGGGTTTATTTTCTATAGAATTTTATAGGAATTAAGTCAAACTATTAGAATTTATTAATAGTTTATCTAAAAAATATCACATCAATGGAATATTGAGAAAATAATTACAAATCAACAAGAAATTTTATATATATTAATAATTAAAATTGTAAGGTTTTTGATGAATATTTTTTATTTTTTTTTCCCTGTGACACGCCTTGGGTGTACTTATTCCTAAAAAAAAATAATATCAAGATGGGCCCTCAAAGAGTTTTTTTAATGTTTTTATTGATGAAGGCCCACAAAGGGTTAAACAGCTCCGACTGTCATTATCGCTCCATGTGGTGAATTTTTTTTTAAATTAAAAGATAGTAATTAGAAAATAGAAATTAAAAGTATTTATTTTTTAATTTTTAAATAATTAATTTTGTTAATCTATTTAAATTGTTTTTACATAATAAACTATAAGTAAAAATTGTATCAACCAGTTTGACACAAATTTTTAAATTAAATTAAATTAAAATTATCTTCTAAAAATTGTACCAAATAGCCCCGGTAGGCCCAACAGGTCCCCTCCCACTTCCCTCTTCCGTTGGGAGAAAAAATTGAATCGTTCAGTTCAGGAGCTGTGATTGTCGAAACACCCATTTTGATGATTTGGTACTTTTATTTTTTATTTTTGTCATTGTGTATAGATTTTTTATTTTTTTTTATTTATATTGAAAATTCAAACTGGTTCGATGATAATTGTGATAACATGATTTTATCAGATTTATTCTTTTATAAAATTTAACAAATTTTTAGAATTATATTTACTATGTATATCTTTACGATTGAGCCTCTCTCAAGATAGGCCCATTGAGCTCTTAGGAGTTTTATTTTAATTATTTGAACAGTTTATTTGTAGGACTCTCTGTGCATATTATCTATAAAAAAAAAAAAATTAAATCAATTTGATAATCGTAAAATTTTCATTTAATGTGTTTGTCAAAAAAAGAAAAAAGAAAAAAAAGACGACAAGTAAGTTTGGATGATCTATTTTAAAAAATAAACTTGTTATCTATTTTTTTTTTTTTTTTGAGACAAATACAATAAAATAAAAAAGACTAAGATTATAGGATCGAATTTTTTTTTTTTTTTTTTTCATAAATGATATACATTGAGAATTTTACAAAATGAACTGTTTAAAACGAGACTTATGGTGAACTCTATAGGTCTGTCAAGTTTTATAAAGTTCAGATTTGAACTTGAGAGTAACCCAATCAAATATTTTAAAATGATATAGTTCCCAATATTGGATCCGTTTGTTTTTATTTTGTAAACAATCAACATACCAATGCTTAAAAATCAAAGGGTGAAATAGTTAAAAGATAAGATATTCAATTTACTTTCTTCAAAGAAATTAGGATTGGTATCTAATTTAAAATAATAAATTTTCCTTTGAACATCTTATTTTGCTATTATTTTTGTACAATTTTTCAGTAGATGTTATTAATTGAACTAAATTAATACAATATATATATTACAACAAATTAAAGTTTTAAAGACAAAAGTAAGGAAAATTTTGATATATTCAAACTGTATTTAGTTCATAAATTTAACAAATTGTGTTAGGAAATTGTTTTTCTCAAGGTGTAAATCTACCATGAAAGTTGTGATAGTAATCAGTTTGTATTTAATATTAAAAAGTATGTATAAAGTGTTTTAAAAATATATAAAACTATTAATAAATATATTAATTTCAATAAAAATGTATTAAATTTAATAAAATGTGTCTTATATTCTTTAACCATTTTGCCTTTCACTTACTTGTTAGCAAGATCTTATATTTTATATAAGAGTTGGGCTTCGGATTAGAGGGTACTGTTAGATTTGTAGGGGCCCATTAAGAGTCTTATTTCGATAATCCAAATAATTTAATATGTAGAACTCATCAAGTACTATATGCTGTAAAAAATTACATTGATCGGATATCGATAGCGATCTCATCAGATCAGATTTCTGTCAACCGTTTATTTTTTCATTATTCATTTTTTTTATACAAAACTGATTTGATCATGTAGTTATCAATATCCGATCAACGTAATTTTTTACAGACATATAGTACTCAATAAATTCTACATATTATAGAGTTTAAATTATTGAAACGAAATCCAAAAAGAACTCTTACCGATCCAATAATACTTTTTAATCTAACCACGGACGGGTGAAAAACCAGCTCCTTTATTCAAATAAAGTTGAAAACTATTTGTTTAGCTATGTCAAAAAGAGAATTACCCATCATCACTGCCCGTGCCACAGTACGTCAAATATATGATGGCGTTTGTGCTTTGCAATTTAGCTTTTAAATAAATAAAAATTAAAAAATTTAAGAAAGTGAATCACAGTAACTATTATCGATATGAGTCGTGACGTAATGGTATAGATAATATTGAGTAATATCAACAATAGGTGTCATCATCATGAATATTATTATTATTATTTTAAAATTATTAACTACAAAAAAGAGTTTGTAATTGCTAACTGCCGATATTAAGTGTGAATGTAAATATGAATAAGAATTGAGGTTCAACTGGTGAATTGGCTATGAATTCATGTATATTGGGAATCTATTGATACAAGTTTGATTTTAATTTCAAAGGTCATTTATTTATGTTTTTCTTCACTTATTTATATTCTACTTAGTTTAAGTTTTTTTTTATATTTTAATAAATTTTATAAGTGATATAGTTATTAAAATATCTTTAATAATAACAGGATAAAGTGTGCATTAATATTCACAGTGATAATGTAAATGTTCCATGATGTGAACATTCACATTATCAGTAGGAATATTTATATTGTCAAATTTATTTAATATGAATGTTTATACCTCCAAGTTGTTTAGGGTTCAAAACATATTTGTAAGCGAAAAATTGCTCATAAAATTCCTTAAATATGATAATTAGAATTTTGTGGATCAAAAGTCTAAAATAATAAGACTTTTTAGAATACAATAATATTTTATAAAATAATTGGGATACAAGTGCTTGAAAACTTTCTAATAAATATCCCTAATTTCGATAGGTACACTAATGAGAGGGTAATTGGTATTGAAATAGTGGGCTGGACTAAACTAGCGTGGGACAGGTTTGGGTTGGACTCTTAATGAGTTTTGACTAAGCAAAAGCGTAGTCGTTTTAATGAATTGGGCCGCACAATCGACAATCGGCATTGGCCCGAGCAAATGGTGCCAGAATGTGAACCGGACAACTGGAGGTTCGTTGTTGACCGGGGTAAGAACATCGTGAGGACTTGGGCCGCCCTACGAAGGCCTTAGATTGGATTAAAGAAGTCAACGAATGGTTGAACTACTCAAACTTAGCATGGTCTTGTAGTTAGGTTTTAGTTTGGTGATTAAGATAGTAAGATGTTAAATGTAGTTACACAATTGACATGCAACTGGGCAATGGATTTGTTTAGCTCAATTGTCGAGTTGAGACTTAAGTCGTTACACATGACTTTAGTGATAAGAGTGTTAAAGGATAAGTCTTATCATTTAGGAAGATAACTCCTAGCAAGATTCTAGGAAAGGGAACAAGAGTCCTAGTAGAAGTCTATCATGTAGAGGTTATAAAAGCTAAAAAATGACCTAAGACAACGTATTGCAATTATAGCTCTTGAATTTAACAAGCTTTCCACATATTGATCCTATGAACTGACTTAGGCATCGGATGGATTTTTCGACACACACCTGTTGTCCAAATTGTGAAATTAAATAAATAGATTTATGAAAAAATCAAAATTATATACCAAGAATATATGCTAATAATTACAATTAAATTACAACAGAAATACACAATACAATAAAATGGTAAAGAAACCAAACCGAAGCCTGCACGGTAGCAGTTTTCTTAAAACAGATTTCGCCGCCTCACGGGTCGAGTGCTTGAGGAATCCCGGCGTCTGTCTCCTAGGATACGACAGTAAAAAACCAGCTACAGCAGAAGCACTTTCTGTCTAGCTTAGCGAACAAAAACTGTTGCAGCACTCTCTCACTATAGGAACTTTCTGGCAAACTGACTTATAAAATTTCAACAAAAATTTCTATATTGAGACTTGACAAGAGGGTCTCAATTTATACATGTATAGGGGAGAGAAGAAGAGCCTCCAGCCTTTAAGGATGGTCATTAAAACACCATTAACCAGCATCCATAGCTCCTTTCCAAAAAGTTGAAAATTTTGGAATGCCCAAAGGATTCACACCCTTTAGCCAAGAAAAATGATTTAAATACCCTTAAAATCCCATTCATGAATCTAACATCATAAGGCAATTTCTTGGCAATTTCTTATTCAAATCTCAATGGTTTTTAGCCCACTTGGACCCAACACAATAGATGGTTGGGACCCACTTTAATATTTAATTAAAGTCACCACACTTTAATATTAAATTAAAGTCACCAAAAAATCATTTTTTCCAACAATCCCCCACATGAATAAAAATTGATTGAATGACTCAACAAACGGACACCGTTCAGCAATAATGGCTCGGAGAGAGAGAGTACAACGAACTAACCCCGACATCAGAGAAGGTAGCTTTTGGCTTTGAACCTCTCCTAATGAAAACCTATCGAGTTTACTGGCTGATCAGTAAATATGACATCTTAAACTGTTCTGTCATTTATGTAAACTGAGACAATAGATCTCACACGGGAATTACTCCTACCACCATTATGTTCTCACTGGTGTGCCCTATATGGCCCTAGGCACTACCCTAGTTCAGCGAGTAGTTTCAAAGAATTTTGGCTTGCCCAATTCTTCTAGAAGCGGCCCCACTTCAAACTCACATAGGTGACTCTACTTTAGTATCCTGCTACACTTAGCTCAACAGCTTAATACAATAGAGTCATTAAAAGCTCAACTTAACCTCTACACTTGCAGGTATCACTAATAAAAAGAATGGCTGGAGGTTTAACCTCCTCAGTGACATACCACCGTTACACGTAATTAGGTTGTCCTATTGAACCTAGATCTTAGAATCTCTAATCAACTAGGTTGGGTTTCCATTTCGGTAACTTCCAAAGGCCTCAACCCCATTCTTTTTGACGACGTTTCGACTAACACTCAATTTAACCCTTTGGTTAGCGGATCCGCAATGTTGTCTTTAGACTTTACATAGTCTATAGAGACAACTCTATTCAAGAGTAGTTGTCGTATGGAATTATGTCTATGACGGATATGTCTAGACTTTCCATTATACATATTACTCTATGCCCTACCAATTGCAGATTGACTATCACAATAAATACAAATAGCTAGCACAGGTTTAGACCAACATGGAATATCTTCAATGAAATGACGAAGCCATTCAACTTCTTCCGTTGCTTTATCTAAAGCAATAAACTCTGATTCCATCGTTGATCTAGATATACACATTTGCTTGGAAGATTTCCAAGACATGGCTGCCCCACCAAGAGTGAACACATATCCACTAGTGGACTTTGAGTCCTTTATATCTGATATCCAATTCGCGTCACTATAGCCTTCTAGCACTGATAGATATCTAGTATAATGCAGCCCATAATCCCGAGTGTAGCGTAAACACCTTAACACCCGTACAATGCCTTTCTAATGAGAAGCATCGGGATTACTTGTGTACCTACTAAGCCGGCTAACCGAGTAAGCTATATCCGGCCTAGTACAACTCATCAGATACATTAAACTTCCAATTACCCGAGAATATTCTAACTGAGAGACACTCTCTTTATTATTCTTGGTAAAATGTAGACTTAAGTCTACAGGTGTCGATGACACACTCGTATCTGATCCACTAAACTTCTCAAGTATCTTATCAACATAATGAGACTGAGAAAGTACAATTCCACCAGATGTTCTGGTAATCTTAATTTCCAGAATAACATCTGCAATGCCCATATCCTTCATGTCAAACTTAGAGTTTTACAACTTGTTGGTAGTTTTGATCATTTCATCTTTACTACCTATAATGAGCATATCATCAACATATAGACACAAAATGACATAACTTCTGTCAGTGTCTTTGACATAAACACACTTGTCACACTCGTTGATTCTAAACCCACTTGACAACATTACGTTGTCAAACTTCTCATGCCATTGTTTAGGCGCTTGCTTCAAACTATACACTGATTTGACAAGTTTACAGACTTTCTTGCTTTGCCCTGGAGCTGAAAACCCTTCAGGTTGCTCCACGTAGATTTTTTCATTCAAATCCCCATTTTAGAAAACTGTCTTTACATCCATCTAGTGTATCTCTAGATTGCGCAAAGTTGCTCTCGCAATCACCATGCGAATGGATGTTATCTTAGTTACAGGTGAGTACGTATCAAAGTAATTCAGGCCTTCTCGTTGCTTGTACCCTTTGATAACGAGCCTCGTCTTATACTTGTTAATTGACCCATCGACCTTCATCTTTCTTTTAAAAATGCATTTGTAGCCTAAAGGCTTACAACCTTGAAGTAAATCTACCAACTCCCAGGTGTGGTTCTGTAAGATGAAGTCAATCTCACTTTTGATCGCTTCTTTTCATAAAGGACTCTCAGGAGAAGTCATAGCTTTGTGAAAAGTTTGAGATTCGTTCTCAACCATATAAGTCAAGAAGTCTGGACCAAAAGATTTGGACATCCTAGTCCTTTTACTCCTTTTAGGCTCATCTAAAACCTCAATTTGATCATCACCATGATCATCAACATGATCATCATCACTAGCAAGCTTATCAAATTGCTCTAAAGACCTCGAAACCCCTTCATGGGTTCGGCAAGGAAAAATGTCTTCAAAGAAACATGCATTCCTTGACTCCATGATGGTGTTCCTGTGTATGTCTGGAATTTCAGACTTATGTACAAGAAAACGATATGCACTACTATTATGTGCATAACCAATGAATATACAATCCACGGATTTTGGGCCTATCCTAACCCGTTTGAGTGTAGGAATCGCCACTTTTGCAAGACACCCCCACATTCGTAAGAATTTATACAAAGGCTTAACGCCTTTCCATAACTTATATGGCGTCTTGTCCACCTTCTTCCGGGGTACTTTATTCAGAATATAATTCGCACAGAGAATTGCTTCCCCCCACATGTTCTGTGGCAATCCAGAACTTATCAACAGTGCATTCATTATTTCCTTTAGCGTCCTATTCTTCCGCTCAGCAATTCTATTTTATTGAGGAGAATAAGGTGCCGTGGTTTGGTGGATAATCCCAGATTGAGTACAAATCTCAATAAACGGAGATTCATATTCACCACCACGATCACTTTTTAAAGCCTTAATCTTGCGGCCTACTTGATTCTCAACTTCATTTTTATAAAGAACAAACTTGTCAATAGCCTTATCTTTACGTTTAAGCAAATAGACATAATAATACTTAGTGCAATCATCAACAAAAGTGATGAAGTACTTATTGCCACCACGTGATTGTATAAATTTTAAGTCACACACATCACTATGAGCTAAATCCAATGGTTCTGAACTTCTTTCAATAGAATGAAACGAAGATCTTATCAACTTCGCTTCAACATAAGTTTCACACTTGTGTTTCTAATTAATCTTAAAAGATGGTATGTGATCTAACTTGATTAATCTACGTAAAGATTCAAAGTTTACATGTCCTAGTCTACCATGCCACAAATTGGAAGACTTAAGCATGTAAGCAAAAAAAGATGCACCTTTATTCATCTTTGGGATAATAGTCATTACATTGAGTTTAAACATACCCCCAACATATAATCCTTACCCACATACATTCCGCTCTTGGTTAGAACAACTTTGTCAGACTCAAAAACCATAAGAAAGCCATGTTTACTGAGAAGAGAACATAAGACAAGATTCTTACGAATGTCCGGAACATACAGGACTTCGTTCAAGGTTAGCTCATTTCCTAAGGTTAACTTCAGGACTACCTTTCCTTTCCCCTCAATAATAGAGGTAGCAGAATTTCCCATAAACAACTTCTCACCGTTTGTAACCGGTTTGAAAGTTGTAAACAGCTTCTTCTCGGAGCAGATGTGGCGTGTAGCCCCAGTATCAATCCACCATTCTTTTGGATTTGAACCCACCATATTCACCTCAGAGACAACAGTAGACAAGTGCATGGGAGTGCTCTTGAATATCTGTCATATGAGCACGAGATTTAGTCTTGTATGGCTTTTTCTGTTTGTGGCAATCACTAACCCGATGCCTCTCGCTACCATAGTTGTAGCATTTTCCTAAGAACCGATAACCAAATTCCTACGGTTTGTAAGCCGATTTCTTTGCAACACCACCCCTTGGCCCCAACTTAGAGCCCTTGTTCACAAGGGGTTTCTTCCTTACCCCAAAAGATTTGCCATGCTCAATGACATTGGCCTTTACTAAGGAGGTACTCCCTCCTTTCTTTCTATTATCCTCCTCAATTCAGAGTCGGACAATCAAGTCTTCAACTGACATTTCCTTGCGCTTATGCTTCAAGTAGCTCTTGAAATCCTTTCAACCATTGGGAAGTTTCTCAATGATCATAGCAACTTGGAATGACTCGTTCAAAGGCATTCCCTTCGCATGAATTTCATGCAAGATCACTTAGAACTCCTGGACTTGGCTTAGCACAGTTTTTTAATCTACCATTTTAAAATCTAGGAACCGGCTAACCACAAATTTCTTTGCCTCGGCATCTTCAGTCCTGTACTTTTTGTCCAGAGATTCTCATAACTCTTTTGCTGAGCTCTTGGTACAAAACACACTATGGAGTGAGTCTGCCAAGCTGTTGAGCACATAGTTCTGGCAAAGATAGTCTGTCTGCTTCCATGTGTCAAGCGCCATGACTTTCTGCCTGTCAGGCTCATTCTCTGCCACAGCTAGAGGATCCTCCTCAGAACCTTTGCAAGGTTAGCGTGGTCAAGTAAAACAGCATCTATTGCTGCCATCTCTTAAAGTTTACCCTAGCAAATTTTTCTGGGTGCTTATGGTGACTAAGCGGTCCTCCCGGAACAGCCAGAGTAACGCCAGGGTTGACCACAGAGGTCACAGCAGTAGGGGTTGGCAACCCAGTTGCCCCAGGCTTCAAATCCCCACCAACATTAGCAGTAGAAGCAGCATCAGTGATAGTTGTCATTTCTGAAAATTACACCAGAATATCACTTTTGTGTTTCCAGAAATTAAACTTAACCCTTAGAAAATCCCTCAGATGAAAAGTTAATTCAAAATTTAGTCTCACCACTAGAATCGAACATGGTCAAGAAAGTTCCCAGGAAGACTGAAGGGGTCATATCGGTCCCACTTAAAACCCAATTAACCTTTTGACAAAACTTTCAAGAGCATGTTAACTCCTAATCCGTGATAAAAAAATTTAAGAATTAAATTTTCTTAGGGATGAATTAGGTTAAAACAAACCAAGGTCCAAAACTTTTACAAGCAATGTAAATAATTGCTACAACAATATAAGCAAATAAAACTTACTACTACAAATTGATAAACAAACCAACTAAATCTCAAGAAACATGCTTCAAACATTTAAATAAAATAGCCAATTCATAAGGATTCTATTTAGTTCAAAAGCCTTTCCACGCTTAAGTATTCCTATTCAACACAAAGGTTAGTAGTCCAAATATTTTTTGTTTTTACATTCCAAATACTATTCATTTGGTTTTGTATTTGTTTTTCCATTCCCTTTCGCATTGGTATGTCTGCAAAGTAAGTTAGTAGTAAACCACAACAAAATACAAACAAATAATCTAAGAAAAAAGTAAATTTAATAAATTAAATGAAACCATCTAGTCAACTATTAATTATATAAGTAACCAATTGATATAAGGTACCAAAACAAAATACAATTTGTAACTTCAAAATTAAATTATAACTTAAAAATAAAATTTAAAAGTCATGAGTTATTAATTCACAACAGTCATGTAAACTTGTAACTCCAAATAAATAAATTAAAACCAAAAATTAATGCACGCAATTAGATAATTCAGATTAATGCATCAAATTAAATTCAAATTAATGCAAGAGTTACAAACCAATAACCATTTAGCAATTAACATATGCAAATAATTCTAAAAAAAAAAAAAAATTAATTTGTAATCTAGTCTAAAAAATAATAAGCATGCAACAAATTAAAAACTAGAATAGAATTAGCATGTCAAAATTGCAACATCCATAAATTATATTTTATAACCTTAAAATTCATGCAAATCATGGTAGGGGAATGATGAACCATATGCATAAAATAAAATCATACTAATACAATTAAGTATGCAAATTATGATAGAGCATTCTAATTAAACTAAGCAATTAGATAATAACATTGCATAATTTACAATCATTGAATTTCTAAAGGAAAAACAAACAATGGACTTTCTCTTTAGTACAAGTAGTCTACTTAAATAACAGAAACAATAGCATGCAATATGTCCAAGACACACATGGATCTATTCACTAGCAAACACAAATATATTAATGTACTCAGAAGAATGAATCAGTACAAGAAGGCATAAAAATAGTTTTATGTGCATGCAAAGAAGCAAAATCATGAACCGGTAATTAACCTACAGAAAACGGAACAATGGCCTATTCATATAAATTATTTGAATCTCTAAACATGCAAATTTATATTTTGTATCATTGAAATAGTGAGCAATTCCGCAACAATTCCTAGTAACATTATACAAAGCTAACCTAATTGTCTATATAAATTTATTCGATCAATTTCATAGAAAATATATAAAAATCTGTTTTAAGTTTGTTGTCCAAATTGTGAAATTAAATAAATAGATTTATGAAAAAATCAAAATTATATACTAAGAACATATGCTGATAATTACAATTAAATTATAATAGAAACACACAATACAATAAAATGGTAAAGAAACTAAACCGAAACCTGCACGGTAGCAGTTTCCTTAAAACAGATTTCGCCGCCTCACAGGTCGAGTGCTTGAGGAATCCCGACGTCTGTCTCCCAAGATACGACGGTCAAAAACCAACTACGGCAGAAGCACTTTCTGTCTAGCTTAGCGAACAAAAACTGTGGCAGCACTCTCGCACTGTAGGAACTTGCTGGCAAACTGACTTGTAAAATGGAAGTAAAAATTTCTATATTTAGACTTGACAGGAGGGTCTCAATTTATACATGTTTAGGGGAAAAAATGAGAGCCTCCAGCCTTTAAGACTGGTCATTAAAACACATTAACCAGCATCCATAGTCTATTTCCAAAAAGTTGACAAGTTTGAATGCCCATAGGATTGACCCCCTTTAGTCAAGAAAAAGGATTTAAATACCCTTAAAATTCCATTCATGAATCTAACATCATGAGGCAATTTCTTATTCAAATCTCAATGATTTTTGGCTCACTTAAATCCAACACAATAGATGATTAGGATTCACTTTAATATTTAATTGAAGCCACCAAAAAACTATTTTTTCTAACAACATCTACTGAGTAGCTCACCAGAGTAATTTTGTAGAAAGAACGGCATCGCATTGAAGAGTTCGAACTTGGATACACAGAGTACTCGTGCCAGTTATTTTTCGTGCTTGTACAACTATTATTGGCATTTAAAAAAACAAATTTGTAATGAAAGTTGTGATTGTAATAGTTCGTATTTATGTGTCGGTGTCGTTTTGCTTGGCCTTCCAACATAATTAGCTGATGGACTGGTACCTTAGTGGTGATGAATCTCTTTCACCAATATGTTGCATGTCTTGGTCTTGATTTTTGTATTCAAGTACCCTGTTATTCATGTGATAAAATATTCTTCTCTACTCATAAAATAAAATTGAATTAATTTAAATTTTGTATTTTTATTTATGTTTTGCTTACACGGGGAAGAAAAGAAGAAAACGTTCACCGACAAAATATATATATATATATATATTTCAATATGGGAAAGGAGGGCAGCTTTGAAAAATAACTGCAAATGACACGTTGACATTTGCAGCTAGAGTTTACATTGATTGATCTTTCTAAACTAATATCTATTGTTGACTATTCACCCAAAAAAAATATCTATTGTGACAATATTTTAATTATATATACATACAATTTAATCACCTGCTCCATATTGGCTTCGTACCATTTGCTCTCAAAAAGTCCAGCATTGAATTAAATTGGTTTTGTTTGGTTTTTAGTTATATATATACATTACAAAAAATTAAAATTTTAGAAATCAAAATTTAAGAAAAAAATTATTTTTTAGAGATTAATATTTTTGTTGCGAAAAGTGTCGTTATTATATTTTTAGCAACAAAAATTAGATATTAGTGATGAATTATTATTTTTTTGGGATCAAATGTTTTGTCTAAAAAAATAAACCGTTTTGAGACCAAATTATTTTGTCCCTAAAAGTCTATTTATTAGTGACATTTTCAAAATTTTGTCACTAAAAGACTTGTTTTTAATTTTTCGGAATAACTTTTTAGCGACTATCCTGGTGGTGATAGAAATTGGTCCTTAAATGTATTTTTCAACAAAATTTTCACTTTTAGAGACAAACATTTGATCTCTAAAATTCTTATATGTTGTAGTGATACATGACAAATTACACTTTGTACTTCTGTATTTTATATCAAATCTTACTTTGTTTCATGATCTTTTAATTGTTTTAATTAATCCTCCACACTTTGAGTCAAGTTATAATCGAGTCCAGTCGAATAACATTATTTCAAAAATTGAAAGGGAAACTAAAATGAAGTGATTGAAGTGAGATTTTGATAAAAGTACAGCGGTGCTAAATATTTATACATATATTTTTTGTTTTTGATTAGCAAAAGAGAACATTTATAGATGAAAAATCATACAAGAGATGAGAAAGGATTAAAGTGGGAGTTTAATAAAAGTGCAAGGATTCTAAGTGTAATTAATACTATCACATACTATTGTCTTTTAGTTTTCATAGGCATTATACAAATAGAACAAATTGTAACTTAACTCAAAGTCTTAGAAGTTAATTAAGACATTTAGGAGATTGCATGTATGTATTTGCACTAAGTAGGATGTTACGAGATTCATATCTTAGGTTATTAAAATTGGACGATCCACGCTTTTTCATAAGCTCAAATCAGAAATTTACTCCTAAAAATCTAAAGGTATAACAACTTGAGCTATCCACAAGTCCTTTGAAGAATTTATACTTCAATTAACCAAATATTCATTAATATATTTTCTTCAGTACATTTTTTGAATTATTATTTAAGTTTTTTTTGGCCTTTGCAATTATAATATCAAACTGGTTACTATAACAACTTTCAGATTATACCGCTTGTTATGAAAATAGAGAAAGAAGAGAAAAAAGAAACTCTATATTGAATTGAATAATAAATACAAGAGGAGAAGCCTGTATATATAGGCAGAAAGGAAACCTAGATAGGTACAGAAAAGATAGAGATAAGCATAAAAAGAGATAGAGATAAGATATACAAGAGATAGAGATAAGATATACAATCTATAATAATATACATCTAACACCCCCCCCCCTCAAGCTCAAGGTGGTAAGTCAGACAACAATTTGAGCTTGGAGAGGAGATCAGAAAAGCGGCATGGAAGATGAGCTTTGGTGAAGAGGTCGGCGGTCTGATCAGCAGAGGTAACAAAGAGAAGACGAACATGACCACTAGTAACATGTTGTCGTATGAAGTGACAATCGATCTCAATATGCTTGGTGCAATCATGGAAGACATCGTTATGGGCAATCTGAATAGCACTTTGATTGTCACAATAAAGATTAGTGGCAGCTGAATGAGAAACACCCATGTCAGAAAGAAGCCAACGAAGCCATACAAGCTTTTGAGTAGTGTCTGTAAGAGCACGATACTCAGCCTCGGTACTAGAACGGGTAACAAGGGTTTGCTTCTTACTATACCAGGAAATGAGAGAAGTGCCCAAGAAGAAGCAAAACCCAGTAGTGGAACGACGATCGGTAGGATCCCCTACCCAATCGGCATCAGAAAAGGCATGTAGCTATAGAGAAGAGTGAGGGGAATAGTGAAGACCATGAAACAAAGTTCCTTTAAGATAGCGCAAAATGCGAACCAGAGCAGCATAGTGTGGAGAGCGAGGAGCAGTCATAAATTGACTGACAATGTGAACAGCATAAGTAATATCTGGACGAGTAACTGTGAGATAGACAAGACTACCAACTAACTGACGATATAAAGTTGCATCTAACAATAGGGGGCCGTCAAGAGGTGTAAGACGAGTCTGAGGATCAACTGAAGAAGTGACAGTCTTGCAATCGGAAAGGCTAGCACGAGTCAAAAGATCAGAAGTATACTTGGCCTAAGTAAGAAAATAACCAGAGGAATCTTGAGAAATTTCCAAGCCAAGGAAGTAGCTAAGTGCACCCAAATCTTTCATCTCAAACTGGCGATGTAGAAACTGTTTGAGACTAGAAATACCCACTGTGTCATCTCCAGTGATAATCATATCATCCACATAGAGGAGAAGGAGAATAGTACCACGCTCTGTCTTACGGATAAACAAGGCAGAATCATGAGCACTGGAAGAAAAACCAAAGTCACGAATGGTAGAGCTGAACTTGACAAACCAGGCACGTGGAGCTTGTTTCAAACCATATAAAGCATGGCGGAGTTTGTAAACCTTGTTTGAGGGAACAGAAGAACCAGGAGGAAGTTGCATATAAACTTCCTCAGTGAGATCACCGTTGAGAAAATGCATTCTTGACATCCATCTGAGAAAGGTGCCAGTAGCGAGCAGTAACAACGGCAAGTAAGCTGCGAACTGAAGTAAGACGGGCAGCAGGAGCAAATGTTTCCTCATAGTCAATCCCATATTCTTGACTAAATCCCCGGGCAACAAGGCGAGCTTTGTAACGCTCAATGGAACCATCAGAATGAGTTTTGATCTTGTAAACCCATTTGCAATTAACAGTACGCTTGCCAGGAGGAAGATCAACCACATCCCAGGTATGAGTTTGATCAAAAGCCTGCAGTTCATCAATCATAGCTTGTTGCCAAAGAGGGTTAAAAGAAGCTTCGTGATAAGAAGTAGGTTCATGAAAGCAAAAAGCAGTGAAACCAACAATATAATCACGGAGAAGAACAGAAGGTTGCCTTACCCGGGTAGAATGACGCTCAGGTAGAGAGGGAACCTCAATGGAAATAGGTTCCGGAGGAACCTCCACCAGAGCTGGAGAAGGCATAGGGGCATTAGCGGACACAAGATCCTCAGGATGGACGATAGGCTTAGGCGGCTGTGGAAGCATGGGGCCAGAATCTGCATCAAAGTCATCAGAAAACAAATCTATAAAAATATCAGTAAAGACCGGTGAGTGGGTGGACTGTGGTAGGTGAAACTTGGAAAGAGTGGAGAACATTTTGTGTTCCCAGAAGACCACATGACGAGAAATACGAAGAAGCTTGGAGATAGGATTCCAACAACGATACCCTTTATGTTCGATACCATACCCCAGAAAACAACAAAGACGAGAACGAGGTTATAGTTTAGTGTGTTCATGAGGCTGAAGTAGAACAAAACAAGCAGAACCAAAAACTTTAAGAGTGGTATAATTGGGAGGAGAACCATACAAACGCTCGTAAGAAGTTGTGTTAGCTATGACAGGGGTAGGGACTGGATTGATGGTATGGATGGCAGTGAGGGCAGCTTGCCCCCAAAATTTTTCAGGACAAGAAGCAGAAAAGAGAAGAGCCCGAGTAGTGTCTAGAATATGACGGTGCTTTTTTTCGGCTCGTCCATTTTGTTGGGAAGTGCCTGCACAAGATCGATGAGAAAGAGTACCATGAGCCCGAAGAAAAGAAAGAAAATCAGAATCCAAGTACTCCTTAGCATTATCAGAACGAAAAAGCTTAATAGTATAAGAAAACTGAGTGTGGACCATAGCAGAGAAATCATAATAAATCTATTTAAGTTCAGAGCGATTTTTGAGAAGAAAAAGCCAAGTATAGCGAGAAAAATCATGAACAAAAATCACAAAATATCTAGACCCCCCCATGGTAGGTGTGGGGGAAGGTCCCCAAATATCTGAATGCACAATATCAAAAGGAGCAGTAGAAACAGAATTACTTTTATTAAAAGGTAATGAGGTTGTTTAGCAATTTGACAAGATAAACAATCGACATCGTCAAGACAAACACAACCTAACTGACCACTAGAAACTAAAATTTTTAAACGACTAAAAGAGACATGTCCTAAGCGACAATGCCAAAGATGAAAAGGAGACATAGTAGATGTAGCAGCAACATGAGATGATTTGTGCGGACTGCGAAGATGAATAAGCTCGAACAGACGTCCATGCTTATGGCCTATCCGATCTGTCTTGTCTGAGGGTCCTGCACCAAACAACCATTAGCAGAAAAGGTAATAGTTAGACCAAGTTCACATAACTGACCAACAGAGACAAGGTTCATTTTAAGAGAAGGAATATGGTAAGCATCAGAAAGAGACACAGTGGAAGTAGAGATTTGGCCAATATGACTAACAGGCATATGAGAACCATCAGCAGTGTGTATAGTGGGAGCAGAAGAGGATAATGACAAAGAAAAAAATATAGTGGAGTCAGAAGTCATGTGATTACAGCATGTGGAATCAAAATACTATGAAGAGTTACCTGAGGTTACTGAAAAAGCAGTAGAAGGAGGAGTACCCGATTTGTTGAGCACCTGGTGGATAATGGACTCAACATCATCCATAGAGAAAGAAGGAGCAGAAGAACCCCCAGAGGCAACAGCAGCAGAGCAAGAACCGTGGTTAAATTTGGACTGAGACCCAGAACGAGAAGCCCCTTTCTTAGATGAAGTAGTGAAGGGAGCTCGAGGACAATTGCTTTGGAGATGGCCCGGAGCAGTCTTATGACAAGTCAAGCATTCGCGAACCTGGTAGTGAACAAGAGAATGATTGGCTGGCAGGCCTCGGTTGCGACAATAACTGCATATGAGTGGTTGTGAAGGTGAGGAACTCTGAGAAGATGGAGTAGCAAGAACAGAATCCATGTCGTGAGATCTGAGACTCCCAAAACGAGTCTCCTCGGATAAGAGCTCAGTAATGGCTTGCTCTAAAGTGGGCAAGGGCAAACGATGAAGCAAAGAAGCACGCACGGGCTCAAAAGTGCTATGAAGAGCCATAAGAAACTGCAATAGTCGCTGATAATTCTGATAAGTAATAAATAGTTGTGCATCATCAGAATGAGCCCATGGAGGTTCAGAAAGAGCGCGCTGGTCCCAAACGGACGACATGTGGGATAGAAAGTCATTGAGAGACTGACTGGGTGCTTGGTGCATGTGATGAAGAGTCTGCAACAGTTGATATTGATGAGCATGGCCAGTGGTCTGATAACGTTCCTTCAAAAAATCCCAAATTGCTTTGGCAGGAGAGGCAATGGAGTCATCGTCCTAAAAGCGTCCAAATTGAAGATTGATAGAAGGAACTAAGGTAGCCCGGAACCATGTGATAATTTGATAATTCTTATTTTCCCATTCGTCAAGACGGTCATCGAATGCAGAGTCCGTCTCATCCTCCTTTTGGTTAGGTTTGGAAAGAGTACCAGTAATAATCCGCCAAAGGCGTTTCCCTTTAATGAAGCTAGAGAGAGCTTGGGCCCAACTAACATAATTAGACCCATCAAGTATAATAGGAACAGATTGGATATTGTCAGTATGATCCATAAGTGCCAAAACGGAGGTCACCAATAGATTCAGAAGCCCAAAAAAACCTTAGGAGCAAGGAGGGCTAACGTCAACACTGTGCTGTGATGATGTCAGTAGCTAGCCAGGGGCTGAAAGAGGTTGACGTCAGCGGCTGAATAGGGCTGACGCCAGCGGCTAAACCAAACAAGGCACACGGCTGAGAGAAGCTGGACGGAAGCTGAGGGGAGATCGGCTGAGGCGGAAGCCGAGGACAGAACGGTTGAGACGGAAGCCGATGGGCGAGCCGAGGCTGATGCGGAAGCCGAAGGCGAGCCGAGGCTGATGTGGAAGCCGAAGAGCAGAAGCCGAGGGAAGCCGGCTGAGACGACGCGTGTGGGAGCGTGTCGAGAGTAGAACTGAAGCAAGACGACGAGCCAATCTTTGGGTGGCGCGTGAAAGCGCGTGTGATGGCCTATAGGGGTGATTCTGGTGGCGTTTGCTTCCTCTTGAAGAGACGAAGAGTTTGGTCTAGTCCAATCGTTGAAATAGAGAGGAACTAGATACGTAGAAGCCAGCAGAAACCAATCTGGGACAGAACCAGAAAAATGAGGCTAGGAGAAAACCTAGGCTCTGATACCATGTTATGAAAATAGAGAAAGAAGAGAAAAGAGAAACTCTATATTGAATTGAATAATAAATACAAGAGGAGAAGCCTGTATATATAGGCAGAAAGGAAACCTAGATAGGTACAGAAAAGATAGAGATAAGCATAAAAAGAGATAGAGATAAGATATACAAGAGATAGAGATAAGATATACAAGCTACAATAATATACATCTAACACCGCTAACAGGTTTAAATTAAATCCGAATGAATAATTTGAATAATAACTTTCTTTGCCTTCTTTCATCATATGATAAATTTGAATTCACATTGTCCAAGTTAATTTGAATTCACATTGTCCAAGTTTTTTTTTTTTTATCAGCAAAAGATAAATTTTATTGATAAACCAAAAGAGAATTACATCAATAAAGAAAGCGATGAGTGCAAAGAAGATCAAAACGAAACAAACCAATCCCAACTAAGTTGGCACCAATAAGTCCGCTCTATCATCTGCTCGCACACCATCAAAAGTTGGTGAGTAATCTACCGCAATAAAAAGACAACCAAAACAGAGGACACACAGTCAAACACACACAAAAACTCCTATGCAGACAGAGGACATATAACACAAAACCACCACAACAACCTTCCTCAAGAGAGCTTGACAACATAACACAAGGTTGCAACTTCACATTGTCCAAGTTAACCGGAATTCACATTTAAAATGAATTTAAACTACACATTGGTATGCATACTTTATTGAGACACAAATAACTTAAATAACTCAAAAAATAATAATAATAATTATCTGAAAATTATGAAGAAAATATATTTAGTTTTTTTATTAACTTTTTTTTTTCTGCATGAGAAACGTTGCACCAAATACACTACTTTGGCAACATTTTGGACTCTTTAACTCACCATGATTAACTAGGGCTTTTGGCCTACTGATTGGGTAGACCCTTTTTTACATGAGGCTTCCAGTTCAACTCTTATAAAGATGAGTTTGATACCCTTTTGTTCATGGTGGTGTTTATTTCTCCCCGTTATAGGATTGTATTACAATTTGGTTGGATTATGCTGCATATGACTTGGCTGTGATTCTGGTGCCAACCTAGTGAAGCTCTTAGCCTCTGTTTTGATGCTTATAGCATTTTCCAAATGTCTTGTTTTTTTGTTTGCGTCTTTATTGATGGTTGATATAAGGTTTCACCTTAATTCCAAATAAATAAAGTTGTTCTTTTGCCGATTAAAAAACTAAAATGGGGTTGTATATAGCTACTGGTTGTTGGACTTGGATTACTTGGTGAAGGTTGGCTTTCTAATTATTATTAGGTTAATGGTCTATCTGATGTAACATTTATCAGATTTGTAGTTATCCTTTTTTATCTATTGACTGAAAAAGAAAAAACAATCACTAGTGATTGGATCACTACAATAAATAAGAGTTTTAGAGACAAAATATTTTGATTTTTAAAAGTGAAAATTTTGTTATAAAAGATATTTATGGACCAATTTCTATCGTCATGAGGATAGTCGCTAAAAAGTCGTTCCGAAAAGTCTAAAATATGGCTTTTAGTGACAAAATTTTGAAAATGTCACTAATAAATAGACTTTTAAGGACAAAGTAATTTAGTCTCAAAATAGTTTATTTTTTGAGACAAAAAATTTGGTCCAAACGGATAATAATTAATTACTAATGTGTAATTTTTGTTGTTAAAAATATAATAACGATATTTTTTGCAACAAAAATATTTGATCCTTAAAAAAATAATGTTATCTCTAAATTTTGGTCTCTAAAATCTTAATTTTTTGTAATAGATGTTATGGGGTTGTATGTAGCTAGTAGTTGTTCTTTTTGATGTATTCAAAAAAATAAAAATAAAAAAAAATGATGTAGCTAGTAGTTATTGAGCTTAGATTATTTGCTCTAATACTTACCAGATTTATAATTATTTTTCTACTTATTGAAAAAAAAAAAAATTCCCAGTTGGATGTGACGGGTACTGAGGTTTGAAGATCAGAGGGCTGCCAGCTCCAATGGATCCCATGTACTTACTTATAGATTTAGAATTTGTTTGGAGCGTCTTATATAAGCATTTTTTTTTTTATTATTTTATATCTTTTTAGTCATGTTATTTATTTATTTATTTTTTGTATATTTTTTTTTATAAAAAATGAAAAGATACAATTATTTAAATCATTCCAAACAACCCTACAAATAAACATGGTGGTAATAGTGCAAGTATGACATATCCATCACATTTTCAAGTCAACAAATTTAATAAAATTATGAAAAAATAGTTTACTATCAATAACTGAAAGTAAATTATGATAAGGAAAAAGAAGCATGCAGATCAGATGGTCATGTGACTTTGATTGGCAAAAAATGCATGTCTCACAATGCTTCGAAAAAGTAATTTGGCCTAGAAATAATGTATAGATTTGGCTCCTTCCAGAATTGATTTACTCCTCCTTTGGTAAATATTTTAGGGTTAAAAAAAAGTATAAAAAGACAAAATAGGTTATGTAAATTAATAAAATAAAATATTACATTCAAACGGAACAGGAGTCCCTGCTGTGCTCAAAGCACAGCAGTGATTGTGGTGCCTCCATTTGAGGTGTATTATGGCCTTATTTTTATGATCTAAACCGTTCATTTTGTAGGATTCGTTGAGTACTTCATGCCTACTAAAAATCATATTAATTGGATA
Source organism: Camellia granthamiana (assembly GCA_036172215.1). Taxonomy (NCBI): domain Eukaryota; kingdom Viridiplantae; phylum Streptophyta; class Magnoliopsida; order Ericales; family Theaceae; genus Camellia; species Camellia granthamiana. The sequence continues at coordinate 68,357,254 of CM069910.1, read as the reverse complement.
TCAATAACTATATGATTGAATGGCATATTGTTTATGCTATTTCTAAAAAAAAAAAACTTATTATTTATTTTTTTGGTTATCGACCATAGAGTTGTTGATATCCGATTAATATGATTTTTGGTCGACATGAAGTACTCAACAAATCCTACAAAATAACGGTTTGGATCATAAAAATAAGGCCATAATACCCCTCAAACGGATGCACCACAGTCATTGCTGTGCTTTGAGTACAGCAGTGACCCCTTATCATATTCAAACCATAATTATTACACTTTTTTTTTTCACAAAAGTCAAAAAAATCCAAAAACAAAAACCAAACGAAGCTAGAAAAGTCAGGCTAAAAAAGTTCTAACACAAAAAAAAGTTGGCTATCGTAGCCAATACCAAACGAAGCTTTATTTATTTTTTTGTAAAGGTCTTCTGTTAACTTTTTTTTTTTTTTGGGGTAAATTTTAATTTTTAGGTCGGTATAGAATAGGCCATCATAAAATTTGCAAATTTTTAAAATTTCACTGCCGAAAAAGAGGCCGCTAATTTTAGAATTTTTTTTTATTTATAAAAACTGACTTTTATTGTATTATTGTTTCAAAATTGTTCCGAATTTGTTTTTAAATTTTGTAGCCGGTATAGTTAGACAAACCTAGTAATAAATTAAATGGGAAATTTTTTTTTACCGTAAACACACATATAAAAAGGGAGAAATAACAAATTAGTCTAGGGATTGAAAAAAAAAAATCAAAATACTGGTAAAGTTTATAAATTTTAATTATTAAAATTATAAACTTTTTTACGTGTAAGTAACTATTTTTAAAAAGAATAAAGGTTGGGACCCCCTTTGGGGGTGACCCCCTTTACCCCCCTTTGCCACGTGACAAGAGGTGATTGGAGGAGCAGGAAAAAAAAGAAAAAGAAAAAGAAAAGGTGACTAATAAGAGAGAGGGGGGTCCAAAGGGGGTCCTAAAAAGGGGGATAAATCATTATTGTTTTAAAAATTATACTCCCCCCCCCCCCCCCCCAAAAAAAAAAAACAAGAAGGCAACATGAAGCCAAAGCCAAAAGAAACTCAAATTTATTGGGACAGCCTAGTTTGCAGTGGGTTTGCTAGTCACATGCCTAGGTCAGGTTTAATTCTTGTCAGCCCTTCTATTTAGGTTTAATTCTTGGCAGCCCTTCTATTTGCCTAGATTTTGCAATTAGAGTGTTGCTTGTTTCCTAAATTTATGCTTTTGGGTGGACCCAAAAAACATTACCTAGGCTAGGACGCGGTTCGATTATAAAAAATAAAAAAAATGCCCAAATTTACTTTGATTATTGCTCAGACCAAAATTAAAAAAAAAAAGGCAACTTGAAGCCAAAGCCAAAAGAAACTCAAATTTATTGGGATAGCCTAGTTTGCAGTGGGTTTGCCAGTCACATGCCTAGGTCAGGTTTAATTCTTGTCAGCCCTTCTATTTAGGTTTAATTCTTGGCAGCCCTTCTATTTGCCTAGATTTTGCAATTAGAGTGTTGCTTGTTTCCTAAATTTATGCTTTTGGGTGGACCCAAAAAACACTACCTAGGCTAGGACGCGGTTCGATTATAAAAAATAAAAAAAAATGCCCAAATTTACTTTGATTATTGCTCAGACCAAAATTCAAACAAGAATAATAGAGACTTCCTTTTTAGAGAATCCCCACAACCTCTAAAGTGATTCACACCACTCATAATGTAGGCTTCACACATAGAAATATAGGCTCCACACATCATGAATGGTATGAATCAGTGTAAGAGTTATAAGGATCTTTCAAAAGGGATCTCACTCATTTTTGTTAAACAACAATGATAAAGACTACTAATTTTTGAACTCTAAAAAGATCACTAATGACATGACACTTAATAAAAAAAGAAAAAAAATACAACACCAAGGCCAAAAAGGAAAATGCTATAGATCCCAAACAAATTACCAAATAAATTACCAAACCTCTCACATGGGTGTGGGACCCACACACATGTGATTTGTGTGTGGGTCCCACACCCATGTGAGAGGTTTGGTAATTTATTTAGTAATTTATTTGGGATCCCTAGCATCACTCAGGCCAAAACATCAAATCATTCATGGTGAGGCCCACTACCACATCATTAATGGTAGTACTAATTAATGCTCTCACTCATTTTTCTTTGTTAAAACAAATGAATGTGTAGCTTTTGGAATGTAAGCTTCCTCCCTCACTTCATCATTTTATATTTCTTTGCGTTGGACAGAATGTGTGAAAATATTCAATCAGCGTGGAAAAAATGAAAAATAAAAAAAATGCCCAAATTTACTTTGATTATTGCTTAGAGAAAATTCAAGGAAATGGGTGTGTGGCTTTTGGAATGTATATTAAGAAGCTTCCTCCCTCACTTCATCATTTTATATTTCTCTGTGTTGGACAGAATGTGTGAAAATATTCAATCAACGTGGAAAAAATGAGGAAAACAAGTCTGTCTCTTAGTGCACCGAATACCAAGGCTTATATAAAGGGCTATTGGAAGATTGATTAAGAGCACTCTAAACCAGAAACAAGTCTCTGTGTCTCATTCTGATCTGTATTCTGTAGTAATAAAGAAAACATAGAGTTGAAGAAGATGAGTTTCAAGTTGGAGATTTTAGGGTTTTTACTTTTGAATTTCTTTGTTCTTTCGATGGCTCAGAGCCTCCGTACTGTCAACTGGGTTGTGAGTATTTCACCATTTTCTCTACCTATCAGCTTTTTTAATATTAGTCGTTATGTAATGAGATTTTGATCTTTTAATATCGTTATTTACGGATATATGGGCTGATGCTATTCGATAGATACCAATAAATATTTTAAAACTATATTATATTTGTCAATTGATATATTAGTATCAATAGAAATTAGTCTTCTTATCCTTACGAAGTATCAATTAATTATCTCTTAATTTAATTTCCTCTGAAGAGAGTTGAACTCATAATTTTTTCTTAAGATTAACACTCTAATACTGTGTTTGGTTGGGGGATTTGGAAAGGGAAAGAGAAAAGGTGTGTGAAACTAGATGAAATATAGGTATATTTTATTCATATTTTATCTAATTTTTTTCTTTTTCTTTCTAAATCCTTCTTCAAATCCTCCAATCAAACACAGCATAAGGGATTTATGATAACCAATTATATTACGCTCTAGTCCCCAATCACAGTGCACATTTTCTCGAGTGCTTTGATAAGGCGAGTCGTGATTGGTGGGGACTGGAAGCTAAGTCCACCCTCAGCTGTTACTTTTCGGCAACCGCGATCCCATCCACCCACTCTTTACTCTTTTTTTAAGATGATTTTTGAAAATCTAATATATGTATATATATATATATACCTTCTCATGTACAAATCTATCTGTAGCATATAGACTTGACCGATAATGATCATCACATTTCTGTTCAATTAGTAGGTTTTTTCTTTGCCATTATAAAATTTGAATTTGAGAAGAATAACGTGAGAGTTTGAACTGAAGGGGTTATGCTACTTTGGAAAGGTTTTGGGATATAAATCCTGAGTTCTCAAATTCTATACTTTCCGGGGCTAACTCCCAGAGATTTGGTGCAATAGTTTTAGGATGGGCCCTTTAAATGTTGGACAAAACGTATCCAGGGTTTAGATGTGAGCTGTACTATTTGACTTAAATAGTATATGCGTTGTGGAATCAATACTCACACTTGAGATTTGTTCCTCGTCCTATTCTAATTAAACTGACATTGAGTAATTGATTGCGAAATCGGCAGAGGATAGATTTAGAAAGTTTACTTGTTAATAAATAAATAAAAAAACGTAAGAGTTGGAAGATTGAATTTGCAAGGCTGAACAAGTAGACAGCACAAACTTTGCGAATCTTAACACTTGTCAATTTCTTAATGAATGAATCATATGAATTTAATTGACACACTAAGGCCTCGTTTGGGAAGGACCGGTTTAGCTAAAAAGTTAAAAAGTTATTAAAAAAATCAAAAAGCCAATAACTCATACCAAAAAGTTAAAGATTCTCTTTTCTCTCTACTTTTTACACATCTTTTCATAAAAAACCAAAAAGTCATCCCAAACATACTAATTCTTTTAGCTCATATTTTAGCCAAATAGCCAAAAAGTTACTAAATTAGCCTGTTCTCAAACGAGACCTAAATATATATATATATATATATATTTTTTGGGCACAAAATTAAACATAGTAAATCGTGATTTGTCACAACTTTAGTCACAGCTTTCCCGTGGTGCTGGTTCTTTCTGTCAATTTCCACACTTGTTTTTAAAATGATAATATACTGTAAGAGTAGTGATTGGTAGCTCGAAATCGTGGCTCGAGACGTGGCTCGACCCCAAAACGACGTCGTTTTGGGGTCGATTTTTTTTTTTTTTTTTTTTTTTTTCTTCCTGGTTTTGTTGCAGATCGGGAGAGGGAAGAAGGGAGAAGAAGAGGAGGGGGAGGGGGAGGGAGGGAGGGGGAGGGGAGGGGGAGGGGAGGACTGGAGGGGGCCTAAATGGAGGAGGAGGGGGGCGGAGGCGGGCTGGGCGAGGCGACGGCGGTGGCGAGGACGGCGGTGACGAACTGGACAGGAGGGGGGCTGCGACGGGCTGGGCGAGGGCGACGGCGGTGGCGAGGACGACTGGCGACGGCGGTGGCGAGGGCGACGGCGAGCAGCGACGAGGTCGACGAGCCGCGGTGCATCTCCTCCCTCCCTTCTCTTCTCTCCCTTCCTTCTGTTTCTCGAGCCTCTTTTCGAGCCAAATCGTCGAGCTACGACGATTTACTCATACTGTAAATGTTACTCAACATTCCATTATAATTTGGTTGTTTTGATTTTGTAATCTTCTACCTATGAGGGTCGTCAAAAGAAGGATATACAAGGATATTTTTATTTTATTATTTTTTTTCAGAGGCAGATCTTATTTAACATGCATAATTTTATTTATTTATTTTTTTGTAGCTGGAAGAAACTAATTATACGAGGTTATGTGGCTCCAAGAAGATATTAACAGTCAATGGACTATTTCCAGGACCTACTTTGCATGTTCACAAGGGTGATAGGTTGATTGTCAATATTCAAAATCAAGGGGCTTACAATGTCACCATTCATTGGTATAGTGTTTTTTTTTTTTTCCTCTCTCTCTCTCTCTCATAGACACCCACACATAGATAGATGTACGTAGTCCATACACCATACTACAATCGAATGCTCTGTTTGATTTCAATAAACAAATTAGAATAAATTACAAATACGCCTTCTAGAATTTAATTAAAAGACGGATTGTATCCTTTGATTTTAAAAAATGACAAATATTTTCTTATCAGAATTTTTTATTTGACAGAATTAACTGAAAAAATAAAATTCATAATTGTCCTCCTAAACAATAATAAAATTACATGAATTATTAATTAAAATATATTTATAATATTATTAAAAAATGTTAATTGAGTTGATGATTTATTAATAAAAATGATCATTTGTTATAAAATTCGAAATCTCATGGGGTAAAATTTAATTGTCAAAACCGCAAAGGATGATTCGTATTTTAAACAAACCTTAGGGGTATATTTGTAATTTACTCAACAAATTATTAATGTTGGCTATTCAAGTTTAAAAAAAAAAAAAAAAAAAAAAATTAGCTATTTCGTTTAAGCTTATTTTAGTTGGTAATAGAAAAGAATAACTTTTTTCATAGACGTACCCTGTTTGATAAGGGCTAAAAAAAATACACATTTTTTCTTTATATGTTAGTTTTTACTGAATCTTTTATACTAATAATAACTTAAAGTAAATTTTTTAAGATGTACCAAATACATTATATATTTCAGCAATAATTTTACAATAGATAATGTAAAACATGAAAAATTGACTTCAAAATACATTCACCAAACTAGCCCCTGCTTTGATGATTGCAATATTAATAAAAGGAAAATGAAATTTGTGTTTTGAAAATATCATGTTGTGTGTAATAGGCATGGAGTAAAGCAACCAAGAAATCCATGGTCAGATGGTCCAGAGTACATCACACAATGCCCCATCAAACCAGGAGCAAATTTCAGCTATGAGATCATATTCTCAACTGAAGAAGGTACCCTTTGGTGGCATGCCCATAGTGACTGGTCTCGAGCCACAGTTCATGGTCCCATCATTGTCTACCCAGCAAATGGAACCACTTACCCATATTCTAAGCCCTCTGAAGAGTTTCCCATTGTTTTGGGTATGTATGGTGTATGGTGACATAATTATAATCTGATAATGATTGATCTTATTTTATTATGCATGTTTAAACAATAAATTATATACCACTCTACTTTTTCTATTTTAGCATCATGGTTTAAGGGAGATGTGATGGAGTTAATTCAATCTGCCCTTGAAAGTGGAGGCGAACCCAACCAGTCGGATGCTTTCACCATCAATGGGCAACCAGGAGATCTCTACAATTGTTCCAAACCCGGTATATTTATATATATGCACAACGATATAATTCAAATTAGGTTGTTGTCATTGTCTAAAATTTGAAGTGTTATTTGTATAACGTTTGACTAATACGGTCTATATATTGCAGGGACATTCAAAATAATGGTTGATTATGGAAAGACTTATCTTCTTCGTATCATCAATGCAATTATGAACGAAGAAATGTTCTTTAAGGTAGCCGAACACAATCTCACAGTTGTTGGAATGGATGGTGCCTACATCAAACCTATATATACCGACTATATCATGATAACCCCGGGACAAACCATGGATGTTTTGATCACTGCAAATCAGAGCCCAAGCGAATATTATATGGCTGCGAGAGCATATGCGGGACTTACCTATGATAATACCACCACAACTGCAATAGTTCAATATAGTGGAAACTATACAGCACCATCAACACCTGCATTTCCTATCCTTCCTAATTATACTGATATTGATGCTGTAACGAATTTTACCCGTCAAATGAAGGCCTTAAACAGCAAGGAGCACCCAGTTGATGTCCCACAAACAGTTGATACAAAACTCTATATAACTCTTTCAGTGAACACACTTCCTTGTGTCAACAGTTCTTGTGATGGACCCAATGGTGATAGGCTAGCAGCAAGCTTGAACAACATGAGTTTTGTGACCCCAGAGGTTGATGTATTACAAGCATACTACAGCCAACTTAAAGGGTTTTACACGACAGATTTTCCGAGTCAACCACCTTATTTTTTCAATTTTACAGCTGATGATGTATCGGATGATTATTTGACACCAAATAATGTGACTAAGGTTAAGGTTTTGGAGTTCAATTCGACTGTGGAGATAGTGTTCCAAACTACTAATGTGATGAAAGCAGCAGAAAATCATCCAATGCATTTGCATGGTTACAGCTTTTATTTTGTTGGTTTTGGTTTTGGAAACTTTAACAATGAAACTGACCCTACAGGGTACAATCTGGTTGATCCACCAGAGATAAACACTGTTGGGGTCCCTACAAATGGATGGGCTGCCATCAGATTTAGAGCTGATAATCCAGGTATGTTTGTGTCATGAGTGTTCTTAGCTTTTATGTCTACTTCTTTAGTGCTGATAGTCATAATATTTGAGTTGATCTAATTTTAGATTGCTTCTAAAGATGGAACTCTACTCAACTTCGGATTATTAAATTTCACGAGTGCAAAACAAAATTACTAATAAAATTTTTGATTTGTATTACAGGGGTGTGGTTCATGCACTGTCATTTAGAAAGACATTCTAGTTGGGGAATGGATACAGTGCTAATTGTCAAGAATGGCACCACTACTGAAGCAAGTATGCAGGATCCCCCTCCTTACTTGAATCCTTGCTAATTTGGAGCTAATGCATTTGTCAAGGGGTCGAAAAAACATCGAATGCTATTTGGTTCTAGCTAAGTCTACATTGTGAAAGATTTTCTGTTTCATTCAATGGGAATAAGTTTGTTGCAATTCTGTTTGAAAAAAAAAAAAAAAACTTTTAGAATCATTCTAGTCCTTTAATTTATTATATTCTCTAGTTATTATCATCAAACAAGATGGTTATATGTCCTGCCGTCATGGGAGTTGTAGAATGCTTGGTGTGATTCATATTAAGGATGTTGTCTTAAAATATATTTATTTGTATCATGTGTTCTGTCACATTTGAAATGTTGTTTTTTAACATTTTTATAATGTTTCTTTCATTTTTGGTGTCAAATGGTGCTCTATGTTTCTCCAACAACATAGCCAAATTGAACATATTTATCATTACTCACATAATCGTATGTAATTTAAAACCAAAAAAAAATTAAAAAAACAAAAAAGGAAAATTTCAAAAACACCTTTGAGATTTGTTTAAAATATGGATCGCTCCATATGGTTTGGAAATTATAAATATCCCTTTGCTAGCATTTTTTATTTAACAGAATTAACAGAAAAACAAAAATTATAACTACTCTTTCATACAACAATAAAATTATATAAATTGTTAATTAAAATATATTTCTGATATCCTTAAAAACTATTGATTGAGTTGATAATTTATGAATAAAAAGAGTAATTTGTTGTACAGTGAAAAACTTGAAAAAGTGGAATGTAATTTTCAAAACCACAACAGATAATCAGTATTTTAAGTAAATCTCAATACTATATTTGTAATTTACCTTTTAAAAAAAAATGAATAGGTAAAAAGTAAAGTGGTCGCCCATGTGGCCAAGGGGTCCAACTTCAAGGGACTTATTCCTTCACTAGAAACAACCAAACATCAACAACAAAAAAGGAAAAAAAAATAATAATAAATAAATAAATAATAAAAATTATTAAACTAAAAAATTATATATGTGAGCATTGAGATTTGTTTCTTAAAACTTTTTTTTTCTTTATGTCAAGTGTCTGATTATTTATATATATATATATAAGGGGGTAAATTACACTGACATCCCTTAAGGTATCTATTTAATATAAATTCCCTCTCACATTTAAAAAATTACATTCTTTTCCTTGAGGTTTGCAATCTTATTACAAATTGCCTCATGAATTACTGATGTCATACTTTAAAATTTTTTAAATAACCATTTTGTCGTTTTCCTACTATTTCTTCTTCTTATTATCATGACTATATTCTACAACTTTCTATCATTAAATTCTAGCTAAACATATTTTTATTGAGTGATAATATACAAACATAAATTTTATATACAATTTTTAAACATAATGATATAACTTAATAGTGACCGTTCACTTTAAAACAAAATACAACATATACATGATTTATATTTACAACATCACTATCACAACATTTTTATGATATTTTTTTTGTATAAATTTTTATATATGAATAGAATTTTTCATTTTTATTTCCATCATCAATTTTCTTTCTCGTCTATTCATCCACATTTATTATAGTATTATCAAACACTGTCATTCACATTTATTACACTTTTACTGAATTTTTGTATTTTTATAATTGTTTTTGTATTTGGTGAATTTAAAAAAAAATCACAAAATATTATATTTCTTAAGTATATCTAGATTAGGTGTATCTAAAAAATAAAAAATAAAAAATTGCTTAAAATATTAAAAAAATTCAATAAAAATAAAACAAAATATGAAAAATAAAAAATAAAACTTAATTTTTTGTGTGAGTTAAATCAAAAAAGATAATTGTTATTTCTCTTCAAATGACATGAACAAAATATCAGTATTATTTTATGTATAAAGATTAAGGAACAAATATATCATTTTAATCTGATAGAGGGTAAGTGTAACTTTCTAAACGTGAGGGAGAATCTATATTACATAGAAACCTTAGGAGTGTCAGTGTAATTAACCCCAAAAAAGAAAAAGAAAAAAGAATGAGCTGAGATTTGAACTCAAGACCACAAATTTGATAAGAAAGACTCTTATCACTTAAGATTATAACTAATATATGTCAACTATTTTATTTCAATTTTATTTATTTAACTTGCATATGCATTACGTGTGCCAACCGCTAATTGAACTAAAAAATAAAAATAAAAATAAAACTCAAAATAAATAAATACTGGTAGTTCTCTGCACATTTTCACCTTTTTGAACTCCATATGTATTATAAGTTTTTTTCCTTTTCTATTATTATAATAATAATAATAATAATAATAATAATTATTATTATTATTATTATTATTATTATTATTATTATTATTTGTTTTTTTATCTTTTGGTCGAAAAGTCTAATGTTAAATTTCTTTAGTTTAAAAGTTCACGCTATAAATTAGAGAGCAACTATTTACCCTTGCCTTTCTTCTTAGAACCCCCACCTCTTTCATTTTTTTTTTTAATTCCAATTTTGTCCAAATACGAAATTCTATTTTTATCCTCATCTGTAATCTTGTCAAACCCTAACCCTAACCCTAACCCTAACCTGTCTCAACCCCATCGACCACCTCCACCCACTGCCAGCAGCACCAATGCCTTAACCGTAACCCTAATTTCCTTTGCCACTGCCGTCGTCATAATCTAAGACCTCAAATGCTAGCTACCTCCATCGCCGTGGCAATCTAAGATCTCAACCTTAGCCGCCATAGCGATCCGTGACCTCAAACCCTACCTGCCATCGCGATTTGTGGCCTCAAACCCTTGTCGCCTTCATCGCTGTCGTGATTTGAGTTAGGATGAGTAACGACCGACGATGGTGGCTAGGCGATGGTAGCGAGGGAGAGAGAGAGAGAGAGGATTGAGACGGTGGCTCACGGCAGTGGCTCTGGATTTTGGTTGTCTGAAGCTGTTGTGGGTGGTTGATTCTAAGGGTCGCGGTGGAGTTGACCAAAGAGTGGCTTTGGATTGGGGTTGATCGGAGAGTGGCGTCAGTGCTGGAGGTTGTGGCCGGAGTTTGTAATGGTTAGGTTAGGAAAGTGAGTTAGAAAGAGGGTATAATTGGAATTAAGGTGGGGGTTCAAAGAGAAAAAGAAAGGGTCTCATTTAGTTGGGTGGGGGTTCAAAGAAGTGGGGGTTCCAAAGAATAAAGCAATGTACTAATAGCAGCCCTCATAAATTATTATACTCTTGGAAAAAGACCAAATTACCCATATATAATCAAAATCACTCTCTTTCTTTCTCTAAATCACCTTTTTTCTCTCTCTCTCTCTCTCTCTCTCTCTTCCCGTTCTTGAAACCAAGAGAATGAGAAAGAAATGAGCGAAGAAACCCTAACCGATTCCCTCTTTCTCAATCTCGCTCATTTCTTCATTTCACCTAGAGGCCCGCGCTATATTCGCCATCCTTCTTCACAAGAGAGAAAGCTCGGTCGTTGGTGGTCAATCTGGTCGTGATCTGATCATGTCTTCCAGCAGGTATATGGCCTACTCCTCCTCTCCCTCCGCCCCTCACTCTCCTCATATCGCCGACCTTTGTTTTGCCTTCTCTACCGCCGCCACATCCAGCACTGTCGCAGAGAAGTTTCTGGTGAATAGAGATCTATACATCAACAAGTCTGAGGAAATGAAGGTAGGGTGGATCTGTACACTAGCAGATCTGTATATACAATGTATATATATATATTTTGTGTAGAAAGAGTTCTTAATGTCGACCCAGATATAATGCTTCATTGATTCATCATTTTGACTTGTTTATATTTTCATTTTTATAAAGTTAAATTTCCAATTGATACGTAGTTCAATACGTGTTTCTGATTTAGGGTTCCTGAACCTTAACAGATAGGGGAAAAAAATTTAATAGATAGGAAATTGGGAAAAAAAAATTTAACAGATAAAGAAAAAAATTCAACAGATAGATATGAATTTGAACAAATAGCCAAAAAATTGAATAGATAGGTATAAATTTAAATAGATAACCAAAAAGAGAACTTACCGAACTATTTTCACAAAGGTGAACCTCTTACTAATAAAAAATAGAAAAAATTAGTGAAACATCCCTTTCTAACTTTGTATAGTAGAAGAGGTCTAAGATATTTTCTTTTTATTAGCTAAGGTCCCTCAACATTTTCATAGAAAAATTTCGCCCAACTTAGAGAAATTTCAATTTTCACATAGCAATTTTGAAATTTCTCTGTGAAATTAGAGAAATTTTTCTATGAAAATTGAATTTCTCCGAGTTATGACCAAATTTCTCTAAGTTGAGTAAAATATCTCTTAGCTAAATTTTCTCTGTGAAAATATTGAGGGGTCTCAATTATGATGAAAATATTGTGTGCACTTTATCTTATAAAATCTTAATATCAAATACTTTAAAAAAAATCCTGAAAAATATCCACTGAATTTAATACTTTATACCTTTCTTAAATTTGACTTTTCAACAATTTTTTAATTTATTATTTTTCATTAATACTATTTAATTGTTGTGGGGAATAGTTTAACTTGTTCTTCACTGATTTTTATTGTACATTGGAGTTTACCTCCCATCTCATAGCAACTGATTGATTTACGAAATTGCTACTTCTGTGTTACCGTGTTTTTACTTGATGCTATAAGAATTGTTACTCGTAAATTATGTGTTTATGAACACTACTTGAGAAAAACCTTAACTATTTGGGAGTATTTGAATTGTAATTGGTACTATGGGGTTGTGAGAATTACGCATGTCATGTGATTAATTGTTTCGGTGTTATCCCTGCTAACTTAGGAGTGCGTTGGGAGAGATCAACAAGAATATGTTTCGTAAAGTGTGAGGAGACTTGAACTAGAATTGAATTCCTTATGGTTGTGTAATCGATTATTGGTAAAATTATAACTCGTCCACTTGAGCATTTGAAACTTAATTTGAGGTTGCTAAAACAATTGGGATGAGAATACTTTGATTTTCCAAGATAACTATTCAACATTTTTATTACGTGTGAACAAACGTTTGTATGATGATTGATTCAAGACCTGTTCTTTTATTTCAACCGATTTGGTTATAAATGAGTTGATCATTGGGGTTGATCATCGGGGCTAATGTTATGTGTTATGTGTCTCATCGTTATCCGGAGGATCCATATTATTTGGAAGTGTTATACTATGAATTTGACTCAATACTTTTGTTATGAATTATTAAGATGTACCTTCGAATATGATAAGTAAATATTAATCATATGCCTATGTGAGTTGTCTCTGACTTCTGAAGATAAATGACTTTTCTTGTGGAACTAATGGAATAAATCCCCACCCTTTTGATTTGCTATTGACGACTTGCGAAGTGTTTAAGAATGCACATTCGGATTATTGTTGCAAGGGTATTGGTGGACCGAGATGTTGGATTGCTATTGATATTGTGTATTAACACTTATTTATTTGGAAGACTTCATATGAGATGTCAACAGAGGAGTATTTTGATTTATTTGAAGTTAAATAGGATCATGAGCATCATTTGGGATTAATCCTTAACTATTTTGCGGCATGTGGGTTATTTAGAGTCATGTAATTGTTAGACGATATGTGGTTATTTAAATAGAAGTATCTAAAGTGATGTGATAGATGAGAGTCGTAGTGATCTTGGTTTTGACCCGTGTCTTTGTAGTGTTCCGGGCTCGGGTTGGTATGGTTTTGAACGGTGTTATGCATCTTAGTTCTCTATATTCCCCTTATTTTGGTTATCGGGTTGTAGCGGTGTGTTTGGAATAGGTAATGTCTCATGTTTGTATCGGGTTGTAGTGTATCTTTCATGTTTTGCCACTTCGCTAACTATGTCCGGGATCGAGCTGCCCGGTCAGCTCGCGGGGGTTGAGGGGGCAGCACCCCTTGGCAGGTCCGAGGGCAGCGCCCTAGCGAGGTCGAGGGGCAGCGCCACCGAAGCAAAAATGCAAAATGCATTCAAAATTGCTTGTCCGCTCGAGCGGCCGTTTATGCACTCGAGCGGAGAATGTTTGGTTCCAGAAGTTTAACATGTCTGCAAAAGTACTGGGAATGTGTATTCGATGCTCGAGCGGGGCTTTCCAAGCTCGAGCGGACCATGTTATAACAGTTTGTGAATCTTATATTTTAGATCACTTTTGTATATTTCTCTCTCTAAAAACATTTCCTCTCCATTTTCTCCACATTTCTCTACACAAACTAGATCAAAAACCTTGATTTCTCAAGATCCATTTGAGTTTTGCCATTATTCCTTCATTAAAGTAGGTTATCATCTCGAGGGCTTCGTTGTGTGCGGTGAAGATTGAGTTTAGGCATCGTTGATTTTGGGGTTTCATCTCTATTCTTCTTCAAACTTGAGATAGGGATTTTCTTAGAGTTATATATATATATTATTGCAAGATCTAGATGATTTTCGAAATCATCCTTCGATAGCTTTGAAAATTGATTGTTGATTTAAGAAGTTGAGCGATTTTAAAAGTGGATTGGTCTCTTGTTCTTTTAAAATAATCTTATGGGTTTTGATCTTTGTTGATTGAAGAAAAGATGAGTTTGGAAAGTTTTCTTTTCAAAAGATTTGAGTTGTACAGTTTTGGTAGAAATTTGAGATTTTTAAAAGAGATTGAAAATCCATGAATGATATTGTTATGTTTATTTTGTGTGTCAAAATAAATTGATGTTTGGAAAATTTCTTATTTATATTTATATAAATGATGAATTTCTTGGAATATGAGAATTGATGTTCATTTTGGAAATTATTGTTCAAAACATTGAAATAGTCTTGAAATGACTAATTGTGGAGGATACTTGAGAAGCGGGAATTATGTTATTCCTTGGATGATGAATCGAAATAAAAGTATTTATATTCATCTTGTGAAATTGGCATATCAATTCATTTGATTACATTAAACTTTGAAAGTTGATTTGAAAACTTGCATTGAGAAAAGAATGTTGAGAAATAAGTTTTCATGGAATGGTTTTGGGGTAAATATAGTGGTAAGTCTTGAAAGGTGGTGTAGATGATAGGTGTCGAGCCTTCCAGTTAATACTGGTAAAAATGACAGATTACAGGTGTCGAGCCTTCTAGTTAATACTGGTAAAAATGACAAATTGGTAGTACTTGTATAGTCTACTTGCAGACACCAGCCTAGGGATTACCAGAATCGTATTTACTGCCCTTGAAATAAATTGTTAAGTTTTGAACAATTGAAATTGCATGACATCATTGAGCATGATGGTTTTCAAAAGATGAAAAATGTGATTTATCTTCAAAAAGGACATAGCATGGCACATGCATTTCATCTCTTGAGACTTGTATAAAATGTATATACTTTGTTAAGAATTTCCTACTGGGCTTTATACTCACCCTACGGGATTTTTGTGCAGGAAAGGATGTGGTGATTCCACCTAACTAAAGGCGAGAAAATGTGTGTGTTGAGAGTACAAAACTCTTATTCCGCTATGACTCTGTCTGTAAGCCAAGGGCTGTATTTGTGTGGGTTTGAATAACCATTTTGTGGAACCAGGCTTAAGGCTTGGAAACTTGTAAACCCTTGGGGGTATTTATTTGTTTAATTCCTTGTTGTTGGACTAATATATTATCGCATGAGGAATTATTTACATTAAGAAATGCAAGTGTGGGATTGTATAATTGGTTTTCCTTTAAAAGGGCCATAATTATTGTATTGTCATTTGGGTATGAAAATTGGGGCGTTACAAGAGTAATGTATCATGATTGTACGTTTGTGGCTTGATGTTATGAGGTTGATTCCGAGATTGGCTAAGTAGCCTTTGATATCAATATCCAATGGGTCGGATCATGAATTTGGGTTATTAACCACTTAATGAGGATGGGTTGAACTTCTGTGATGAGAACATCGAGAGGTAAAGAAGTTGCTTGAGGAAAGAGGGAGAAGTAACAGGATCGAGACATACGATTTGTTTTCCGTATGAGTACACAAGTTTGGAGAACCAAACTTTCTAAAGGGGGAAGACCATAATAACCCAACCCGTATTATGCTTAATTATACACGTGTTTATGTGTTTAATATGAATTTGCAAGTTAAGTATGTAAATTATATGATTTTAGATTTTATATCTGTTGAATGTAGGAAAATTTGTTGCAATTAGAACTTTGAACTGAAAATTGAAAGTCTTAGAGGCGCGATAAACCAAAATCGACTTCATGTCTGTGATTAGCATGATTTTTAAAGCCTACGATGAAATTTTGTAAAATTGCGATTCGTAATGTTTTAATTAGCCTATATTATATATCTCTCTAGTTCTTGAGTTCATCATTTTTGGGAGAGCTTTGCTAGAGAGTGAGTTAGAGAGAGAAGAAGAGGAGAAGCTAGAGATTTGGTGGAGATTCAAGGAGCAAACCCCATATTTGAGTTAAGATATGGAAATTTACTTGGAATTCTTGTATACAACTCATCTATTGCTTGAAAACATATACAGATTTGAAACCCTTTTGGGTTAGGGTTTTGGGTTATATGTTTATTTGAGCTAAACTAAGAAATTGGGACTTGAATGTTTTGATTTTGCATGATTGGAGTTCAATCTTGTGAATAATGTATGAAATGAACTCTAGATTGTTCATACAACAAGATTTATGCAAGGATCTTCCATGTACAAGTGCATTTGTGAGGTTATGTTTTGAAACTTTTAAGATTATGAAAGATGAGCTTTTGATTTTTGAACTCTAAGCAAGATTGATGTGTTTGAGTTATGATTACACTTGTGTAAGGTTAGTATTTCATCTTTTAAAGGAAGATTGCATGAAATCTTGGCTTGAAATTGGGTTGAAAACTCAATCTTTGATGAATTTTTGAGCTGTCTAATTTTGCCCAGACCGCACGAGCGGAACATAAAGAAAAAAAGAGGTTTTGATCCTGCTCCTTGGGTGCTCGAGTGACCGATGTTTCTGCTCGAACGGATTTGGGCCGCACGAGCGGTGAAGACTTCTGCATGTGCAGAACCCCTGTTTTAGCCCAACTTCAAAAAGGCATATCTCCTTCACCCGAACACCGTTTTAAGCCATTCTTGAGCCTAAATTCAAGCCCTGGAAGTCTAGTTTCCAATGGTGGTAGTCTCACATCCAAATTCTAAATACACAAATAGATATGTTCAAATTAGTGAAGCCTATTCACTTTTTTTTTTTCCTAACCGTTTCATGCTATTTCCTCTCCTAACCTAGTTTCCTTTCGTTTCTTCCTATTTTCCTAGACACGGATTATGACCCATTGAGGACTAATGAGCTTAGAACCAACAAAAATAATTGGTTAAGAAGCAAAGTAAGGGATTGATTTATTTGGTTAAAAAAAGATTAAGAGAAGTAGATTTGATCAATAAAGTAATTCTATATTCTGATATGTTGTGCCATGCGCATTGTGTTTGCAGGTCATGATTCGAGGACCAGTCAACCATTTCTGGAAATCACTGTGAGTAATAGTATAGAAAAGATATGTTTTTCATTATGTATTTTGATTTATGTACGACATGATCTTCTAATATTGTATTTTGTCAAAATGCACAAGTTTCCAAGAAGTGTGAAATGAGTTATGAACAAGAAATGTGAATTGTTTGTAATATGATATGGTGGGCCCAAAGCCATTCCATTTATCTGTTTCATTTATGCTATGATATGATATGAATTGTTCAGTCTTTAAAACCTATTGATTTCTGGTATGGAACAAAGTGTTGTATGGAACTAAGTGCTATAGTGGGAGTCACCTCTAGAATCCGTACGAGTCACCTCTTGGGTCCATATATACATAAATGTTGGGCCCGAGGCTATTTTGATAAATGTTGGGCCCGAGGCCGTTTTGATATGTGCAAATTGGGCCCGAGGCCATTTTGATAAATGTTAGCACTGAGGCCATTTTGATAAATGTGAGGCTCGAGGCCGTTTTGATATGTACAAATTGGGCCCGAGGCTGTTTTGATATATGATTGTGTCACGACCCAAACCCGCTCCTAAAGGTTTAGCATCGTAACCGGCCAGTAATCCTTGGATTACCAAAGGCCTCTTGACAGAACAACATATGGTAAGGGGCTGCGGAAGCAAATATAGAGAATATACAATGTCCATAGAGCTGTGTTAACATATATGAGACAAGAATCTTCAAAACAAACTTGTAAAAATATATATATATATATATAACGTCATAAATACATTAATCATGCGTCACCCATGCATAAAAATGAAATCAAAGGGGATTTAGCCTAGTGTACAGATAAGCAAATAAGCAAAAACATTTGTAGTAAGGTTACAAAACTAAACATCTCGAAAGGGAACCTCCCCGGGAGGCACAGAAGGGTGGCTGACAAAAAAACTGAGATGCCAGGTCCTCAGCTCTGAACCTGGTCACGTGCCTGCTTACCTACATACATAAAATAATTAGTGAGCTGGAACCCAGTGAATAATAACAAAGTAAAGGGTTTTAAATGAATGATGTCTATAACAGGTATCAAAATCAAAGTTCATAACAGAAGCAGATATATTCATGTTCTTGTTCAACTACATACAGAAATTAGAGTTCATGCTTTGTTATACATGGTACATCCATTAGCATTAACTTGCTTGGTAATTCTATTGGGAACCTCCGGTACCGGGAAAACTTGTAACTTGCTTGAACCACGGTATTGTTACTCCCAGGTAAGGGCCATTAGACCACGGTATTATTACCCCCGGGCAAAGGCCTTGCTTATAAAGGCACGGTATTGTTACCCCCGAGCTAAGGCCTTGTGTTAAGGATGTCACAAATACATTTCAGAAACTTAGACAATCATTCATTACACATAATATAACATTTCATAAAACAGATCTTAATTCATATCATTTAGAAAATAATTAAAGTTAAACATAACTTTACTAAGTTATTACTCACAAATGACTCTACTTGTAGAACAGGCAAATCAAATAACTTAAGACCTACACATATATAGCAGAAACACATAATGAAACACACACTCGGTTGGTACTTAACTTCTCTCGTTTCATTCTTAGTGTGTTTCTAAGTTTTAACCTCTTATTGAGTCTTAATCATGGCCTATGAGTGCCTAGGATGCAATGAGGATGCTAAAATGCACTTAAACACATTTAACAAAACATGCTGAAAATAGGGGTCCCAATCGAGCGCAACTTCCCTCGCTCGAGCGGACATGCAAACATGTGAGTGTACGCTTAAGCGTAACTTCTCCCGCTCAAGAGGTTTGTAAACTTTGCAAAAGTACTGGTTGTGTGAAATCTCCGCTCGATGGCCGCTTGACTCTCGCTCGAACGTGAGACCTATGCCCTCGCTCGAGCGCAACTCTTGTCACTCGAGCGGTCTGCAAAACATGAAAACTTCTGGGAGCATGCATTTCACGCTCGAGCAGACTTAAGGTCGCTCGAGCAGTTGTGCAAAAACAAAGGTGGACGCTCGAGCGCAGAATCTGTCGCTCGAATAGAGGTGCAGAATCTAGAATTTCCAGATTGCATTCCCAAGCTCCAAACTCGAATTCCTCACCTCAAAACTCATCTTTTTGAGCCAAAATTCTAGAAAACATTTAGGAACTTGTAAAATATCATGATTTGAAGATCATATCATGAAATCAAGGCCCAAAAGCATGTCAATTGTGCAAAATTCAACTTGAAATGTAAGAACTTGATATGAACATGACATGCATATATTCACTTGAGTTCATAGGTCCAATGGTGAGAAATGTTATGAATTCTTCAAACCATGCTAGAATTACAACATGCATGAGAGGAAATCTTTGAAAACAACTTCAAAATACTATGAAATATGCATGCATGTATGGAATGACTTAACTTCCTTCAATTCTAGCTCAATTCCTATATGAATTCACCTAATTCACTTGTTTCCATGTATTAATCAACTACATTACAAGGTCAAATACTAAAATTCTTACCTAGAGTCGAAATTGCACAAGTGAACAAACTTTAATTCCCAAATTCTTTGCAACCCTCCAACAATTCTTAGGAATTCTCCTTTTTCCTAGCTTTTGATCTCAATTTTCTTCCCTCTCTCTCTCTCTCTCTCTCTCTCTCTCTCTCTCTCTCTCCCACGTTTGGTTGTGTGTGTGTGAGCTCAAATGTGTTGAAATGAAGAAAAAGAAAGAGTGAAGGCACATATGGAAGCCTTATATAGGCTTGACTAATGGCTTAATTAATTTGTTGATCAACTAATTAATTTGGACATTAAATTATTTTAATTTAATCGTTCTGAATTGAATTTTAATTGAACCTACCATAAAATTCTAAAAATTCTAATTAACACATAAATCAAGTCAATTTCTGAATTGGATGACAATAAGCCCTTTAATTCGCAAACCGAAACGAAAACATGAACAAATCTTTCTATGTTAAACAGATATAAACACAAATAAGACAACATATGATGCAAAATTTCACTTTAATTACTTATTAGGCATAATTAAGCATGGATTAAAGTTAATCATGGGTCGGGGTTGTTACAAGTTGGGCCTGGGGCCGTTTTGATATAAGCAAATTGGGCCCGAGGCCATTTTGATAAATGTTGGGCCTGAGGCCGTTTTGATTACACAATTATGGATATTGTGAGAATCTTCTGATTATTATGTTGTTTACTATATTATTACTTATTGAGTTTCGCTCACCCAATATTATGTATGCACATGTAGGTTATCTGTAGCATAGAGCACACTCCTAAAGTCAGCTTCAGGAGCTATTCTTTTTTAGACCCAATTGAGTCTGCTTCCAAGATGGAGTTTTGTCTTGACTCACACCACACCTTGATCTTATTTTGTTTTTGTTTTCATGGTTTTGGGTTGTAAACACTATGTACAATTTTTCTTTTGGCTTGTTAGGTTGTTAAATGTATTAATGTGTTACATGGTTATCTTTATGATCTTGTTCATGATTGGTACAGCTCAATGGACTCCTTCTCATCATATGCTTCCGTTATGGCCCCATTAACGTAAATATTTTGTATGTTCATTTGAGGCCTTCGGTAATCCATGAATTACTGGCCGGTTATGGCCCAAACTTTTAGGGACGGGTTCGGGTCATGACACTATTTCTTTTCCCCTCTCTACACCTAGAGGGAGCTCTTTATCTTCTCCAATCACTCATTCCCACGTCGGAAGGGTTTTCCAGCTAACCCGACTAGGCAGCTTTGACATTGTTTTGTGTTGTAGGTCCCCAGTTCTTAGATAATCCAGTCCAATTGCGAAGCTTCGATCCATTTTCATATATTACGGGATTTAGTACGCACAAGTCCAATTTCTTTTTAGTTAAGAGAGAACACTAGATAGTGTTGGCCCTTGTTTTGTTTGTTCATTTCATTCATTTTTAAAATTCTTGTGTAGATCATAAAAATAAATAAATAAAAATAGAATGAATTATTTATCGAAAAAATTAGTGAAACATCCCTCTCTAACTTTTGATAGTATGAGAGGTCCAATATGTTTTTTTTATTTATTTGTTAATGTCCTTTAATAATATTATTACAGAAATTTCAGTTTGTCACAGAGAAATTTCTTTAGGAAAAAAGAAATTTTCCTGTGAAGAGTTGGAAATTTCTCTCCGTGAAAATATTGGGTGATTCTAACTACTATGTAAATGTTGCATATTCTTTATCTAATAAAATCTTAATATTAGGAACCTTAAACTAAAAACCCCTGGATAATGGTAGTCATACAATTTTACACATTTGCCTTCATAGAGGTGGGCTCAATGGACTCACCCATATACTTGTCTGGCCCTCTTGGGCTTGGGCTTGGGCTTGGGCTTAGTGGATTGGACTGGCCTAAGGCTTGGATCCGACCTGTTTATATTCTACCCTTCATTTTCCCCTAGCTCGCGCTAAGGTTTCCCTTGGGGCGAGCCACTGTTCCGTTTTCCAACCGTCGTGTCGGTTTAGTTTCTCCTCAGTTCGGCCTTGGTGGCTGTTTAATCTCTGACACACATGCTCTGCATGCATCCTTTCACAGTGACACATAGCATTGTGGTGTTGGTATACAGAGATCGTATGTCGCTTCCTTGCAGAAAGATATGATTTGTATCATCACGTCGATCAAGGGTCATAAATATCCTAAGACTACCCATTCGTTTCTTCATTGGTTCTCTAGTTTTTGAAATCCTAAAAACCTTTTCATTCTGTTCTTGTGGTTTCAACGATGCTCCACTTCGACGCTTGCCACCATTGCTGTTAGTTCTAGAAGTTGTTGTCTCTTTTCGATTCTAGTTTGCAAGACCTCTGTTTGTCATCGTTCTTTCATCAAATCGTTTTAAATTCTTCTGAACCTCTTCTTTTCTTTCATTTTACAGTCTCTATTGTCATTAGTGGCCTTAATACCACTGTTTCCATGCTACATATTTTCTTATTGTCTCTTGCTACTGCAGTGCATCAGAGGATGCACCTGTCCATCACATATACTGAAGAATTAGAGAAGGCCGTACTGGAGGCCTTGATGAGTTCTGAAAGGTTGATGATGAATTTAGAGGCTAAGAAGGAGGACCGAAGAACCGCAGAGAGAGAAAATTTTCGATTGAACAAGGTTATTACTTTTGTTGAGAAATCTAATGAAATTTCTGTCAATACCTAGGTCAAACTTGAGGGAAAGGTTGTTGAGCTAGAGATTGTTATCGCCATAACAACTGTTGAGCGTTCAACTCTAGAAGCTAAGTACTGGCAACAAGGTTAGGATGAGGCTGGTGCAACTTATAATGAGGAGGTGCTGGTTTTGCGTGACAAGCTCTTCCTCAAAGGATGGCCGAGTGCCCTAGCTACTGCCCAAGTTCCTAAGGAGTCCCCTTTGTTACAAGACATCCATGTTCCTTCAAAGTCCTCAAGTTTGAAAGCTGCTACAACTCTTGCAACTCCGCAATCAAAGATCTGCCCAGGTGTTGGTTTTGCCAACACGACCGCAGAGAGTGATGTT
Organism: Camellia granthamiana; assembly: GCA_036172215.1. Classification (NCBI taxonomy): domain Eukaryota; kingdom Viridiplantae; phylum Streptophyta; class Magnoliopsida; order Ericales; family Theaceae; genus Camellia; species Camellia granthamiana. The sequence continues at coordinate 68,334,546 of CM069910.1, read as the reverse complement.
GTTCACAAGCCTATGGATGTTGGAAAAGGTAGGACCCCAAAGGTTAATGCTGCAGAGGAGGAGGCTAAGGAAGTTCCTGTCTCCCAAGACATTGGTGTTGTTTATGCTTTTTCCCTCAATGGTGATTTGGACAAAGCTGTGGACCCAGCTTTTGAGATTCCTCCTTCTGATGAAAGTTGAAGTGATCCTTTGGACAATTTTAGGTTTTACATTTTTTTTTTTTGATGCACTGGAGCTCGGCCTGGTTATCCGATGTGCTACATGATTATGCTTGGATGTAACAAAGTCACAAAGAAGTGTTTTACTCAATTGTTTGCCTCCACTTGGAGCTGAGTAAGGCTTGTGCTGGAAGTTCGCTCCTGAAAGAATTATTCGATTCTGTTCCAACTCTATTTGCATGATGCAGAACTGAAGTGTTGAATTTTGATGTAGTTGTACTTAAGAGAAAGTCATTTGTGACGTTGTAAATCATGTGATTTTAAGAAAAGAAATAATCATGTTCAAAAAATTTGTTAGTGCAGTTTCCACCAAGCAATTCCAGTTGGCTAAGTTTTGTTTGGTTTCCAAACATAATTCCACCAAGCAATTCCACTTGGCATGTTTGAGTACAAACCAAACATAAATGCATTCGGTCGTTCGAAGCTAATTTCGTTTGGTCGTCCCGAAGCTAATTTGTTAGTGTGGTTTCCACCAAGCAATTCCACTTAGCTAAGTTCTATTTAGTTGTCAAACATAATTCCACCAAGCAATTCCACTTAGCATGTTTGAGTGCAAACCAAACATAACTGCGTTCAGTCGTTCTGAAGCTAATTCCGTTCGATTAAAACCAAAGCTAATTCCGAAAGTCATTCATTGACTTTGCTAAAAATCTGTTCATTCCTAATGAAGCTTATTTCAAGAGTTATTGCTAACTTTGCCTTAGTCCAAACCACCTTTAGTTTGAACTATGCTTTAGAACTTGGATTTTAAAGGCCTGTGTTGATTATCAATCGGTTCTAGCCTTAAGGTTGTACAGGTATTGGAAACAATAGTTCAAGGAAGTAGACAGACTTTTTCCATTAATCAAAAGAGAAATGTCTTTACATTTTGGTAGATATTTAGGAAGATGGATTACTTATAATACTTCTTGAGATTTTCTATTTTCTACGGCTGAGGTAGAGCTTTGCCCTTGAGATCTTCCAGAAAATATGATCTATTTCTAGCAATGACTCTAACCTTGTAGGGCCCCGCCCAGTTGGGACATAACTTTTTTTCACCAGGAACCCTTTTATGGTCCATAATGTTTCTCAGAACCAATTCGTCAAGTGTAAACTGTCTTAGGAGGACCTTCTTGTTGAAACTCTTGATAAGCTACTGCTGATAGGCTACAAGGCTGATCAGTGATGCTTCTCTTTGGTTTCTGCTATATCCAGTGCTTGAGCGTTGGCTTCTTTGTTACTTGCATCTTCAAATAGTTTTGATCGGATGATTGGGAGACCAACTTCCAGCGAAATAATAGCCTCTATTTCATAGGTCAAGAAATAGGGAGTTTTCCTGGTTGAGCGTTGTACCGTCGTTCGATAAGCCCACAACACATGGGGTAACTCTTCAACCCATTTCCCTTTTGCACTTTTAAGCCGTTTCTTCACGCCATTAATGATAGTCGTGTTTGACGACTTTGCCTGCCCATTGCTCTATGGATAGCCCGGAGAGGAGTTCCGATATTCAATCTTGAGATCGGCACAGAACTTCTTGAAAGTTTTCTCGTCAAACTATGTTCCATTGTCTATAATCAGTACCCTTGGATACTGAAACAAACCACGACATTCTTCATAACAAACCGCTTTGTGTCTACTTCCTTGATACTTGCCAATGCTTCCACTTTCATACACTTGGTGAAATAGTTGGTTGCAACAATGAAGAATTTTTTGGTCCTAGTCCCCCATGCCACCCGTGCTAGAAGCCCGACGATATCCAAGCCCCACTGAGCGAATGACCAAGGACTGGTGAGCAGGGTGAGAGCTTTAGCTGGCTGATGGATTAGAGGAGCGAACCTCTAGCATTTGTCACATTTCTGGATGTACTACTATGTGTCTCTCTACGTCTGTGGCCACCAGTACCCATGGGTTAGGGCACGGTGCACCAACAACCTTCTACCAACATGGTTTCTACAAATCCCGGCGTGAGTTTTGTAGAGAACATTCTCGACTAGATTTGGATGCATACATAGTAAATAGGGGCTAAGGTACGAGCATCGGTATAGTTTCTCAAATGGTGAGATCCAAAATCAAGCTAATTGATGTCGAACTTTGTTAACCGCTTTCTTGTTTTTGGGAAGAGTGCCAAATCTCAGAAAAACAAGTATTGGGTCCATCTTGCTCGGTCCTAAGTTAGTACAGAAGACTGGATCCTAAAACGTAATTCTTAGTTCTGGCACAAACTTAACCCAAATCTTTCTGGCATCTTTGGTGTCCATTGATGAGCCGAGACAGTCTAGGGAATTAGTATGGTTGTTTTTGTCTCAATTGATTCGTTCTACTCGTATAGACTGAAATTTCTTGATCAAACCTCTAGCCTTGTCTATATACATGGCCGTTCGGTCATATCTTGCTTCGTAGATCCCAGTAAGTTTATTGATAATTAGCTGAGAATCGCTTAAAACTAGGAGCTCGTCTATGTTGAAGTGCTCAGCACTGCGTAGACCAGCTAGTAGTCCTTTGTATTCCGCTTCATTGTTAGAGATTTTCCGTCAAAGCTTCAGAGTTTGTTCGTAAACGAATCCCTTTAGAGAGATTAATACCACTCCCATCCTGAGCATCAATTACTAGATGATCTGTCAACGTAAAGTTTTCAGATGTCTCCAACAAAGAGTTTCCATGCTTCTGAAGCACTTTGTTTTCCCAGCTTACTGGTGCGTGGCACCAGTACCAAGCTGGTGTTCGGATATAGGATGCTCGAGGTGGGAGGAAAATTCGGCGACAAAATTCATTAAGACCTAGGCCTTAATTATTGTTCTGAGCTAATACCGAATGTCAAATTCGCCAAGCTCAACCACCCATTTCGCCATTCGACTTGAGAAATTGGCTTGGCTAAAGACAAATCTGAAGAGGAACTCAATAAGGACGTTGATGATATGGCCCTAAAAGTAGTGTTGAAGTTTCCTCGATGCGATGAGCATAGTATAAGCTAACTTTTCGAGTGGTAGATATTGCGTCTCGGTATCCAAAAGAATCTTGCTAATGTAGTATACCGGTCTCTGTTCCTTTTCCACATTGTGAATCAATACCGCGCTTACTGCATTATCTGAAATTGCCAAATACAGGTATAGTGCTTTCCTTGGTTTTGGAGTGGAAATGAGAGGTGGTGAACTGAGGTACTTCTTAAGGTCCTATAGTGCCTCGGTGCACTCAGGTCCCCATTCAAATGATGCATTTTTCTTTAGAAGTTAGAAAAAAAGGCTTCATTCGGTCTGAGGATATGCTAAGAAGTCGGTTCAGCATTGGTGCCATCCAGCCAATTTTTGAAGTTCCTCGGCCTTCTTCGATATTTCTATCTCTTGAACCGTTTTAATCTAATATAGATTCGCTTCGTGGAACTTAGATTTGTCTACCTCATTTTCTACAACTTCATGGGGTTTTCTCCAATCCACTCTTTATCGGTCCCCGCGGTTCGGCTGCTCAACCGATGCCACTTCAATAGGAATTTGATCATCTTCAAGACAAGCGTACTGCTCAATCCTAACTTGTAAATCCTTTAGGGTAGTGGCTCGGCACTTGGTAAACACTATCTCAATTTACTTTTAGATGCAAACCGTGTTTGAAAGACATCACTGTTATCTGCTCACTGCAAACGTTCTTCTCTAATTCATTATACTCTCCCCAGTACCTCCTTGCATAATTGCGTAATGTTTCCTTCTTTTCCTTTCGGAGGCTAAACAAGGTGTCTAACTCCTTCGAGATTTTGGTGTTGGAAACGAATCTAGCTAGAAATTCCTTCAAGAGCTATTTCTAGTCATAGATCGATCCAGTAGGGAGGTGATCGAACCATCAGAGTTTGGATTCTCCTGGGCTGTACAGAAAGACCTTGCACATGAGTGCATCATTTCGGTTCCACAGAGACATCATCTACCGGTAGTGGCTGATGTGTGTGAGTAGATCTGAATTCCCATCATGTGGTGTGAACTTCGGCGGGGTGAATTCTTAGGGAGTTCCAAGGCTTCAATGTTTAGAGAGAAAAGAGAACAGACGAGCTGATCCAGTGCTTGGTGCTCCCTCTGATGAATAGTGTGATCGAGATGTTATGCATCTCGTTCCCAATTTCATTTTCTTTGTTCCTGATCAACCAAGTACACAGATTTTGGGGACAAAGTGGATACTTCGTATGTTGCCTGACCATTTTCTGTATTTTTACCTTCTTTCGATGTGAACCATGTTTGTGCCTGCTCGCTGCTTCACTGTGTACTGGAATTGGCTGACTTCATTGCCTAGAGCCATTTATAGAGCTATCCTTCGCCAGTGGTTCTAGAGATAGACTCCTCTGGATGAGAAGGTTCTGCGTCGTTCCTATTCTCCATCGGGTCGCCCATCATCTTTTTAAGTTGTGCATTCAGTTCTTATATCTCCATCTCCATAGAATCGATAATACGATCTCTATAATCCTTTTTCAATATGAAATGATAGGAGGAGCCACCAACAAAAGGCTAGCGATGCTCAACAGAATCTAGAGTCCAATTGTTATTTTTGGTCTATTCCTCTAGAATTGTTGGTAGCACCAGGCCTTTGTCCTTCGTCTTCTCCGTCGATGGAGTTGATGCAGAGGAACGAATGTCCTCAGTTTCCATTGCTGGAATCAGATGTAGAGCTCAGAAATGAAGAATCCACGCTCACCGCACCAATTATATGTACTGAATCTCGCATTATACGAAAGTGAATCGGAGCTTCGTAGCTAGACTTGATTATCTAGGAACTGGGGACCTGTAACACAGAACACCGTTAGAACTGCGTGGCCGAGGTTGGCCGAAAAACCCCTCCGGCGTGGGAATGAGTGATTAGAGAAGATGAAAAGCTCCATATAGGTGTAGAGAGAGGGAAAAAAAAGAGCGTTTGAGTTTATATGTATTGAATCAAGTTGTGTTAAGTTAAGTTCCATTAAGTTACCTTCAATATGAAGAGAGTGAGGCTTATGTAGAAGACTTTTCTTGTTGCCCAAGATGGTTTCATGGAGCTTTAGTGCCTCAAGGCTTTCTTTAACATTACTCAAGGTGGAGGACCACAAGGTAGTTAGCATTGATACATGTGTTCATTGTAACCATGCATATAACAGATCACATTCCCTCTATCTAACTATTTCTGTGATTCTATGAAGGGGAGCTGAGGTGGCAGCTTGCACATGCATTTGTTCACAGCTTCCACTTTTCTCTGTGAGGTTCTCTTAGCTCGGTACTGATGTGCCTTGGCTCGGCCTTCTATAGGATTGTTTGTGAAGATGGGCTGGCCCATTTAAATATCTCTGTGTGGGCTGGGCCCACTAATGATGGGTTTAGCCTATCAGTTCGGTGTTATGAATTAGATCCACCAGCTCGGCCCAGTCTAGCATCACGGCTTGGGCTGGCATTTCCACTGCATGTTAGGCCCAAGTGCTTGAGGATTTGGAAAGATCATTCTTCATGAAAGTGGGCTCAATGGACTGACCCATATACTTGTCTGGCCCTTTTGGGTTTGGGCTTGGTGGATTGGACTGACCCAAAACTTAGATCTAATCCGTTTATATTCTACCCCTTCAAGACTTTGTATATTATCATGTTCCCATTTATTTGATACCACCGCAACCACGCAATGAGCCTTGTGCGTATAGTGTCACTTTCAAAAATCCAACAAAGATTATATGTAAGTTCTCTTATGCATCTTAATCTTTATCCAAATATATGATTAATAATGGATTTCTTCCACCATCTAAAAATAAAATAAAATAATGGATTTCTTCCAATGCTTTGTTAATTAAAAAAAAAAATAATAATAATAACATGACATTCATCTTCCATATCTCTTGTAAGATTTATAAATTTGGAATATTTTTACTGTATTCTATGTGCTATTAGTTTTTGATAACTTGGTATCTAGTCTAATGGACTAACTAAACAAAGGACCAATCACGCTGTCAACTAGCGAAGGCCATTTAAAGCTAGAAAAAAACTCTATATGGACCGATCCCAAAAAGAAGTTTGCAACTTGAAATTTTCTAACTTAAAACCTTAAAGAGGGCACACAACCTTGACCACTCAAACAATCATTGAGATTTTCATATGCTCTTGTTAACTAGGGGTGTAATTTTGACCTGTGGCTCGCAGGCGGCCTGAGGTGGGCCCGTCCCGTTAAGGCCAGTTTAGGCCCGAGCCCAAGCCCAGTCCGAGGCCTTGGACCAAGGCCTGGGCCATCGTTTTGAAGCCCGGCCAGGCTCGCTCGGCCCGGTCCATCGGCCCGCTCAAAGGCTTAGCCCGACTGGCCCACCCGAGGCCCAGTGTTATTTTTAATAGAAAATAATAAAATTTTGGTAGAAAAAATTAAAAAAAATTTTAAAAATTATTTAGGCCCGCCCAAAGCCCGGGCCTAAGCCCAAGCCTAGGGGCCCGACCCACTGGCTCGTCCAAAGCCCGAATACCCCTGGGCCTGGGGCTTGGGCTTGGGCCTGGGCCTAGTTTTTTGGCCCACAGCCCGATCGGGCCTGATTTTTGGCGAGAGCCCGCAAGGCCTGACATGGGCCGAGCCAAAATTACACCCCTATTGTTAACTCACAATCTAGTGAATTTGATTCCACAAGTACTAAAATTGATGGATTTAAAAATTAGCAGATAGATATGATGTAATACCGTTCCAATCAATTATTATTTCTTACTTTGAATGGAAGAAAATAAAATGCAAGTGCCATAATTTGCATAAGTTATGCATGTTATACATACACTATAAAAAAAATTAAGGTTTTAGAGACTAAAATTTATGGACAAAATTATTTTTTAGAGACCAAATAATTTTGTTACGAAAAGTGTCGTTATTATATTTTTAGCAACAAAAATTAGACATTAATGCTGAATTATTATCTTTTTGGGACCAAATTTTGTCTCAAAAAATAAACTATTTTGAGATCAAATTATTTTGTCCCTAAAAGTCTATTTATTAATGACATTTGTAAAATTTTGTCGCTAAATGCCTTAGTTTTGACTTTTCAAGATGACCTTTTAGCGACTATCCTCATGACGATGGAAATTGGTCCATAAATGTCTTTTCTAACAAAATTTTCACTTTTAGAGATGAAAATGTTTGGTCTTTAAAACTCTTATATGTTGTAGTGATAATTTACATAAATACCATAATTAACTTATTTTTTTTGTTATTATTATGTCCCACGTATTTATCTAATGTGGATGCATAAAATCTGAGAAAAAAACCTATTTATATGACATTACTTTTGGCCAGAAAATATTTGCTTAGTTTGTGATATTTTGCAAGAGGTAGAAAAATCACTGAATATGTCATCTACGCAACCAACCATAGTTTTTTTTTTTTGAACCGACTCAACCAACCATAGTTGTAAACTACATTTGATCACTGAATAATGGCAAAGATAACCTTACCGCGCAAGAAAGAGAAGGAAAAATATTAAAATTACTAAAATCATAACAAAATTTTCTTGCAGATGAATGTGACATCTTTTCTACATCACAGCGTAATTTAATAACATATTTAATAATAAAATACATTGATTTACATTTATTTTATATGACACTGCTTGGTAGGGAATGATAATTGACAACATAGATTAGGTATTGCAATTATTTCACGCGGAATATATATGATATATATTAAGTGACCAACTTGGATTCACATGTTATGACCAAAATAGCCGGCATGAATAATTAATTTTCATAAAAAAATATGGGTAAATTAAAAACACACCCCTTAAGTTTTATTTAAATTACAAATTATCCCTATAGTTCTAGAAATTGCATTATACCCCTTAAGGTTTTTAATTTTATAACAAATAGGTCATTTTATTAATAAATTATCAAGTTAATTAACAATTTTTAATAATGTTAAAATTTTATTTCAATTAATAATTCAGATAATTTTATTATTGTATAGGTGAACGGTTAGAAATTTTACTTTTTTAATTAATTCTGTTAAATAAAAAATTCTTACAGTGAAGTATTTGTAATTTTTCAAATCACATGGGACAATTTGTATTTTAAGCAAATTTCAGGAGATGTATTTGTAATTTATCCAAAAAAATATTAAAGATAATAAATCTATTGCAAATTAAAAACCAAAAAGATGAAAGAAAACACTCGAGAATTCAAACATGTTCTCACATGCTTATAATTACTCTCATGTGAGAACATGATTCACAATAATGATTATAACCACGTTACATGCACACACAAAAAAAGGCTTGATTGTTTTCATAATTAGTTCTAAATCTAATTAGTTCACCAAAATTTCAAACATGAAATGGACTTAATTACAAATAACTTGTTAGGTATTGCCTCAACTACACTAATCCCTAAAATAAAAAAAGGATAATAAGAGACCCCATTGGTGAATTAAAGAGATGGTAAGGATAATAAGAGACTCCATTGGTGAATTAAAGAGATGGTATTGACCTTTACTTCAACTAATCCACTAAAAGTCATTGTTAAATTGTTAAGTTTGGGGAGGGTGCTAAATAAAATATTTAAAAAGCGCATACGTACGGTTTAGTTTTAGAATTGTGATTGCAATCAAAAAATTTCAAAATGCATAACTAAACATATAACTCAAAACTACTCAAAACTCAATTCAAAAATTATTTTCAAAACTCATAACTAAACACACAATTCAAAATTCAACTCAGAACTCTTTTTAAAATTCAAAAAAAAATATTTATTTTATTTTATTTTTTAGAATTATGATTTGAGTGTGGAGTTGTATTTTGAGTTATGAGTTTTCAATTGAGTTTTGAAAGAGAAAATGTCTTTGGTTATAAGTTTTGAAAAAAAAATTGAGTTTTATATTGTATTTTGAAATTTTTTGGATTTATTTTTTAAAAATATTTAAAAAATTTCTTAATTTATTTATTTTGGGTAAATATTTTATATTTTAATATATACTGTATTTCATACATTTATGTGCTATATTTTTTAAGAAATATATTTTGTAAATATTTAAAAATTTATAAAATTTTAATTTTTTACTTTAAATATGTTTTATTTTAAATACTTTATTTTATTGGATAAATATATTTTTTAATATTTTACATATTTTTTAAAAAAATTTGATTTTTTTTAAATATTTAATTTTTTAAAATTTGAAAAAAAAAATTTGGATCACTCTATATTTTTACATCATAACAAATTATTTGACCAATACTTAAAAAAATAAAATAAGTTATTTTTTGAAAAGATAAAAAAAAATTCTTCAAAAATAAAAATAAACAAAATATTTTTTGAAAAAAAAAATTTTCTCAAAAAAATATAAAATAAAAAATAATTTTAAAGAACAAAATTAAAAAAAATATTTTAAATTTTTTTTTATAATAGAGTTTTGAAAATAGTTTGGTTATGAGTTTTTGAGTTATGTGTTTGGTTACGATTTGAGTGTGAAGTTGTATATTAAGTTTAAAATATTAAAAAATTAAAATATTTACAAAATAAAATAAAATATTTAAAATTAAAAAAAATTAAATAACAATTATATATTTAAAATAAAAAATAAAATTTTCTTAAACATTTTTAAATATTTTAAAATAATAAACCTAAAAAATTTTAAAATACAACTCAAAATTCAAAAACTTAAAAACTCAAAATACAACTCAAAACTCTATTCAAAACTCAAAACTCTTTTCAAAATACATAACTAAACAAATTTTTTCTTTCAAAACTCAACTCAATTCTACATTTAAATTACAACTCCACGCTAAAATCATAATTCTAAAACTAAACCAAACCCACCTGAGAATTGTGTTATTTATGCAAAACCAACTCTTCAGTTACTCGCATGAATCACATGGAGACAGGGAAATTAAGGCAGGGAGGCCCACATTTCTTTTATAACTCAAACATTGAGTTATTTATGCAAAACCAACTCCTCAATTACTGGCATGAATCACATGAAGATAGGGAAATTAAGGTAGTGAGGCCCACATTTCTTTTATAATTCAAATATACTTGACATAGGCCACGTTTGGCAAATTGACTATTTTATTTTAATTTTTAATTATTTTAATAAGTTAAAATATTTGTGTTTGAAAATATAATTGGATTTTTTTTAATTGGATGTAATGTTTGTAAAAGAAAAAATAAAACGATTATGAATTTAATGTGACATTTTATCTTATTAATTATTTTAATATATTTTATTTTTATATTTTATAAATTTTAACCAAAAAAATCTCCCAAGCCTAACTTGCCAACCACCGCCATAATCAAGGCTGATTACACGTTTTATTATACATAGTTGGCCCATTCAGCTAGCTCAATTGGCAATTTTTTCAAAAGGCTGGCAAATTGAATGCACTACATGTGCTTTATTTTGTACACGGAGCCCTAGTTTAAGAACATACTCTTCTTTCTTCTTCTTTTTTTATTTATTTATTTATTATTATTAGTAATTTTTAAATTTTTTAACTTAAATATAATGTAAAAAAAATTAATATGTTTAGAATGACTTTTTATTTTTTATAAAAAGATGTGTAAAAAGTAGAGAGAAAAGAGAATCTTTGATTTTTTTATATAAGCTGTTAGCTTTTTGATTTTTTTAATAACTTTTTGACTTTTTGAGTAGAAAAATCACTTAACAAGGAGATTGTAACCACATCGCCGAAGAAAAAACTATAAAAGTAAAACAGTGGTGCTACATACACCAATTACTGTACACACTAATGTACTTACTAGTATTATAATATTATTATTGACCACATTTATTATACAAGTTACAAATATTTAAAATTATATAAATGATACAACATCATTGTACGGGAAAAAGATACACCTTCTCGTATAATCCTGTTGATCAAGTCTGCGTTCCTCTTTATGTCGCCGTTCTTCAACCTGAAAACACAAACGTGAGCTGGCCGGCGGGTGTGTGCCGGAAACCTCTCCGATGCCTAAGTCAGCAAACAAGACAAATAGGCAAAAGCTCAATGTGTTCAGAAATCAAAGTTGTGTTACCTCTCCATAGGTGATGTTTGTGAGCTTATATAGGTTTCGAGTGGCACAATCCTAGTAGGACTCTAACTTCCCCATGCAAAGAGTCCTCCTAGGACTCTTATTTCTCCATGCGTAGAGTCCTTCTAGGAATCATACTCCTCCTGGAAGATAATGCTTATCTTCAACACCCCCCTCACTGCATAAGCCAAGTGAGATGGCTTCATTATGGCCGAACTCCATTACGACCGAAGTAACCCATAATCCGAACTTCGCTCTACTTCTCTTACCCCGGTTTCGCATGCACAACCGAGCTAACCATAAGAGAGCTCAACCGGACTAGGACGTGGCCAAGCCGAACTAACAAGTCCGAACCGGTGTTAACATGCAACCGACCTAGCATATAAGAACCGGTATAATTCTACGACCGATCTACCAACTGGAACCGGACTACCTAGATACTTGCCGCAACCGAAGTACGCACACTTATTTGGCAGCCGAACTACCCATACTTCTCCTTTCTTAGTGGGTATCTTCCATTCTTGAACCTAGCTCGGCCCAACACCTAGCTCGGCCCAATAATGAATATAAATTACCCTCTCAATTGCCCCTTAATTCCATCTGCGAAGCATGATAGGGATTACCCATGTAACAACCGAGATAGAGTCTTAACATCTCCAGCCGAGCTAATAAATCCGTTAGCTACTCCAGCCGAGCTAAAACCTTTCGAGCCTTTCCAACCGAACTAACAACTGCTTAGCCTCTCCAGCCGAACTGAGACCTTTTAGCTTTCCCAACCGAGCTAAGTCCGCACCGAGCTATACCTGTCCGGCTCAAACGTCTTTTCGACCGCAGCAACTGAATCGATTGCCCTTCCTTGACACGTGGCAAGCTCTGATTGGCCCTCGCCAGCTGTAGCGCCGCCCTCGTATTTCACAACTTTTGAACAGTCCCGCCAAAAACACCTTTTTCCCAAAAATAACCATTTCACTTCCATTCACTCTGTACTCTCTAAACTTCCTCTCTTTCTGCTGCTTGCTATTCATCCTTGCATACCCAGAGCTCGTGTTCTTCACTGCTGCTGCTCCGTCCACTTTCAGTTCCTCCTTCACCAGGTATGCTGCCCAAACTTGCCTATTTCTTTCTGTTTTTGCTTCCGTTTGATTCATAGTAGTGTGTTTCTGTGTGTTTTCACAAAACACTTTGCATGCTATGTTTCTGAGAAGAACTTCACTCAAACACTATGAACTGTATAGACTGCTGGTAGAACAATCATTTGATCCATAAAAATGCCTCCAACCGAACTAGGAACTGTTTGCGCTGTCTAGATGAACCAGAACCGAGCTTGTACTTGTAGATAACACAGTAGTTTTAATAAGAAAGCATCCGATTCACCTTAGCCGAAATTAAGATTGACTTGAGATAGGTATTTCGGCCCAAACCGAGCTAGGCCTCTGACCGAGCTAAGCCCTGGGGCTAAGCCATCCTTTTGAGTTTCTAAACCGAACTCAGAAAGATGCCCCTTGAGGCCTAACCGTGGTAAGAAAAACCATAAGTGAAACCGAGATAACCACAAACTTTTTCGAACCGAGATAACGAGAACCTTTCACGAGCCGATGTAGACAGCTTAGCACCACGCAGAACCGAAGTAAAACCAACCTTTTCCTGCTTTATTTTTGTAGCACGGTCTTTGATCTGTGCTTGACACTTGCTTTTTCAACTTTGCAGACTTAGGCTGTCCAGGCACTCCCTCTGTGCGTCCAACCGGACTACTGAGCACGCTCCTCCAACCGAGATAAATTATATTTTAACTTATAAAATAAATGGGGAAGTACAGACACTTGGTAGAAACCCCAGGCGGCCTAGCCGATTTCCGAGAACAATACAACATTCCAGCCGATGTAAATTTAAAACTAGCCAAAAAAGGAGTCGACCCATGGGATGAAGAAGGCTTTGTCCCATTCACCCTCCAATCCATAGTAGAAACCGGACTCAGATTCCCAGTCCAGCCACTAATTTGTGAATTCCTTAGACAAACCAGACTCTGCCCCACTCAGCTATCCACCAATACGTACCGTATAATAATGGGCATAGCCGCCCTGAACCACAAAACCGGTCTAAACCTGGGTTTGGCCGAAATACTGCATCAATACTCCATAGGCTCCAAAAATCAAGGCTGGTGCTACTATTTGAGAGTGCGCCGAGGTAGAGAAAAGATAATAAAGCACACACCGGACAAAGATGTCAATGATGATGATTTCTTCTGGGTTTCTGGGAACTTCGAGGACTTCCAAGCCCGAATCCCAGGCCGAAGAATAAACTGGAAGAAAGGAGAGCCCGGTATAAATACTTCGGTTTCCATTTTGTCTTTCCCATGAATTTTATTAACATAGCAAGCCGGACTAACACTTGTCTTCTTTTGCTTTGCAGATAAAGCTCATCTCATCTCCAACTACAACTACCCCAACCTCGCCGTACTCCGTGCCGCACTCCGGGTGAAAGAAAGGAGTTGGGCAAAGCTTCTTGAATTCGAGCCGACCTACAGATACTCCGGTCGTCGAAAAGCAAAAGTCACAGATTTTCTCCTCGAGGACCCTCCAGCACCGGACCCAAACTTGCCCGAAGTCGTCCTTGTGCGATTAACTCCTGAACAAGAGATGGCGAAGAAAAACAGAATGAGGGCCATGCTCACCGAAACAAACCCAGCCGAGATACCACAGACCGGCCATTCAACCGAGGCCGTAGTGGCTCTTCCATCCCAACAGCCTTCTGCTTCGCGCCGAAACAAGCGTGCCCGGACTGAACAAACCGGGCCACGACTTGTCGACGAAGAGGAGAACGTCCTGCCACCAAACCCACCAGCAGTTATTCAACCGGACCCCCAGCCGGAACCATCGAACCGATCTGAAAATCCCCAGTGGGCTCCCCCCCTAGTCTTCAACAACCGTGCTATCGACGAGGGTGACTCCGTTGTCTCAGATAAGGATCACCTTCTGGCCTTCAACCTGGCCAGAGGTGTGTGCCTTCCAAAAGACATGGAGCACCATTCCAAGAAGCTCAATACCGAGATAAAGTCACTCCGGTCTGCTTCCAAGTCAATGATCGTGGTAAGTAACACTGGCCTTTCTGTCTCTAAAATTTGACTAACTTCCACTTCGGTCAACAACTAAAAAATCTACCATACTCTGTGCAGGCTCTTCAGAAAACCACACTTGCACACCGGCAGGTAATAGAGCTTCGCAAGACCGCGAGGCAGGCCATGAAGGACGCCGTGGCCAAAGCTACCGAACTAAGGCAGGCCCAGAACAAGGCGGCCGAACTGGAGGACGAGGTATCACGTCTCACCGGACTGGTTACCTCGGCTGAAAGTGATAAACAAAACGCCGTGACCGAGGTAAAAGATTACTACCTGAGGGAGATGTCCCAGATGCAGACCAAACAAGACGCCGAGATAGCCCAACTGAACGCCGAAGTAAAGAAGGCCAGAAAGGAAGGATTCAAGAAGGCTGAAACTGCATACGGCCTTCAATGTGGCGCTGCAAAAGACCTATTCTTCAAGTGCGGTTGGCGAAGTGCGGTGGAGAAGCTCGGTTGCACTCCTGACACCGACGCTTACAACGCTCCACCGTACTTTATTCCGGCCTCACTCAAGCAATATGCGGACGATCTTCAAAAGGCATTCCTTGAAGCGTCGGATGACGAAGAAGACGATGAAGATGATGACGACGATGAAGATGATGAGGGGGGAGCCATCTCTGACTCCGGTTGTCACCGGTCAACAAAACAATCAAGCAGCTCGGTTGGAGCCAACCGTGGATTTAACCAACGAGATACCAGCTAACTCTTCCCCGCCAGCGGATACCACGGTTCAAACCGGGCTCCCTCCTCAAACCGATCTCCAGGCGGCTGCTGAAGCGGAGTTCGATGCCGAACTAGATGCACTCCTAGGATGACTTGTATTTTTTGCTTCTTTTTTCTTTCTTGTATTTCGGTTTTGGGTGTCTGTAACCGGGCTACGGCCCCTCGTTTGTACTTCCTTTTGATTTCAATGAAAAAATCTTTCGACTTGCATTCCGGTTCTGTACTTGAATAACTTGTATTACGGTTATGAACTTTGGTTGGTTGCCTATGTGACAAATTTGAATCTGCTAAATTACAACTGTGATCTCGGTTAGCTATATAACTCACTAGCCCACCACTCTTCAGCCGATATAAATTACTTCGGCTGGAGAGTACAAAGAGTTGGTTTAATCCAGCCAACCACTCTTCAGCCGATATAGCTTACTTCGGCTGAAGAGTACAAAGAGTTGGTTTAATCCAGCCAACCACTCTTCAGCCGATATAGCTTACTTCGGCTGAAGAGTACAAAGAGTTGGTTTAATCCAGCCAACCACTCTTCAGCCGATATATCTTACTTCGGCTGAAGAGTACAAAGAGTTGGTTTAATCCAGCCAACCACTCTTCAGCCGATATAGCTTACTTCGGCTGAAGAGTACAAAGAGTTGGTTTAATCCAGCCAACCACTCTTCAGCCGATATAGCTTACTTCGGCTGAAGAGTACAAAGAGTTGGTTTAATCCAGCCAACCACTCTTCAGCCGATATAGCTTACTTCGGCTGAAGAGTACAAAGAGTTGGTTTAATCCAGCCAACCACTCTTCAGCCGATATAAATTACCTCGGCTAAAGAGTACCAAGAGTTGGTTTAATCCAGCCAACCGCTCTTCAGCCGATATAATCTTACTTCGGCTGAAGAGTACAAAGAGTTGGTTTAATCCAGCCAACCACTCTTCAGCCGATATAACTTACTTCGGCTGAAAGAGTACAGAGTGTTGGTTTAATCCAGCCAACCACTCTTCAGCCATACACTTACTTAGGCTGAGGAGTACAGAGTGTTGGTTTAATCCAGCCAACTACTCGTTTAGCCATTCCCATACTTTGGCTCAGTGTTAATTTAGCCATTCCCATACTTTGGCTAAGTGTTGGTTTAATCCAGCCAACCTCTAAGTTGGTTTTTCCGGCCAACTTAGAATAAAATGCTTTGGTTATTCCGACCAAACGTCCCGCAGTCTGGATCCTTATCCTGGACCTAGGAAAGGTTGATAGTTGGGTATTCCGGCCAACTATGCTTACAATGCTACTACCTTACTAAAGCTACTCTCTGTGGAAAACAAATATACTGAAAAGAATCGACTTGTTTTATTGAGAAAGTAGAAAAATTACACATACTCAAAAAAAAGAAAAAAGCTAAAAGTAAAATATCTTGAGATTGGCAGTGTTCCATGGCCTAGGAATTGCTTTGCCGTCCTCATCTTCCAAGTGGTATGCCCCTTTGCCTGCTAATCCGACCACTTTGTAAGGACCTTCCCAATTGGGCCCTAACTTGCCATCACCTGGGACCAGTGTGTTTCCCATCACTTTGCGAAGTACCCAATCGCCAATCTTGAACTGCCTTGGATGTACTGTTTTGTTGTATTTTCTGGACAACTCTTGCTGATAGGAGGCGATGTGCACTAGCGCCTTTTCTCTTCTTTCTTCCGCCAAGTCAAGTTCCAATGCTATTGCTTCGCCATTTAGGTCTGGATCAAAGTTTTTCACTCCGAATTGTGGGGAGGCCGACTTCTAAGGGGATGACTGCTTCCATGCCATATGCTAAGGAGAATGGTGTTTCCCCCTGTTGACCGCCGCGGTGTGGTGCGATAAGCCCATAAGACATGAGGGAGTTCTTCCGCCCCACTTGCCTTTGGCTTTCTCCAACCTTTTCTTCAATCCGTCCAAGACAACTTTATTTGATGCCTCTGCCTGACCATTTGCTTGGGGATATGCCGGTGTGGAGTTGTAAAACTCTATCTTGTATTCTTCGCAAAAGCCTCTGAAAATTCTGCCATCAAACTGAGTGCCGTTGTCTGAAATCAGTGCTTTTGGTATGCCGAAGCGAGTAATAATGTTCTGCCAGACAAACTTCTTCACATCTTTTTCCTTGATTGACGCCAAAGCTTCTGCTTCTACCCACTTTGTGAAGTAATCTGTTGCCGCAAGAAAGAACTTCCTGTTGCCTGGTGCTGTTGGGAGCGGTCCCACTATGTCCAAGCCCCACATTGCGAAAGGCCATGGGCTAGTGAGAGGTAGGAGTTCTCTTGCAGGTTGGTGTATCTGATGCGCAAACTTCTGACACTTTTCACATTTCTTGACATACTTCTCCGAATCCGCTTGCATGTAGGGCCACCAATATCCTTGTGAAATAGCTCGGTATGCCAATGACCTTCCTCCTTGATGGCTGCCACAAACCCCTTCGTGTATCTCAAACAGGAATGCTTCTACCTTGCTGGGGTGGACACACTTTAAGTAAGGTCCTGAAAACGACTTTTTGTATAATGCTAAGGATGGAGAGAGCCAAAATCGTTGCGACTTGGCTCTTATTCTGTTTGCTTCTTTCTTATTTTCTGGAAGAGTGCCGTCTTTCAGGAACAGTATGATGGGGTCCATCCAAGAAGGACCTAGCTCCGCACAACATACCTCTTCAGCTTCTGGGTCTTCAATACTTGGTCTGGGCAGATAGTCAATCAATAGTGGATGGGGGATGGAGGTATCTGCCATTGAGGCGAAGCCTGCTAGTTCGTCTGCTCTGCTATTCTCCTCCCTGCCAATTTGTTCTATTCTGACGACTTCAAACTTCTTGATCTCTGTCCTGACTAAGTCTTGGTACTTAGCCATTCTTTCATCCTTTGCTTCATAATCGCCCGAAATTTGATTCACTACCAATTGTGAGTCGCTGTAGACCATTAGTTCGGTGGCCCTTCATGTATGCTGCTGATTTGAGCCCTGCAAGGAGCGCCTCGTACTCCGCTTCATTGTTCGATGCTGGGAAGCCAAGGTTGATTGCCTGCTCCACTACTAGGCCGTCTGGAGAGATGAGGACTATGCCAAGTCCTGCTCCACGTCGATTGGATGCCCCATCCACAAAGAGTTTCCACATCTCCCCAACGAACAACTTCCAACAGGTGGAGGGATCGGACGATGCCTTGGGGTCTTCCAGATTGCTAATGTCTTCTTCAGAGTCCATAGTTGCAGTTTGCCCCTTGTCTTCCGATGGGCCCAAGTCATTAGTCGCCAATGAATCTTGACTTGGTGTAGTGAGGTTGGATTCCTCCTTGCCTTTTCCACTCTGGTCTGCCTTGGGCGCTGACTGAGTAGCCTGTACTAGGGGTTGCGCTATTCCGGCGTCAATCTCCATCCCTAGTTTGGTTGTGTCAGTCAGGTCGATTGGGCAGACTTGGTGGCTTCCAGGAGTGAATTCTGCGACGAAGTCTGCCAAAGATTGGGCCTTTACCGCGGTTCTGGGTTGGAACTTTACATCATATTGTCCCAATTCTACTGCCCACTTCAAAACTCGCCCAGAAAAGTTGGCCCTCTCAAACAGAGCTTTCAATGGAAAAGCTGTGAGGACGACAATGGTATGGGCGTGGAAGTAGTGCGCCAATTTCCTGGATGCCATCATTAATGCTAGTGCTAGCTTCTCTAGAGGGAAGTACCTTGTTTCCGCTCCCAGCAATGTCTTGCTGACATAGAAGATGGGTAGGTGTTGGATTCCTTCTGCTCGAACTAACACTGCACTTACTGCGTGCTGAGAAACTGCCAAGTAGAGAAGAGTTCTTCTCCAGGTTTGGGGGGTAACAAGTAATGGTGGAGAAGACATGTATTCCTTCAGACTCGCCAGGGCTTGGTCGCATTCTTCGTCCCACTCAAACTTAGCTTTTAATGACTGAAAGAATGGACGCAATCTGTCAGAAGACCGGCTGATGAATCGGTTAAGTGCTGCTGCCATGCCAGTAAGGTGCTGCACTTCTTTCACTGAGTTAGGTCTCTCTAACTCCTGAATTGCTTTGATTTGAGAAGGGTCAGCTTCTATACCTCGGTTGGTCACCAAAAAACCTAAGAATTTACCTGATCCTACTCCCTCCGAAAGCACACTTCGACGCGTTGAGGCGCAACTTATGCTTTTTCAGGATCTCAAACATTTCACTTAGGTCCTTGAGATGGTCACTCTCACTCTTGCTCTTGACCACCATATCATCGATGTAAGCCTCCATTGTTTTGCCTAACAATGGCTCAAACATCTTGGTGACCATTCGCTGGAATGTCGCCCCTGCGTTCTTCAGGCCAAAGGGCATGACCTTATAACAGTATAGTCCTCTTGGAGTGGTGAAGGACGTGACCTCCTGGTCTGGTTCATGCATTGCGATCTGGTGATAGCCTCTATATGCGTCAAGGAAGCTAAGCCTGTTGTGACCTGCTGTTAGGTCCACCAGTTGGTCGATCCTTGGTAGGGGGAAGCTATCTTTGGGACATGCTCTGTTGACAGTTTTGTAATCGACGCAAACGCGCCACTTGCCATTTTTCTTTGGCACCACCACCGTGTTGGAGATCCACCTGGGGTAGTGCACCTCTCTGATTGCCCCTGCTTCTAACAAGTTTCCCACTTCTTCTGCCACTATCTCGGCGTGGTGGAGCGCCGATCTGCGGGTGCGCTGAATGACTGGCCTGGCAGATGGGTGGACGTTGAGTTGGTGGCAGATGAAGTTGGGATCAATGCCTGGCATGTCGTATGGAGTCCAGGCAAATTGTACGGGAAAGAGATTCACCTTCTCGTATAAACCTGTTGATCAAGTCTGCGTTCCTCTTTATGTCGCCGTTCTTCAACCTGAAAACACAAACGTGAGCTGGCCGGCGGGTGTGTGCCGGAAACCTCTCCGATGCCTAAGTCAGCAAACAAGACAAATAGGCAAAAGCTCAATGTGTTCAGAAATCAAAGTTGTGTTACCTCTCCATAGGTGATGTTTGTGAGCTTATATAGGTTTCGAGTGGCACAATCCTAGTAGGACTCTAACTTCCCCATGCAAAGAGTCCTCCTAGGACTCTTATTTCTCCATGCGTAGAGTCCTTCTAGGAATCATACTCCTCCTGGAAGATAATGCTTATCTTCAACACCCCCCCTCACTGCATAAGCCAAGTGAGATGGCTTCATTATGGCCGAACTCCATTACGACCGAAGTAACCCATAATCCGAACTTCGCTCTACTTCTCTTACCCCGGTTTCGCATGCACAACCGAGCTAACCATAAGAGAGCTCAACCGGACTAGGACGTGGCCAAGCCGAACTAACAAGTCCGAACCGGTGTTAACATGCAACCGACCTAGCATATAAGAACCGGTATAATTCTACGACCGATCTACCAACTGGAACCGGACTACCTAGATACTTGCCGCAACCGAAGTACGCACACTTATTTGGCAGCCGAACTACCCATACTTCTCCTTTCTTAGTGGGTATCTTCCATTCTTGAACCTAGCTCGGCCCAACACCTAGCTCGGCCCAATAATGAATATAAATTACCCTCTCAATCATCTATTAATATACTAATATGTACATTAATTAATACATATAATATTATTTAAAGACTGCTAATTAATCAGTAGCTATTCGTTGAATAATAAAAAAGAGACTACTTGTCCATGTCATAAAGAGATTACACATGATCAATGCTCGCGAAATAATGTTAAATTTATTATAATTTTTGTCGTTTTGTGCTTCGCTGTGGAACTTATCAAAATTTAAATAATAATAATAAAAAAAGTAAACCTACTATTAAAGCGAGGCTTAAATTCAAACAGATTTAGACTATTGGTTTAATTATAGTGACAAGATTGATAAGCCATTTCATAACGAGAATTATCCATCATCACTGTCATACCATGTTGGGTTAAATATTTTTTTCATTTGATCGGGCCTGACTCATCTTATTTTTTGGCCTAAAAAATTAATATTTTTTGAGATTTGTTAAGGTCCAACTTGGTTTATGTTTGAGATTAAGATTGGACCGTTTAATCCGGTCTATGGACAGCGGCAGAGGCACATATGGCTCAAGAGTGTCACGTGCCCCTTGGGTTTTGAGATTATTTTTTTTTTTTTAAACATAAAGTAAATATTTTAAATCAAAAAATTTATAAAAATATTATTTAAAGTGAAATGTTAATGATATTTTTAAAATTATAAGAACAATAATGATTTTTTTGATTAAAAATAAAAAGATTATGATAAGTCATATTATTATCTATAAAAATTTTAATATAATAGTGATGTCTATCATTATTGACATACAAACATAATTAATTTCAATGAAGATATGGAATTTATTGAATTGTTAGTTACATTTGACTTGTAGAGTTTATCGTCCATTTGGGGTTTATCCTCTATGTGTTTCTTTCCATTTATAATTAAAATGACCACTATATAAATTATAATCAAGCAATACATCTTTATTTTTTAAAAAAAATTACAATATGTCATAACTAATATCAGAATGAGTTATAACTAACTATTACTTGATATATAGTCATAACTAAAATAACAATTACAATAACTTATAACTAAATTATATCTAACACTATAATGTGTTTATAACTAAAGACCACGAAAATCATAATTGCGACATATGATAGACATTTTTTTGTATTATGTTTTATAGAATTTCTCTACTAAAATATATCATTTCTATCTCAACTTATTTTCTTTTTTTAATTTTCCAATCTACCTATAAAATAGTTACTCCCCAATATTTATATAAAATTTAATCTCAAATCCTGTCATTTAAAATTTACATTTATCCAAATGAACTCTTAATATTTAAGTTTAGTAATATCTCATTATTGTTTATTATGAAAAAAAAAATAATGTTGTCATTAATTTGTGCTCTCTCTTCACTGAATTCCTGACTATGCCACTACCTATGGGCCTATTTTTTGGCCCCGTTTTGATAATTCGAACCGGTCAATGTGTAAAACTCGTCGAGTACTATATCCCTATAAAAAAATCACGTTGATCGGATATCGATAGCTATTTGATAGGTTCAAATTTATGTCAACCGTTTATTTTTTCACTGTCCATTTTTTTATACAAATCTGATCCGATCAAATCGTTATCGATATCCGATCAACGTAATGTTTTATAAGGATATATTACTCGACGAGTTCTACACATTTAATTATTCGAATTATCAAAATGAAACTCAAAAATAAGCTCATGAGCTGGACTGAACGGTCAATCTTTATCTCAAATATGAGATAAGCTAGACCCGTTGTCAATATAGAACCTTATTTGAAAGTATCTCCATTTGTATAGTATTTTGTGTGCTATTTTAGCACAACAAAAGTGCAATTTATACAGATTTGGTATAAGATGCTCCACTAGGTAATATTTACTGTGTTAAAATAAACAAATACACTGAGCATAGTCTGTTTTATATTTTTCACCATTCACTAATTTTTAATTTAAGTTAGGGGTGAGCAGCGGATATATCGATCCGTCAAAACCGACCGAACCGAACCGATCTGCCGCATTTTGGACGGATGCGTGATGACTAGCGGACGATTGCAGATTGATTTTCTCCAATCCGTCAATCTAGAGGACGGATGGCGGATTTGAGATTCCTTTGGCCGCAATCGAATCGCCAAACCGCGAGCACCCCTAGTAATTTATAAAACTTTGTGTTTTCAGTTTGTTTAAATATTCTATTTGTGTTTTCAATTAAAAAAGAATTTAAATATTCTGTTGAAAAAAAGTTTCAACTTGAATATCTTTTTGGAATTGAAAAAAATAAACGTATTATTTATCTATATTTTTTTGTTTTTAAATCTATCTTTAAAAATAATAAATAGAAAATATGATATATGCTGGTTGATTTTTGTTTTCAAAAACAGATATAGATGTAACAATACAGAGACATACAATCTCTACTACTGCTCTGTTCATGGTTTTGGTGGTTTGAATTGTTTTTATATTTTAAGAACCACAGATTGTAATACTTTATGTGGATGAGGCATGTTATGATTATAGTATGTGGATGAGGCATGCAGTGATTGTGATATTTTAAAGTTTTAAACTTTCTTATTTTGGATGAGGCATGCAATTATTGTAATATTTTTTTAAGTCATTGACTGTAATATTTTTTTTTTTTTTTTTTTTTTTTTTTTTTTTTTGAGGAAGTGCACAAATTGAATTATATTGAAAATTTATAAAATTTTAAACCGCCAAACCGATTCGCATCCATCCGCCAAACCGCCAATCCGCTCAATCCACATCTGCCGGATTGGCGGACGGATGTGGATTGATTTTCTTCAATCCGCTAATCTGGCGGACGGATGCGGATTGATTTTCTTCAATCCGCCAATCTAGCGGACGGATGACGGATTGGAGGTTCCGTGGCCGCAACCGACCCGCCCCCACCCCTGATTTAAGTTGACGTTACAAAGTAAATAGAATTTGATAATTTTAACTTTTATTCATAAATTAGTGAGAATATGTGAGTATTTCAATAGATAGGTGAGTGAGAATGTCCTAATACATTAACGATAATATTAAACTCCAATTATAATAGAATAGACGTAACTTTTATTATAAAAAATAAATTAACTAGACAAAGGTATAGTATAAAATAGCATTGTGTTATGTATGAGCGCAAAAAATATCTAGTATGTGTACTCTTTCTGATCAAGCGTAAAATTCCTCAAACGGTGTCGTATAGCTTGCAAAATAATTCCGGTGAGCTATCTAGCTGGTGTGTGTTGAAAAATCAATCCCTCCGATGCCTAAGTCAACTCACAGGCTTAACACAGGGAAAGCTCTCAAGTATTCGACGAGTGAAATTGCATCACCATATTTTAGGTTGGCCCTGAGTTTTTATATATTTCGCATGGTAGACTTCTATTAAGACTCTAATTCTCTTTCCTAGAATCCCGCTAGGAGTTATCTTCTTAAGACTTACCCTGTAACGCCCTTATCACCAAAGTCTAGTGAAAACAACCTAAGTCTTAGGCCAGCAACCGAGCTAAACAAATCCATTGCTTGGTTACACATCAATTAAGTAATTACATTTGTCATATTACTAACTCCAGATAAGACCACCGAGTTAAAACTAGCATCAAGACTATGCAAAGCTTGTCTAGTTCGACCATCCATTAAATTCTTCATTTTGGTCAAAGATCTACGTAGGCCGGTCGAAGGCATAATGGTCTTCTCAACTAGGTTAACAACCAAGCTCCGGTTGTCCGGTTGACATTTTTGCATCGTTTGCTTGGTTGACATTCTTGCAGTGTTTGTCCGTTTGCCTAGTTGACATTGTGCAGCCCAAACTCATCAAGTCGATCAGACTTTTTTCAGGCCCAAAACTGGGCCCGTGCTAGTTTAGCCCGGCCTACTATTTCGATACAAATCACCCTCTCATGTTATATCATGAATCATGTGTTATTTTAGCACCACTACATAAAATTTGACTTTTTGCGACGGCAAAATGCCGTCGCAAATACTCAAATTGCCGTCTCAAAAGGTTTTTTGTGACGGCAGATGACTTTTAGCGACGGCAAGTGGGAGGTCGCAATAAAGGGAGTTGCAAAAAGGTTTTAACGACGGCATGTTGCCGTCGCCTTTTTTTTGCGACAGCAAAGTTGCATTTTTGCGACGAAATTTTGCCGTCGCCATTAATATGAAAAAATCTGTGATGTTTTGAGACGGCACTATGTTGCCGTCGCTAAAGGTGTTATTTGCGACGACAAAAATGCCGTCACTAAAGAATTTTTATTGCGACGGGATACCTGCCATCGCTAAAAAAATATTTGAGACAGCACGATACGCCGTCGCTAAAAGATTATTTGCGATGGTAAAGAGTACCGTCGCAAAAGGCTTTTGTTTCAACTTTGCCAATATCATTTGCGAAGGCAATGTGGTGCCGTCTCAAAAAAAAAAAAAAATGCAATAAAATTGTTAAAAATATGAAAAATTACCTGTATTAAATGAAAAACAATTGAAAAAGAAACGAATAATTACATAATAATATAAAAATTTTAGTATAAAAATAACAATTCATCCATAATAAAAATATTTTTGGATTCATTCATTACAACACATTAGCAAAATTATCCCACTACATAATATTGCATAATACATATAGAATGTTTAAATACATAATATTGTTCACAATTCAAAATAACGTAAATCAAAAACAAAAGTTTTCCACATGATTCTTCCGTGGGTAACAAAAACAAAAGTAAATCGCAATCTTCACACGCCTGTATTCCACAAGAAGCAAAATGCTACTCGGGAAATATCTGAAAACAAAAAATAAAAATAATTAATGACAATATAATTATGTGTTAATATTTTAATT
This sequence comes from Camellia granthamiana, assembly GCA_036172215.1. Classification (NCBI taxonomy): domain Eukaryota; kingdom Viridiplantae; phylum Streptophyta; class Magnoliopsida; order Ericales; family Theaceae; genus Camellia; species Camellia granthamiana. The sequence goes on along the minus strand of CM069910.1, from coordinate 68,309,178 downwards.
ACAAAAAAACATAAAAAATTAGCTACTATATAATTACAAAGATAATTAAGTAAATAATTTTGGCTAGACGGAAATCCGGCTCTAACTCTCAAACCGGGAACCCGATTGGAGTCCCATCTTCTCCCACAAGTCTCTCGTGCCTAGGCAGTCGTGTGTGCCAAGTTTCGTGCTAAATCGACGCCATTTAGAGATTTTGGGGGCGTCAACACCTTCAATTCAAATTTCATAATAAACTAGTTTGCCTAGACTGAAATCCGGCTCTAACTCCCAAACCGGGAACCCGATTGGAGTCCCATCTTCTCCCACAAGTCTCTCGTGCCTAGGCGGTCGTGTGTGCCAAGTTTCGTGCTAATCCAACGTCGTTTGGAGATTTTGGGGCGTTAACACTCCAATTCAAATTTCTTAATGAACTAGTTTGCCTAGAATGAAATCTGACTCTAACTCCCAAACCGGGAACCCGATTGGAGTCCCGTCTTCTCTCACAAGTCTCTCATGCCTAGACGGTCGTGTGTGCCAAGTTTCGTGCTAATCCGACGCTGTTTGGAGATTTTGGGCCGTTAACACTCCAATTTAAATTTCTTAATGAATTAGTTTGCTTAGAATGAAATCCGGCTCTAACTCCCAAACCGGGAATCTAATTGAAGTCCCGTCTTCTCCCACAAGTCTCTCGTGCCTAGACGGTCGTGTGTGCTAAGTTTCATGCTAAACCGACCCCGTTTGGTGATTTTGGGGCGTCAACACCTCTAATATAAGTTTCTTAAGGAACTAGTTTGCCTAGAGTGAAATTCGGCTCTAACTCCCAAACCGGGAACCCGATTGGAGTCCCGTCTTCTCCCACAAGTCTCTCGTGCTTAGGCGGTCGTGTGTGCCAAGTTTCGTGCCAAACCGACGCCGTTTGGTGATTTTGGGGCGTCAACACCTCTAATTCAAGTTTCTTAAGGAACTAGTTTGCCTAAAGTGAAATCCACCTCTAACTCCCAAACCGGGAACCCAATTGGAGTCCCGTCTTCTTCCACAAGTCTCTCGTCCCTAGGCGGTCGTGTGTGCCAAGTCTCGTGCTAAACCGACGCCGTTTGATGATTTTGGGGCGCCAATACCTCGAATTCAAGTTTCTTAAGGAACTAGTTTGCCTAGAATGAAATCCGACTCTAATTCCCAAATCGGGAACCCGATTCAAGTCCCATCTTCTCCCACAAGTCTCTTGTGCCTAGGCAGTCATGTGTGCCAAATTTCGTGCTAATCCGACCCCGTTTGGTGATTTTGGGGCGTCAACACCTCCAATTTAAGTTTCTTAAGGAACTAGTTTGCTTAGAATGAAATCTGCCTATAACACCCAAACCGGAAACCCGATTGGAGTCTTGTCTTCAACCACAAGTTTCTCGTGCCTAGGCTATTGTGTGTGCCAAGTTTCATGCCAATCCGACCCCGTTTGGTGATTTGGGGCGTCAACACCTCCAATTCAAATTTCTTAAGAAACTAGTTTGCCTAGAGCGAAATCCGGCTCTAACTCCCAAGCTGGGAACCCGATTGGAGTCTCGTCTTCTCCCACAGGTCTCTCGTGCCTAGGCGGTCATGCGTGCCAAGTTTCGTGCCAAACCGATGCCGTTTGGCGATTTTGGGACGTCAACGCCTCCAATTCAAGTTTCTTAAGGAACTAGTTTGCCTAGAGTGAAATCCGGCTCTAACTCCCAAACCGGGAACCCGATTGGAGTCCCGTCTGCTCCCACAAGTCTCTCGTGCTTAGGCGGTCATGTGTGCTAAGTTTCGTGCTAAACCGACGCCGTTTGGTGATTTTGGACCGTCAACACCTCCAATTCAACTTTCTTAAGGAACTAGTTTGCCTACAGTGAAATCCGCCTCTAACACTCAAACCGGGAACCCTATTGGAGTCCCGTCTTCTTCCACAAGTCTCTCGTGCCTAGGCGGTTGTGTGTGCCAATTCTCGGGCTAAGCCAATGCCGTTTGGTGATTTTGGGGCGCCAATACCTCAAATTCAAGTTTCTTAAGGAATTAGTTTGCCTAGAGTAAAATCCAGCTCTAACTCCCAAACTGGGAACCCGATTCAAGCCCGTTTTCTCCCACAAATCTCTCGTGCCTAGGCGGTCATGTGTGCCAAATTTCGTGCTAATCCGACCCCGTTTGGTGATTTTGGGACGTCAACATCTCCAATTCAAGTTTCTTAAGGAACTAGTTTGCCTAGAATGAAATCCAGCTTTAACTCCAAAAGGACATTGAAGGACTGGAGTTGAAATAATTTTAAATTTATTGATGTTATCCCCCTCATCATACAATTTTTAAAAATTTCAGAGATTGTCCCCCTCACTATAGCAATCATACACTCATTTATTTTCAAGATCAAAAAGCACATACACTAACAAAGAAAACATTATATTTTAGTATTTCACTGCTGAAACATGTTCACATGAAATTGGAACTTTAATGAGCACTGATAAGTTTTGATGAATTTAACTAGTCTGTAACATTAGTTCAAAGAATTTACACCTTTGGATTTAAAGTAAAAAAAAAAATTTCTATAACACAACATTTGCTAACAAGCAAACATACCCTATTTAGGATATAATTGAGGCAAGGCAAATAGAAAATGTTTTATACTCCAGCAGATCTGATTGAGCACAATTTTTTCCACAAATATTGTCCATTTTTGCTTTCCCCTTGTAGCTTAATATAATTATTTAGCTTTTGGTTCTGACAGGTTCATCAAATTACTTCAAACAGCAGTTCTCTTCAAGTAAGAACCTAAGATTAACATCATTGTGATGCTCTCTTCTTTTTCTTTTTTTTTTTTTTAAGTAGTGCTTTAACAAGTAGAAAAAGTCACCTAAATGTGTGTCGCAACAGAGCACATTCATTTTCCAAAAACATGGGAGCTTCCATGCATTGCTTGGCCCAAGCATGAAGGCACAACTGAACACAAGCATCATACGCAATCACAGCATGCCACGGCCCTTGAGTGCTGAATTTGATTAATAGAGCATATAAGTACAGCTGAAAATCAAAATAATAAACAATGCATATGCAAAAGGCTAACATATTTAAGCTTATCTCCATCTACAGTCAGCAAGAAATACCTGGCATGAAAAGTTGGAAGGCGTGCAGGGACTAAACTTGAGGGTGCACCACTTTCTATACCAGAAGCACTCCTGTGAAACAAACATAACATCTTCATCCAAATTACAGCAACTAGAAGTTGAGCACATGCAATGTGTGTGTAGAAATATAAGACAATTGTAACCGTCAAATGGAAAAGGAAATTCGAATGTAGATGGAGAATAAAAATATAAAAAAAATTAAATTAAATTTTGAAATAAGAAACTTGAGCAGTTATATATGGGCAATTTGGGTATCAAAAAATGTGTGACATAAATCACACCAAGTTGTGCGCTTTATATGATACTATATATATATATAGAAATGGAAGACAAATAGATGTGGTAGTGAAAGCATACAAATATGGCATATCTCACAAGCATTATTACACAAGGTATCTGCAAAAGTATAGTAAAACATTTTACAAACCTCACATGCTGGTCAGGAATCTTTTTTTCAGTATTATCCTCTGGTTTAACCCAAGGAGAAATGCTATCAGAAGCATCTGGGCCATTTTTAGCCAAAAAATCATGTGAATATGGTACATAAGGTTTGTATTGTGCTCTAGAAGTTGGAAGTTGTTCAGCATCTTCCTTGATTTCCCTGGAAGAACCACAAAATAGAGGTGCACTGGGAATATCATCGTCAGAAAACTTTTCATTTGGCAAATTTCTGACACGAGAATCCTGCAAAATAATGGTTGTCTTAACAAAAAGTTATTTACATTTGAAGTGAACCATGCTAATACAGAGGCTGCAGAAAACGAGTAGCAAAAAAAAAAAAATGATTCACAAAAATCATAATTTTATGATAGAAGAAAGAGTTTCAATATCATGGACAAGTATATGACACAATCATTGAAACCTTGGTAGTAGAAACAAGGCCCTGAAATCAAATTTATGCTTCACATGAATACTTCAAAATGAGTGAACCAACTTATAGAACACAACATGTGTATCATGTATGCTGAGGATTAGTTTGCAGCATGTGTATAATTGATGGCAGAACTTGTTCCTCTTGCACAATTTTTACATCAAAACACATGAAATCCTTTCACTGGAGATGTTATCATGTGTTGACCAAAAGGACAGAGGGATGGTGTCACCTGCTACTACTACCAAGCTAGTATTGGCATTTCATGATGTGGGAATAAGTTATTTTGGCCTTTGTCCCAATAACTTTCTGTCCTCTTTCCTCATTTTAAACATTGTATTTACCAAGTTGGATTATATAGTAAATTGAACCATTGATGATAATCATGCATTGAAGTTTGAATAGTTTATTACTATGTGATTTTATCCAATAAAAAATACCTGATCCATGTTACCCAATATTCAACATTACTCTTTATTTTATACATTATTAATTGAACCTAACATAGCCTAGCCTTCACCAAATGAACCTAACATAGCCTAGCTTCAGCCAACATGAATGCAATCATGAATGCAAGTTTTCAGCAACAACCTTAGCTTCAGCCAACCATCCAAGAAACTAGATATAAAGTTGCACACGTGTACCGTGCAGACATAGCATGGGCACCCGCCACTAGTCATTCATTATGACCACAATGAAACAAAGCCCCCCAAAATATAGAACAGAAAAATAAATATGGGTCAGTTACACTTTTCACCCTTATAGTTTGACTCAAAATTCACTTTCATCTCCATAGTTTTAATTTGAACAATTCAATCCCTACACTTTAAATCTAATTTCAATTTGATATTTCTGTCCAAATTTTTATTAATTTTTCCTATGTATACTCCCATAAGTTGGTAACACCATTTTGTTGCTAGATAATATGTTGAGAGAGAGAGAGAGAGAGAGAGAGAGAGTTCCTATTTGAATAGAGGTAAGAGGAGAGAATTTTTTAGAATGGCCCAGCAAATGAAGGATGGAAGGAGAATTTATAGGTTAGTGAAATTCCTAACCCAAGACTGTATGCTGTATATAATAAAATCTTACTGTAACAAGCCCGCGAGGGACCTCGCTACAGTTCGGATTCGATTTTGTTGCGGTTCTAAATCTCGAACCAAAAGAGTCCAAATCCGGCAAATCGTTTTGAGAACAGATTTTTTGAAAGAAGTGCCAAACATGGACTGCTTTGCCAGATACAGAGTCGCCACCTAAATATTTTTAAAATGGGAAATTTAGGAAACCCTGACTCGGTGCCAAAGGCCACGTGTCCGTCATCACCAAAGTTGCCTCGGCTCGGGAACTTGGGTACGATTGGGGAAGGTCACATCGTGAGCACCCCCGCTCGCCCGGTCAAAGACCGGCCTCTACTAACCATGATATCTGTTTTTGAAAACATTGTGAGTTCTAATTCCGGTTATTAGCCTAGATTACTATGTGATGCTCGCAGCAAACAAGTATAGACTGGGCCGTCTGAATTGGAACAAAACATTTCATGTTTGTTTGTTTGAAAATGGTGTGAAGGTGCTACCCGCAGGTAGGCTAAAATGTGGATTTGCCACCCTCGGGTGGGCTTAGAAAACATGATTTTGCCACTATCTAGTGGGCTTAAAACAAACAGTCAATGTATTGTCCCAATTCAGATAACTCAACCTCCACCCACAGGCATTCAAGGCAGTTATATCACATAAGCATGTAGCCTCATGGTAAGCATGCTACCATGGCAACACTCACACGCATGCAAGGATGCTAAAGCATAAAACTCACCGAGTACTCCAAGCCAAAACAAAAACCAATTAGAAATCATGCGTGAATCCTAAATATGCTAAAATGCCTAATGCAACACATGCAAAGATGCAAACTATAGCAGGCTCGGCTATTCTAAATATGGCATATGAGATGCAACAGCTATCAAGTACTCAACTTGGAATTGAAATACAGATGCAGTTTGTATGATGCGCCGAGCCCGGTGCGTGCAAAACAGATGAATGATGCAAACATGCTGTCATGCTGTATGCTAATTGAAATATGCCCTATATCTAACCATTGTAAGCGGATAAATAAAAGGGAGAAAGAAATGGGGGTTGGAAGACATACATCACACTCACACACCCTTATTACAGTTGTGCCCTCGCGTAAAGGGTCCAAATGAATATACAGTCCGAATAAAAGAATAATACCGTCTGAAATAATAATACAAATTTCTAATTAATTAACAGATTAAACTAGGAAAGCTGTAAAGCTGGCATGCAAGCCAGGGACTGCCTTGCTTCTGACGGATGATGCATGTTGGGCTGCCTGGCGCGGAAATCCACTGGGATGCCCCGATTAGCCTCTGTTCGCAATGTTTCTCGAAATGCGTGCCAGACTCCGAAAAGTTGCTGATCCTTGATTTTGCTGCAACTGAGAGCAAGAAAGGGGCATAGCAATGTATTTCACAAATATATGCATGCCTCGATCCTCGTGCCACCAATCACGCACATCGATGCATGATGGCCGAGGAGCCGAATTGCACAACTCAATATAGGATGAATGCACATGAATGCTACGACAAAACCTAACTCCATCATGGGTAATCCGGAGTGTCGGTGACTTGGGAATTGAGACCCGTTCCGTTACTCGGAGTACAAAACGCGCCTCGTTTCCCGTGCAATATGCATGATATGCATGAAATGCAACTAATATACAACCTAGCATGCGCAATGCTATGAAAATGAGATGTCTCGAAATGCGTGCCCATAGGCACGCAAACCGAGGAATGCGGAATGGCACACGAAATGCAATGATGGGCTTATACCAACATGAGAGGGCTTCAGCCACACTCATATAGGATGCCGGAATGATAAAAATGAGGTGCCTCGAAATGCGTGCCCGTGGGCACGCATACCGAGAAACACGGAATGACATGCGAAATGCAATGATGGGCTTATACCAACATGAGGGAGCCTCAGCCACACTCACATAGGATGCCGGCGGATAAAAATGAGATGCCTCGAAATGCGTGCCCGCGGACACGCAAACCGAGGAATGCATAAAATGGCTTACGGAATGCAATGATGGGCTTATACCAACATGAGGGAGCCTCAGCCACACTCACATAGGATGCCGGCGGATAAAAATGAGATGCCTCGAAATGCGTGCCCGCAGACACGCAAACCGAGGAATGCATAAAATGGCATACGGAATGCAATGATGGGCTTACGCCAACATGAGAGAGCCTCAGCCACACTCACATAAGCTGCCGAGAGACGAAAGTGAAGTGCGTCGAAATGCGTGCACACGGGCACGCAAACCGAGGCATGGCCCTAAGGCGCAAAAATGACATGCGGAATGCGAATTGGGCTTACGCTAACATGAGAGGGCCTCAGCCGCACTCACATAAGCTGCCGAGAGATGAAAATGAGGCGCCTCGAAATGCGTGCACACGGGCACACAAACCGAGGCGATGATATAGAATCAAGAAATGGCATGAAAATGCAAATTGGGCTTACACTTACATGAGAGGGCCTCAGCCGCACTCACATAAGATGCCGAGAGATGAAAATGAGGCGCCTCGAAATGCGTGCACACGGGCACGCAAACCGAGAAAATTCATGAATACAATCTAAGATACAACCTGGTATGCACTATACTGAGAAAATGAGATGAAAATGAGATGCCTCGAAAAGCGTGCACGCGGGCACGCAAACCGAGGCCATGATGTGAGATGCGAATCGGATAAAACCGAAGTGCCTCGAAATGCGTGCACACGGGCACGCAAACTGAGGAGATGATATGAAATGCAAATCGGATAAAACCGAAGTGCCTCGAAATGCGTGCACACGGGCACGCAAACCGAGGCGATGATATGAAATGCAAATCGAATAAAACCGAAGTGCCTCGAAATACGTGCACACGGGCACGCAAACCGAGGCGATGATGAAATGAAAATTGGATAAAACTGAAGTGCCTCGAAATGCGTGCACACGGGCACGCATACTGAGGCGATGATGAAATGGAAATCGGATAAAACCGAAGTGCCTCGAAATGCGTGCACACGGGCACGCATACCGAGGCAGAGATGCTAAAATGAAATGAAATGGCATACGGAATGCAAATTGGGCTTACGCCAACATGAGAGGACCTCAGCCGCACTCACATAAGCTGCCGTCGGGTAAAAACAAAGTTGCCTCGAAATGCGTGCCCGCGGACACGCAAACCGAGGAATGCATAAAATGGCATACGGAATGCAGTGATGGGCTTACGCCAACATGAGAGAGCCCCAGCCGCACTCACATAGGCTGCCGATGAACGAAAACAGAGTGCCTCGAAGTGCGTGCCCACGGGCACACAAACCGAGACAATGGCATACAAGCATGAAAATGCAAATTGGGCTTACGTCAACATGAGAGGGCCTCAACCACACTCACATAGGCTGCCTTCGGATAAAACGAGGCTGCCTCGGAATGCGCGCACACGGGCACGCAAACCGAGGCTAGGCTCTAAAGCACCAAAATGACATGCGAATGAGATGTGGCGAATGGCATAAGGAAGATGCAAAATTCAGCAACTAAAATAATGCAAAAACAGCCCCCAAATTATGATAAAATTGCAACCGATGCCCAAAATGCGATGAAATGCACCCGAAATGGCCTACAGCCCTATTAAACACACAGAATATGGACATGGAATGCAAAACAATGGCAAGGCAGCCCCTAAACTAGCATTTTATCAGCACAAAGCAAGGCCAAATAATGCTCACAAGTATGGAAACAAAAGCTTGCAAAAAAAACGGTAAAAGTGGGCAATTACAAAGCAAGTGATATGTACAATGCTCAAACCCAAAAAATCAGTTCTACAACATTTGAGAGGGACTAAAAATATGCATTTTTACAGAAGATGAGATCCCAAAATTCAGTGCGTAGATATACTATACATAGCATGCAAAATAAGGGCCAAAAGAGGGTTATAAAGAGAGGTACTAAATGGATGCACCAAACCAGAAAAGACCCTTAATAAAACTTGAAGAATAGCCCAAAACAAGACATTTTCTAAGCCTGATGAAGGCTGAAATAAGAGGCTAAGATGGCCTAAACAAGCATGCAATTTTACGGTAAATGAAATAATTTCAAAGGAAGTACCAAAAATATACACCAAATGTCTTAAGACCCTAAACAAAACATGACAAGGAGACAAAAATAAGGCTTTATCTAGGCCTGATGAAGGCCAAAATCCGGAGCCAAATGAGTCTAGCAAAGCATGCAAATTAGTGGCCTAAGGAGGGATATAAAGGAAAGTATAACATGGAGACCCCAAACCAAGTTTATCTCTTCTACAATAATGTAGAGGGACACAAAATAATCTCACTCACAGTTAATGGCATGCTCAAAATCAGACTTCATGTAGGTCAAATAAATCATACAAGTTTACGGTAAATTGAAGGAAATATGAAGCAAGTGCATGATAGAGAGGCCAAACAAGGTTGAGCCCTTCTTCAATATTGAAGAGGGACTCAAAATAGGCCCACTCACAGTTTATGCCATGCTCGAAATCAGATCATTCATGAGTCAAAAAAAGCTTGCAAAAACAATGGCATATGATGAGATATTGAAACAAGCATTAGATAGGGGCCCCAAATGATGTTGAGACCTTAAACAAACATGAAGAACACCTCAAAATAGTGACATTTCCAGTTAATCTCGGAACTCAAAACCACAAGCAAATAGGTCTAAGAAATGAGCCAAAATAGGGCTAGAAAAGAGGGAAAGAGGACTTACCCTTGTAAACAACTTCTTGGCTGCCTTTTGCTTGAAGAATGGATGTTTCCTAGCTGCTGGAATTCTTCCCTTGCTGCTGGAAATGGTATGGTGATGATAGAGCTTGGAGTTGATGAAGAAATGGCCTAGAACTTGGATGTTTGAAGCTTGGAAAATGGAGAGGGAGAGGAGAGGTGTGTATGGAGCTCTCAAAGGTTTTTTTCTAACCCTCTCCCCCAGCTGGAAGCTGCTGGTTTTATGGCCAAAAAGGTGGAAATATCTTTCCCCAAATATCTAGATATTTTGAGGGCGAAATATCTAGATATTTTGAGGGCAAAAGAAAAAGATTTTGTTCGGCCACGAAGTGGGCATCTGAGACTGCAGTGTTCCTCGGAATGATGAAACAGAGGTACCTGCCAAAATTGAACAAAAACTAATGCAGAACGAAAGCTCGGGGACCAAAACCGCGCGGGGTCCCGAAAATGGGCTGTAGGCACCGGAAGTGGTGTTCGGCTGCGAAGTGGGTATCAAAGGCCCCAGTGTTCCGCGGAATGCTAAAACAGAGGTCTCTGCCAAAAACCGGAGAAAACGGATGCGAAATGAATGCTCGGGACCAAAACCGCGCAGTTTGGGGTCCCGAAAACAGGCTGCCGGGCATCGGAAGTGGTGTTCGGCTGCGAAGTGGGTATCAAAGGCCCCAGTGTTCCGCGGAATGCTAAAACAGAGGTCTCTGCCAAAAACCGGAGAAAACGGAGATGGTTGGGCGGTCCCGAGCCGAGGCACACGGCCTGACGGCCCGAAAACCGGGAACCGGGCTCCGAAATGGGCAAAATGGCCTATGGCCACAAAAAGTAGCTCACGGCCACCAGGAGATAGTCTACGGGACCACTCCCTTCCCTCAGGAAAGAAAACAGAGAAAACCGAGCCTGGTTCGCAAACCGAGACAAGGTAGAGAAGAGGGTTCGGAAGTCCGGAGGCAGGGCGTGCGGCCGCGACTCTGAGACTTCTGAACGAGCACAATATGCAACATCACCAAGCGCTCAATCGGTGACGTCTGAGTCTTAAGGTCGGTCAAAAATGGGGTGTCTACAGTTGCCCCTCTTTGACAGAACTCGAAAGTCATAAGAATGACGGGAGTGAATGTCAAAGCCTAGAGACGACCCATTTTTGACAAGGCCGAAGACTTAGACAATCATACAAGATAAATAGAGATGTGCCCGCAGGCATGCCCGCAGGCAGGGGCAAAATGCAAAAGGTATGCAAGAATCCAGATGTAACAGATGTTCGTGCAAATGCAGCAAGCTGTAATGAAGCAGGTATTGACAAATAGATGCAACAGTGAGACATACTCCAATCACGCTGGACTCGTGAGTGGAGGAAGAACAAAGAAAATCAAACAGGAGCGTGTTCCACGCAACCTAAGATAAATTCCAAACACGCTGAAATTGTGTAAGAAACGGGACACTCAAACCACGCTGAAATCGTGAGAGGAGGTCCAAAAACAACCGCCCAGGTATGTACGCAACACGACCCGAGATAAATTCCAAACACGCTGAAATCGCGTAAGGAACGGGAAAAGAGAGACACATAGGGAGCAATCCCAGTGTTATGGAATGGTGTGAGCACTGGAACGTATTCCAAATACTTTTAACCGAAGGAATGGTGTGAGCACTGGAACGTATTCCAAATACTTTTAACCGAAGGAATGGTGTGAGCACTGGAACGTATTCCAAATACTTTTAACCGGAGGAATGGTGTGAGCACTGGAACGTATTCCAAATACTTTTAACCGAGGAATGGTGTGAGCACTGGAACGTATTCCAAATACTTTTAACCGAGGAATGGTGTGAGCACTGGAACGTATTCCAAATACTTTTAACCGGAGGAATGGTGTGAGCACTGGAACGTATTCCAAATACTTTTAACCGAGGAATGGTGTGAGCACTGGAACGTATTCCAAATACTTTTAACCGAGGAATGGTGTGAGCACTGGAACGTATTCCAAATACTTTTAACCGAGGAATGGTGTGAGCACTGGAACGTATTCCAAATACCAAATACTTTTAACCGAGGAATGGTGTGAGCACTGGAACGTATTCCAAATACTTTTAACCGAGGAATGGTGTGAGCACCGGAACGTATTCCAAATACTTTTAACCGAGGAATGGTGTGAGCACTGGAACGTATTCCAAATACTTTTAACCGGAGAATGGTGTGAGCACTGGAACGTATTCCAAATACTTTTAACCGAGGAATGGTGTGAGCACTGGAACGTATTCCAAATACTTTTAACCGAGGAATGGTGTGAGCACTGGAACGTATTCCAAATACTTTTAACCGGAGGAATGGTGTGAGCACTGGAACGTATTCCAAATACTTTTAACCGAGGAATGGTGTGAGCACTGGAACGTATTCCAAATACTTTTAACCGAGGAATGGTGTGAGCACTGGAACGTATTCCAAATACTTTTAACCGAGGAATGGTGTGAGCACTGGAACGTATTCCAAATACTTTTAACCGGAGGAATGGTGTGAGCACTGGAACGTATTCCAAATACTTTTAACCGAGGAATGGTGTGAGCACTGGAACGTATTCCAAATACTTTTAACCGAAGGAATGGTGTGAGCACTGGAACGTATTCCAAATACTTTTAACCGAGGAATGGTGTGAGCACTGGAACGTATTCCAAATACTTTTAACCGGAGGAATGGTGTGAGCACTGGAACGTATTCCAAATACTTTTAACCGAGGAATGGTGTGAGCACTGGAACGTATTCCAAATACTTTTAACCGAGGAATGGTGTGAGCACTGGAACGTATTCCAAATACTTTTAACCGAGGAATGGTGTGAGCACTGGAACGTATTCCAAATACTTTTAACCGAAGGAATGGTGTGTGCACTGGAACGTATTCCAAATACTTTTAACCGAGGAATGGTGTGAGCACTGGAACGTATTCCAAATACTTTTAACCGGAGGAATGGTGTGAGCACTGGAACGTATTCCAAATACTTTTAACCGGAGGAATGGTGTGAGCACTGGAACGTATTCCAAATACTTTTAACCGAAGGAATCGGACTTGCACTGGAACGTATTCCAAATACTTTTAACCGAAGGAATGGTGTGAGCATATTCCAAATACTTTTAACCGAGGAATGGTGTGAGCACTGGAACGTATTCCAAATACTTTTAACCGGAGGAATGGTGTGAGCACTGGAACGTATTCCAAATACTTTTAACCGGAGGAATGGTGTGAGCACTGGAACGTATTCCAAATACTTTTAACTGGAGGAATGGTGTGAGCACTGGAACGTATTCCAAATACTTTTAACCGAGGAATCTAATTTGTCGCACGTGCGAGGAAAAAGGATAATAGTCGCAAGTGAAAAGGTGCATAACAATGCAGGTGAAGTGCGCATAACAATGCAAGTAATGAGCATAACAATGATAGGCAAATGTGCATAACAATGCAACGAATGAGCATAGAGTGATTGATACACAAAATGAGCAGAGTATGATAGACATACTAAAGGTGAACACAAAGTGTGACAGATGCACTATATGAACAAGTGTGATTGATACACTAAAGGTGTGTGATGGATACACAAAAAGTGAATATGTGCGTGATAGATACACAAAATGGATGAAGTGTGATTGATACACTAAAGTGAAGAGAGTGTGAGTGACACACTAAGTGAAAATGTGTGTGATAGATACACGAAATGAATGAAGTGTGATTGATACACTAAAGTGAAGAGAGTGTGAGTGACACACTAAGTGAAAATGTGTGTGATAGATACACGAAATGAATGAAGTGTGATTGATACACTAAAGCAAATGAAGTGTGTTAGATACACTGAGTGAAGCAAATAAAGTGTGATTGATACACTAAATGAATGATCTTAAACGGAACTTCTTTGAATGAACCGTACATACAATATCGTGCATGACTGAGAAAGAAACTTGACAGGTATAATGCATTACAAGGCATGATGCTTAAGGAAAGCAAATAAATGGACAAAGCGGCACTTTAGAAAGCACCTCATAAGGTGAGTGGCGGTGAACCGCTCTATTCTGACGGGGATCTCCCCTCGTGCTCTTCGAACACTTACCTTCAACTCACAGTACAAAGGCTCTGGAATGCTGACAAGGGACATCATCTGCATGTAAGAGCTACGGCTGCTACTTGTCTTCCTGATCATATTCACAACTTTCCATATTCTCCAACGGGGTGACAGACTAGGTTGGTTCAGTATCCAGAATTGAGGTGCATACACTTGCTCTCTCAACCTATGGGGCTTCCATACAGATTTCAAGCCGAGGGCGCACCTCTGGGTATTTAAACCAGACTTTAGTCTCGGAAATCCCGAACCTTTGCGTTCTAGGCCACGGCCATTCGAACTCTAGTTTCCACCGTCGCAGTTGGTCTCCTAGGAACTCATCGCAAACACAGTCAAGATGCATCTGGCAGGGGAAAAACTGAGAGAGCATTTCTGATTGCCATTCTGGCTTGAAGTAGACTTGATCTTGAGCTTGAGGTAGAGGCACACTCATACTTCAGAACATTGGCAAGACCTGAAGAGGTACACACGGAATATAGTCGCGGAACTTACTGAAGTTGGAACAAACTCAGATGCCCGACATTTTCCTCTTTTGCTTTTGCTTTGCAGCCCGAAACTCATAGCTCCAGATAGGTCCTGGTTTCACTGTTCTCACATGACCTGGGTTGAACCCTGCAGTTTTATGAAAGAACAAATTCTGTTTTGCACAAATGTGGAGAATGGCACAGCACTCGGAGCACAAAACGATTTTATTTTTGAAAATGAGAAAATGATTCTCAACCGGGTATTGAGCCTACAACTGAACACAGCAAAATGACTCAACAAGGAAATAAAAGGCACACAACCTAGACACATCGAGTAACACTCGAAACGACCCAAAACAAAATCGAGATAAAACAAAAAGACACGACACTCAGACGTGCACAGGGAGCCTGTTTCACCGGGTATATGTCCCACCCTTTCTTATTTGTGATTCTCACATCACTCGGCCCTCAAGCTCGGTTTTTTCTGAAAAAGCCCTTTTCTCACTTTTCCTCTCATCGCACATCTCTCTATTCTTAAATCTCTCATTTTTCATCCCTCCCCTGGGTGGTTGATGGATAAACAGCAAGTTGAAGGCTTTTGCCCCTGGTATTCAGCTAGATCCTTCTTCTTCTGCATGCAGCTAATGAATTCCTCCCACAGAGGGGTTGTGCTACAAATGAGTGTGTAGCGAATCTGCAGCTGACACTGGTCGATGATGCCCTGCTGAGGAGTTTGGACGTGATCAGATCTGTCAAGATGAGGGAGTGGAATATCTTGGCCCATTCTAGTTCGTGCTTCGCACTTGGCTTGATACCTCGTTGCTTGGAGGATGTGAGAGAGCTTTCAGCCCTTTGTTGTGCCCTTCAGTTGTGCCTTCTTCTGGCAGGTAAAGTGCCCTTCTTGGCGAGTATGTTGATAAAGGAGGAAAGACAGAACTCCTGACCCAACTGTGCCCCTAGTTCATCATTTTGACCATTTTTTATTTTTGCTTTCTAAAAAAAAATTGGCCAAAATGGGAGTTAGATTAACATGCTTGTTCGATTTTTGATTTGAAATCATGCAAGTCAGGCTATGAGCACTGAAAATTTTCCTTTTTTGGGTCCATGAAAAGGGTCCAGTTTTGGAAAAGATAGAATGATTTTCGAGAAAATTAGTCAACCTCAGTAAAAATTCTCAAAAACTATTTTTTCAAACGGCCACTTGCTCAACGAGCGTGAAACCTACTCCTGAGATGCACAACCTCAGATCCGAAGGAAAATTGCCCCTTGTTTGAAGAGAGCTGCATGGCAACGGAAAGCTGCCCCTTGTTTGAACGGCACCGCGGCGCATTGAATGGCAACGGAAAGTTGCCCCTTGTTTGAACGGCACCGCGGTGCATTTGCAGTCAGTCCTCAGAGCGACGAACACAAACAGACTCTCGGATACAGAGAAGGCAGAGATGATCAAAACCATTACATGGACACAATCAAATTTGAATTGTTTTACGGCTGGACTTCAGAATGAAGTTGCCTACGTATCCCAAAGATGGGAATCAAGCCTTACGTAGTTCGGGGTTAAGGTACACTCGGGTATTTAACCTCTCCTTTTTATGCTCTAACTTTTGCCAAGGTGCCCATTGCAGGTTTTCAACCTTGCGAGCTTTGTTCTTCTTTCTTTTCTTTTTTCAATTCTTTTCTTCTTTTTCTTTTTGTTTGCATTTTGTCTTTCTTCTCTTTTTTTTTTTTTTTTCTTTTCTTTTTCTTTTCTTTTCTTTGCTCTAACTTTTGCCTGGGTCGCCCTTCTGGGTTTTCGACCCAGCGAGCCTCTCAAAGGGTAAAAATGTAACCAGTCCATGTCAAATGGCTTTGAGATTGAAGCCCTCTGTATCCGGGAGAGTGGCTGTTGTATTGATTTGCAGAAAGATCCACCTTTGGCTCTCCGAGCACATCGGATATTTTTGCCCCTAGTTCGAGGGGTGCTTCTGATTTAGCTTCGCAAGCTTCTTCTGATGAGGTCTGATCTTCTTGATCTGACTTTGGTGCCTCTTGTTCGAGGGCTGCTTCAAATCTGGCCCCATAGGCCTTGCATTGTGGTCGACCGTTGAACCTTCTGAATTCAAGTTCAAGGTTTGGAAGCAAAGGGGTTGAGTCTCGAGGCTGAGAGCGATCCTAGGCTGCACAATCTCAAGAGCGACTCCACACAGGTCTTCGCAAGACCGCGCAAAACATTTTGTTTTTGAAAATTTTTAAGAAAGCGACAAATCGCTCGCGCTGAAGATAGTGTGAAACCAGTCTGGATCAAGCCAGGGTCCTTCTCAGTACTCACGCTAACAAGCATGATTTCATTCATTAAGGGCTTAGCATGCCTCTCTTTCTCTCAATTGATCAAAGTTTTGCAAATCCCGAGGAATTCCTCCCTCTTTGTTTTCACCGCAGTGTTCAAAAAGTTTCGAAAAACTCAGGTCATTACAATGACTTCAAGGCACAAGAGAGCAGGTGGAATGCACTACTATTTTATTCAAATCCTGGCACAACTAGCACACGGCAGAAGCAAATGCGAGAGCGTGGAAATCACTGCTGTTTCATTCAAAATCTGTTGGCATAACTGGCTCCCTGGCAGAAACAGACTCAAAACAAAACAAAAGGACAAATGCAAAACAAAATGGTGACGCCCGAGGTAACACCCCCGGAATCACCTGACTTCTATACAACAGGACTGACTCGATACAACAAGACAGACCCAAAACAAAAGAGACTGACTCGAAACAAAAGGACAGACTCAAAACAAAGTAGCAAAACTGACCCAATACCCAAGTCAGAAAGCACAAAAACTGATATTCGCGAATGCTCAAAACAGTGCATGCCATCCACCACAGTTGGAGTAATTTGAGTGCCGCCCGCAAATGGTTCATCCCCCCAATCACATCACATTATCCCTTAAGTTCACCGATCCTGTGCCGATAGACATTGCAGAGCTTGGCGGGAGGACAACCCCGTTGTCAAACAGATCCTGTACTTCATGGCGAAGACGGAAGCAGTCGTCGGTAGTATGGCCGGTTTGCTGATGGTACGCGCAATACTGGGTAGCATCATGTGTTGCCGGAAGAGGGTTCGGGAGAGGCCGAGGCTCAAGGGGTTTGAGATGGCCTTGTCCAACAAGGATTTGGAAAGCTTTGGACAAAGGCATGTGGAGGGCATGGAAGACCCTCCGACCTCGGGGTTGGTACTTCTGGGTTTGCGGATTTTTGCTGGACGCACCCACAAAGGGATTGGCAAGTGCTAGCCTGGTTTGCTGATCTCTTCTGAGTGGAGGATTAGAGCTAACAGGATTACCTCTGGTATATCGGCCCTTCTCCCGGCTTGCCCCTTGATTCAAACCGCCCCCAACTTGAGTGGCGAAAATGCCGTCCACAGTTTTTGCAACAACTGCGAGCACTTGCTCTTTGTTCAGTCCCTCGGCTTTCAAAGCCTTAACAGCCAACAGAAGATGTTCATGGGGATCCATGTCTGCCCCTATCTTGTTCTTTCCACTCGCCTCCACTTTGCCAAGGGATTGGCATTCCTCAGATGTAGCCCGCCCCAAGACTAGGGAGCCTTTTGTCATGAAATTCCCAGTATGTGGTGTGGTCGATGATGGCGCCAATGTCCCGGAGGCTAGATCGGTCACAGTTCTTTGAAGATCTTTTATCATCCTCATCAGCTCGGAAGTAGTGGGTTCACGGGTTTGAGATGATTGGGATTCAGGTGCATCCATCATACACAAGTCCGTGCTTTCTGGAATGAACACCGCAGGCTTGGGTAGATGGGCTGGGGTGATGAATATGCTGGGGTCATAGGTGGATGGCAGTGTATGGATGAGGTTGAGACGTAGGGGTGACAAGTTTGTGGTGGCCTGAGGTCCCTTGGGTGGAGCTATAATCTCTTCGTCAATAAGATCCTGAATCTTATGACGGAGTCGGATGCAACGGTTCGTATCGTGACCGTGCTGTTGATGGTAGGTACAGTGTTTAGTTGGGTCATATCTGGATGGAAGAGGGCTTGAAAGGGGTTGGGGTTCTAGGAGTTCTAGGTGCCCTTTTTCCCGCAACATTTGCAAAGCTTGAGAAAGACTCATGTACAGAGGATGGAAATTTCGGGCTTGGTGCCGTGTTGAAATGGTTGGTCTTTGGCTAATAAGAGAAGTGGTGATAGGGTCTACTTCTGAGCATTCCACAGCTGTGCTACCATCAGTGGTGGCATTGGAACTGTGAATAACATCCTTCTCTGACGGCTCCTTATCTTCCACAAAGATCCCCTGTCGGATGGCCTCCTTGATTTGAACCCCGATGTTATGGAGGTCCTTAAATTTGACTATCATATTCTGCAATGTTTCGGCTTGCCTAACCATGTCTTGTTGCAGCGAATCCACTGATTGCTGGAAATGGATCAGTAAATCCTCCAAATTTGCCGAAGGCTGCGCCATGATAGGGGTAGATGCTAGCGCTCTGATCGAAGTGATGTGACTGGTGACTGGCGGATCAGATGAACCGGTGAGCCCTAACTGGCCTTTCTTTGCCTTGCCTTAGCGAAAGAACACTGGTTGCCCTTGAATTGAATTTCTGACCTCACAAAGTCTATCAGCACAAGTCCAATGTACCCGGGGAATAGTGGAGCCTTCTGAAGCTATGGTTCCAAGACTACCCCTAGCAAAAGAGAAAACAGACAGCATCTCAGCCCAATTTCACCAGAACAGATATGAGCAAAACCGAATGAATGTGCTCTCTACTGAATTCTGCCCCAAAATTCCGCCTGTAAGCTAATACCCTCAGGTAAAACTGATTCCACCAAATACTGATGCCCGCAGGCCTGATACCCAAAATGCTGAATTGGTGCCTGCAGGCCTGATGCTCAAACTCGCAAACTGATACATGCATTCTCTGTAGAGGCACACTCTAACAAGCACATAACAGATAAGTGAGAGCCAAAACACCCCTATGTTGGGGTAGGGTTTCCCTGTCCTATTTTGTCAGGAACTAGGGTTTCACTACGCACGCAGCGGCTTCAAACAACCTATCGGGTAAGCAACCTGTCCTAGTTTGGAATGGTCACTATGGATCCGAATATGCACTAGGTCGAATGGTCAAAAGGGGTGCCCCGGTAAAACCGGGGTTTGTGTTCCCATACTGGCAGAGCCCGTAACCGATCAGCCTTATGGACATGCCTTGACAAGACAAGCCTCCGGCAAACCGCTCAGGAATAGCAGATGGCAAACACGGTGTCCTAGGCGCACCAATGCAAATGCAATGCAAAGAAACACACAAGTGTAGTCAAAACCAGATATCACGAATTCGAGTCAAGTTCTCTAAATCCCCAGCGGAGTCGCCAGAAACTGTAACAAGCCCGCGAGGGACCTCGCTACAGTTCGGACTCGATTTTGTTGCGGTTCTAAATCTCGAACCAAAGAGTCCAAATCCGGCAAATCGTTTTGAGAACAGATTTTTTGAAAGAAGTGCCAAACATGGACTGCTTTGCCAGATACAGAGTCGCCACCTAAATATTTTTAAAATGGGAAATTTAGGAAACCCTGACTCGGTGCCAAAGGCCACGTGTCCGTCATCACCAAAGTTGCCTCGGCTCGGGAACTTGGGTACGATTGGGGAAGGTCACATCGTGAGCACCCCCGCTCGCCCGGTCAAAGACCGGCCTCTACTAACCATGATATCTGTTTTTGAAAACATTGTGAGTTCTAATTCCGGTTATTAGCCTAGATTACTATGTGATGCTCGCAGCAAACAAGTATAGACTGGGCCGTCTGAATTGGAACAAAACGTTTCATGTTTGTTTGTTTGAAAATGGTGTGAAGGTGCTACCCGCAGGTAGGCTAAAATGCGGATTTGCCACCCTCGGGTGGGCTTAGAAAACATGATTTTGCCACTATCTAGTGGGCTTAAAACAAACAGTCAATGTATTGTCCCAATTCAGATAACTCAACCTCCACCCACAGGCATTCAAGGCAGTTATATCACATAAGCATGTAGCCTCATGGTAAGCATGCTACCATGGCAACACTCACACGCATGCAAGGATGCTAAAGCATAAAACTCACCGAGTACTCCAAGCCAAAACAAAAACCAATTAGAAATCATGCGTGAATCCTAAATATGCTAAAATGCCTAATGCAACACATGCAAAGATGCAAACTATAGCAGGCTCGGCTATTCTAAATATGGCATATGAGATGCAACAGCTATCAAGTACTCAACTTGGAATTGAAATACAGATGCAGTTTGTATGATGCGCCGAGCCCGGTGCGTGCAAAACAGATGAATGATGCAAACATGCTGTCATGCTGTATGCTAATTGAAATATGCCCTATATCTAACCATTGTAAGCGGATAAATAAAAGGGAGAAAGAAATGGGGGTTGGAAGACATACATCACACTCACACACCCTTATTACAGTTGTGCCCTCGCGTAGAGGGTCCAAATGAATATACAGTCCGAATAAAAGAATAATACCGTCTGAAATAATAATACAAATTTCTAATTAATTAACAGATTGAACTAGGAAAGCTGTAAAGCTGGCATGCAAGCCAGGGACTGCCTTGCTTCTGACGGATGATGCATGTTGGGCTGCCTGGCGCGGAAATCCACTGGGATGCCCCGATTAGCCTCTGTTCGCAATGTTTCTCGAAATGCGTGCCAGACTCCGAAAAGTTGCTGATCCTTGATTTTGCTGCAACAGAGAGCAGGAAAGGGGCATAGCAATGTATTTCACAAATATATGCATGCCTCGATCCTCGTGCCACCAATCACGCACATCGATGCATGATGGCCGAGGAGCCGAATTGCACAACTCAATATAGGATGAATGCACATGAATGCTACGACAAAACCTAACTCCATCATGGGTAATCCGGAGTGTCGGTGACTTGGGAATTGAGACCCGTTCCGTTACTCGGAGTACAAAACGCACCTCGTTTCCCGTGCAATATGCATGATATGCATGAAATGCAACTAATATACAACCTAGCATGCGCAATGCTATGAAAATGAGATGTCTCGAAATGCGTGCCCACAGGCACGCAAACCGAGGAATGCGGAATGGCACACGAAATGCAATGATGGGCTTATACCAACATGAGAGGGCTTCAGCCACACTCATATAGGATGCCGGAATGATAAAAATGAGGTGCCTCGAAATGCGTGCCTGTGGACACGCATACCGAGAAACACGGAATGACATGCGAAATGCAATGATGGGCTTATACCAACATGAGGGAGCCTCAGCCACACTCACATAGGATGCCGGCGGATAAAAATGAGATGCCTCGAAATGCGTGCCCGCGGACACGCAAACCGAGGAATGCATAAAATGGCTTACGGAATGCAATGATGGGCTTATACCAACATGAGGGAGCCTCAGCCACACTCACATAGGATGCCGGCGGATAAAAATGAGATGCCTCGAAATGCGTGCCCGCGGACACGCAAACCGAGGAATGCATAAAATGGCATACGGAATGCAATGATGGGCTTACGCCAACATGAGAGAGCCTCAGCCACACTCACATAAGCTGCCGAGAGACGAAAGTGAAGTGCGTCGAAATGCGTGCACACGGGCACGCAAACCGAGGCATGGCCCTAAGGCGCAAAAATGACATGCGGAATGCGAATTGGGCTTACGCTAACATGAGAGGGCCTCAGCCGCACTCACATAAGCTGCCGGGAGATGAAAATGAGGCGCCTCGAAATGCGTGCACACGGGCACGCAAACCGAGGCGATGATATAGAATCAAGAAATGGCATGAAAATGCAAATTGGGCTTACACTTACATGAGAGGGCCTCAGCCGCACTCACATAAGATGCCGAGAGATGAAAATGAGGCCCCTCGAAATGCGTGCACACGGGCACGCAAATCGAGAAAATTCATGAATGCAATCTAAGATACAGCCTGGTATGCACTATACTGGGAAAATGAGATGAAAATAAGATGTCTTGAAAAGCGTGCACGCGGGCACGCAAACCGAGGCCATGATGTGAGATGCGAATCGGATAAAACCGAAGTGCCTCGAAATGCGTGCACACGGGCACGCAAACCGAGGCGATGATATGAAATGCAAATCGGATAAAACCGAAGTGCCTCAAAATGCGTGCACACGGGCACGCAAACCGAGGCGATGATATGAAATGCAAATCGGATAAAACCGAAGTGCCTCGAAATGCGTGCACACGGGCACGCAAACCGAGGCGATGATGAAATGAAAATCGGATAAACTGAAGTGCCTCGAAATGCGTGCACACGGGCACGCATACTGAGGCGATGATGAAATGGAAATCGGATAAAACCAAAGTGCCTCGAAATGCGTACACACGGGCACGCATACCGAGGCAGAGATGCTAAAATGAAATGAAATGGCATACGGAATGCAAATTGGGCTTACGCCAACATGAGAGGACCTCAGCCGCACTCACATAAGCTGCCGTCGGGTAAAAACAAAGTTGCCTCGAAATGCGTGCCCGCGGACACGCAAACCGAGGAATGCATAAAATGGCATACGGAATGCAGTGATGGGCTTACGCCAACATGAGAGAGCCCCAGCCGCACTCACATAGGCTGCCGATGAACGAAAACAGAGTGCCTCGAAGTGCGTGCCCACGGGCACACAAACCGAGGCAATGGCATACAAGCATGAAAATGCAAATTGGGCTTACGTCAACATGAGAGGGCCTCAACCACACTCACATAGGCTGCCTTCGGATAAAACGAGGCTGCCTCGGAATGCGCGCACACGGGCACGCAAACCGAGGCGAGGCTCTAAAGCACCAAAATGACATGCGAATGAGATGTGGCGAATGGCATAAGGAAGATGCAAAATTCAGCAACTAAAATAATGCAAAAACAGCCCCCAAATTATGATAAAATTGCAACCGATGCCCAAAATGCGATGAAATGCACCCGAAATGGCCTACAGCCCTATTAAACATACAGAATATGGACATGGAATGCAAAACAATGGCAAGGCAGCCCCTAAACTAGCATTTTATCAGCACAAAGCAAGGCCAAATAATGCTCACAAGTATGGAAACAAAAGCTTGCAAAAAAACGGTAAAAGTGGGCAATTACAAAGCAAGTGATATGTAAAAAGCTCAAACCCAAAAAATCAGTTCTACAACATTTGAGAGGGACTAAAAATATGCATTTTTACAGAAGATGAGATCCCCAAATTCAGTGCGTAGATATACTATACATAGCATGCAAAATAAGGGCCAAAAGAGGGTTATAAAGAGAGGTACTAAATGGATGCACCAAAACAGAAAAGACCCTTAATAAAACTTGAAGAATAGCCCAAAACAAGACATTTTCTAAGCCTGATGAAG
>CM069910.1:68109703-68285298 GCA_036172215.1 Camellia granthamiana | reverse complement strand
AAAGACAGACGGGGAAATAAAAACACCCCTAAGCCATAACTTGGCAGGCTCGGAACCTCGCAGTGAGGCACAGTGGTTGGCTTGACAAAACTGGAGTTTACCCCGATGCTCCTAGCTGCAGTCTGGTGCCTGTACACCTACATATATATATGAGCAGTGAGCTAAAGCCCAGTGAATAACATAATGCGTAAAGAGGTTTAGAATGAATGTCCTTACAGTAATGAAAACAGTTCATTAAATCAGCATTTCAGTCTTTCAGTCTTTCAGTCATATGTGGTACATCCATTAGCATAACAGTACAGTAAGCAGTAGGTCTTAAAGACCGAATAGTAATGATGGCCATCAGTCAGTAAACAGTAGTGGTTCCACGAAGAAACCAACAGAGATCTCTGTAACAGTAACAGTAAACAGTAGGTGTTAAGGATGCCACAGTACAGTTCAGAATATAGGACATACATTCATTCGGTAAACAATATTAGTTCAGTAAACAGTTCAGTTCAGTATTCAGAAGATAATAATTTTGAACATATCTTTACACAATTGTTACTCACAGAGTTCTAGGCTACAGTAAGCTAGGGCGTCTCCTCGGAATGCCAACCCTATACAGTTAACAGATTGAACACACACTAAGTTTTACAGTTTGGAAAGATAAAACTTAATCCCTAAATTTGCCTCGGTGTGGTTCTACGTCTATATCCTCATTAAGATGCCTTAAACTAGGCCTAAGAATGCCTAGGATGGGTTGAGGATGCAAAGATGCACTTAGAAAACATTTTCAGAAAACAGGGGTCTCGCTCGAGCGTGGCTTTCTTCGCTCGAGCGAGCTTGTCAAAACAGTGGGGTCGCTCGAGCGTGGACTTCCTCGCTCGAGCGGTCTGCAAAAATGCAAAAAGTGCTGGATGTTGGAAATCTCCGCTCGATGCTCGCTCGACGTCCGCTCGAGCGTAAGACACAGTCCTCGCTCGAGCGTAGGTTCTCTCGCTCGAGCGTGCGTCTGCGTGCACCAAGATTCTGAGAGCTTGCAATTTACGCTCGAGCCACCATTCCTTCGCTCGAGCGGAGCTCAGAATAAACGATGGTCGCTCGAGCGTGGAATCCTTCACTCGAGCAAAGAAGCCAAATTCTAGAATTTCCAGATTTGCCTCCCAAGCTCAAACCAAGCATTCCTTAGCTCAAAACTTGACCTCTTGGGCCCAATTTCTGGAAAACACATCTAAACTCAATATACAATAAGTTTCAAAGCCCAATTTGAGAAATCAAAACCCAATGGCGAATTAATTAAATCCAATTTCAAACCCATTTTCATGAACATGAAGAAGATGCAAACATGCATGAATTCAAATCATTTCAAAGCTTCAATTTGATGCTCTAGTGAGCCAATTGTTCCAAAAACAAGTTGAAAACATGGACCATTGCAAAATTATGAACATGCATGTACCATTTCATGAAGGACAACTTCAAAACTTCAAATTAAAGGCATGCATGCATGAGCTAGGCTCCAATTTGACATATAAGGACCAATTCAAAGCTCAAATCACTAAGGATACATGAACTAGGCATGAACAAGCTTAAACACAACAATGAGAGGTTAAATTTCTTACCTAGAACTTCAATTACAAGGTGAGGAAGCTTAAGTTGCAACCTATGTTCCAATTCCTCAAGATTCAAGCCCAAACTCTAAGTTGAATTCACTACTCTTACACTCCCTTTCTCTTGTTCGGTGGTGAGCTCCAAAAATGGCTGAAGGATTTGTTTAGTTTGAGTGTATAAGGCTCAAAGATGTTATAATAAAGGGCCCACTCACAATGGCAATATGGTAATTAAGCTAACTCTATTAATTTGGCTTAATTTAGTCTAATTTAATCATACTAAATCAAATTTCAGATAAATATACCATAAAATCGCATAAATTATGATGGTCACAAAACACCAATCGATTTCGGGTTCGGCCGCCGATAAGGCCTTCAATTAACAGTTTAAACATAAAAATACAAACAGATAATTAAACGACAAACAGATAGATATGCAATTAATTAGATATACTCAGTCAATTCAGTTCCAGATTCCAGTCAGTCAGTTCAGTATTTCGATCAATTCGATTATCGGTCATAGTCAGCCTCAGTTTATCAGAAATCAGTGGTTATTCGGTAAGCAGTGGTGAGGGTTATTACAGTTTCCCCTCCTTAAAAAGAGTTTAGTCCTCTAAACTCGAGTTACCTTCATTCTGGAAGAAAATAGGATTCAGTGGGAACAGTTCAGGATATCTTTTAGCCATGTCATCTTCCCTTTCCCAAGTGGCATATACGCCACCATGATTTTGCCAGTCAACTTTCACTAACGGGATCTCTTTGTTTCTCAATTTCTTGATCCGTCTGTTTACAATCTGAATAGGCCGTTCCTCGTAAGTGTAGTCATCACTCAACACTACATGAGTAGGCTCTATCACATGGAAAGGATCCCGGAGATAATCTCTGAACATCGAAATGTGGAAGACGTTATGCATATGCTCTATTTCAGGAGGAAGCGCAACTTGATACGCTACCGGATTGATCTTCTCAATAATCTCATATGGCCCGACATATCTCGGCGCTAACTTGCCTTTGACTCCAAAACGAGTCTGGCCTTTCATCGGTGTCACTTTCACAAAAACGTGATCACCCACTTCATATTCTCTGTCTCGTCGTCTTACATCTGCATAACTTTTCTGTCTGCTCTGCGCAGTTTTCAGTCTCTGTTGTATCAGTTTTACTTTCCCAGTCGTTTCATACACAATCTCGGGCCCAAGCAAAGGCCCATCTCCAACTTCTGCCCAGCAAATCGGAGATCTACATTTCCTGCCATACAATGCCTCGAAAGGCGCCATACCGATACTCGAATGGTAACTGTTGTTGTAGGCGAATTCAGCCAATGGCAAATGGCTTTCCCAGTTTCCCTGAAAATCAAGGACACACATTCTCAATAAATCCTCCAGAGTCTGGATGGTCCTTTCTGACTGGCCATCTGTCTGAGGATGATAGGCACTACTCAGTCTCGGTTCAGTTCCCAATGCAGTCTGTAGGCTTTGCCAAAACCTCGATGTAAACTTCGAATCCCTGTCAGAAACAATGGACACAGGCACTCCATGCAGTCTAACAATTTCATCAATATAGAGTATAGCCAATTTGTCCGCATTATAAATTGTCTTAACAGGTAGGAAGTGAGCAGATTTAGTCAGTCTATCAACAATAACCCAAATCGAGTCCATACCTTTACTGGAGCGAGGCAATCCAACGATAAAATCCGTGGTAATATGTTTTCATTTCCACTCCGGTATTGGTAAGGGCTGCAATAAACCTGCGGGTCGTTGATGTTCAGCTTTGACTTGTTGGCAATGAAGACATTTTGATACAAAATCAACAATTTCTTTCTTCATTCCCGGCCACCAAAAATTCAGTTTCAAGTCTTGATACATTTTCGTATTCCCTGGATAGATAGAGAATTTTGAGTTGTGGCCCTCTTGCAGAACTCTTCTTTTCAGTTCGGTATCATTCGGTACACACAACCTTTCTTGAAATTTCAGTACATCATTTTCAAATTTGAAACCCGGTCTCGGTTTGGATTCCCTTTCTTCGATGATCTTTTTCAAGAAGTCATCCAGTTGCTGTTTCTCCTTAATTTCCTCAATCAGTGCCGGTTAAGCAGAAATAGCAGCTACTGTTCCACCTTGTTCCCGCAAAACAATTTCAATTTCTGATTTTTCAAGGTCGCAAAGCAACTCTTTTTGTCCAGTAAGCAAACAGGCTAAGTTTCCAATTGATTTCCGGTTCAGTGCATCGGCAACGGTGTTGGCTTTTCCCGGATGGTACAAAATCTGTAGGTCATAATCTTTAATCAGTTCTAGCCATCTCCGCTGTCTCATGTTCAATTCTTTCTGTGTGATGAAATATTTCAGACTCTTGTGGTCGGTGTAGACTTCACATGTTGCCCCATAGAGGTAGTGACGCCAGATTTTCAGTGCAAACACTGCTGCAGCAAGTTCCAAATCATGGGTTGGGTAGTTCTTTTCATGTGGTCTCAGTTGTCGGGAAGCATAGGCAATTACTCTCCCATTCTGCATTAAAACACATCCCAAACCCTTATGAGAAGCATCACTAAAAACAGTATAACCGTCCGTACCTGAAGGTAGGGTAAGAACCGGTGCAGTCACGAAGCGAGTTTTCAACTCTTGGAATGCTGATTCCCTTTGGTCAGTCCAGTCAAATGACATCCCCTTCTGAGTCAAGTGTGTCAACGGTAAGGCAATTTTGGAGAACTCTTTGACAAATCTTCTATAATATCCAGGTAGTCCCAAAAAGCTTCGGACTTGTATCACATTTGTCGGTCTAGGCCAGTTTACTACAGCTTCAATTTTCTGTGGATCAACAGAAATTCCATCTTTGCTAACAACATGCCCCAAAAACATAACATGATCAAGCCAAAATTCACATTTAGACAGTTTAGCGTGGAGTTTCTGTTCTCTTAGGGTTTGCAGGGTAAGTCTCAGATGATGTTCATGTTCTTCTATACTTTTGGAGTAAATCAATATGTCATCAATGAATACAACAATAAAGTCATCAAGGTATGGTTTAAAGATTCTGTTCATGAGGTCCATAAATGCAGCAGGTGTATTAGTGACTCCAAAGGGCATAACTAAAAATTCATAATGTCCATACCTCATCCGAAAAGCAGTTTTATTAATGTCTTCTGGTTTAACTTTCAATTGGTGATATCCGGATCTGAGATCGATCTTAGAAAACACTTAAGCACCCTGTAACTGATCAAATAAGTCATAAATACGAGGTAATGGGTATTTGTTTTTCACAGTTACCTTGTTCAGTTCACGGTAGTCAATACACAGTCTCAGTGAGCCGTCTTTCTTCTTTACAAACAGAACAGGAGCGCCCCATGGTGAAGTACTGGGCCTGATAAACTTTTTGTCTAACAGTTCTTGCAGTTGCACTTTCAACTCTTTCAGTTCAGTTGGAGCCATTCGGTAAGGAGCTTTAGATACTGGATGTGTTCCCGGAATCACATCAACGGTGAATTCAATTTCCCTGTCAATCAAATCCCCTGGCAGATTATCCGGAAAAACATCTGGGAACTCTCTGACTATGGGAATACTGTTCACATTAGCATTATCATCAGTAGATACAGTCAATACAGAACACAGATATCCTTTGCACCCTTTTCTAATCAATTTAACAGCTTTCACAGATGAAATCAAATACGGAGGAGGTACTACTCCACTCCCATTAAACACAAATTCGGGCAAACCAGGTGGACAGAAAACTACTTGTTTCGTTACACAGTCTATGGTGACATGATATTTCGTTAACCAGTCCATCCCCAATATTACATCAAAATGATCAATGTTCAATGGCAGTAAATCAATAAACAGATGCATATCCCCAACAATGATCTCACAAGCAGGATACATAAATGCACATGTCACAGATCCCCCAACAGGTGAAGATACAGCTAACAAGTAATTCATGGGTTCTAAGGGTCTATTCAATTTCTGCGAAAAAGCATGCGATACATAAGAATGTGTAGACCCCGAATCAATCAGTACATATGTATTTTGAGTACAAATAGAGAGGATACCTGACACTACGGTCTCAGTATTTTGTATGTCTCCCGGTACTAGGGCGAACACTCGGCCCTGCCTTATAGGCTCTTTCCCGGTAGCTTTAAGGTTCGGTTTTGGTGTAACAGTTGATGCCGCCACACTTGGTGTAGCTTTGCTATTGCCCTGAGGTGCAGAGGGGCAATCTTTCACTATGTGGCCCACCTTGCCACACCTGTAACATGCACCAGAAATTTTATAACAAACTCCCTTGTGATTCTTACCACATTCGAAATAGGGCGGAATGGAACGGTTCCCTTGACTAGATGTAGTCGTTGACCCTGTATTTTGCTTTTTGTTCAGCGGGTTGTTCTTGCCTTTCTTGAACTTAAAACCCTGCCTTTTACCACGCCATTCAGACGCTGGAGTTTCAGATTGTTTCACTGCTTCGATATTCGACTTAGCCATCAATGCTCGGTCAAGAACACCTACATAGGTCGGTAGCTTTAAAACACTTATTCTGTCGAGTATTGCCACATTAAGGCCTCCTTCAAACTTTCTGGCCTTCTTGTAGTCAGTGTCCACCATATGTGGTGCATATCTAGCAAGCTCGGTGAACTTTGCTTCATATTCAGCAACAGACATTGTACCCTGTCTTAGCTGTTCAAACTCAGTCACTTTCCTGTCCCTGACACATTGGGGAAAATACTTTTCAAAGAAGGACTCCTTAAACTGAGCCCAAGTCACTACAGTGTTGGTGTCACGAACTAGCATCCACCACCTTCTAGCCTCTTCTTGCAAGGTGAAGGTAGCCAACAGTACTTTGTGTGCCTCCGAGCACGGAAACACTTCAAACAACTTTTCTGTTTCAAGCACCCAAGCTTCAACCTTTAACGGTTCAAGGCCTCCGTGAAAGGATGGCGGTTTCATTTTACTGAACTTCTGGGTAAGAGCAATTATGTCATCATCATTAACATTCACATTCTGTTCCGGCTGTACCGGAGGAGGAGGTGGGGGCTGTTGATTCTGTTGTTGCTCTAGCCTTGCAGTTATCAGTTCCATCATTCTTTCCATTCTTGCCATTCTTGCCTCAGTGGATGAGGATTCAGATTCATTTGCATTATCCATTTCACTATAGGCAGTTATAACAGTTGCAACAGTTATCAACATAGGCAGTCTTTTCTTTAAACAGGTCAACACATTAGCATATAATCAGTCATGTCATAACCACACACTTATTATGCTCATGTAATGCCCTATTACTTTTCTAGGACATCCTATAGCTCATTTGGACACGTGTGTGCGGTATAACTCGTGGTTAACTATCGCTCTGATACCACTCTGTCACGACCCAAACCCACCCTATGGGTTTGGCACCGTAACCGGCCAGTAATCCTAGATTACCGAAGGCCTCTTGTAACAAGCCCGCGGGGGACCTTGCTACAGCTCGGACTCGATTCGTGTCACGGTTCTTAATCTGAACCAAAGAGTCCAAATCTGGCAAATCGTTTTGAGAAAACAGATTTTTGAAAGAAGTGCCAAACATGGACTGCTTTGCCAGATATAGAGTCGCCACCTAAATATTTTATTTTTGGGAAATTTAGGAAACCCTGACTCGTGCCTAAGGCCACGTGTCCGTCATCACCAAAGTTGCCTCGGCTCGGGAACTTGGGTACGATTGGGGAAGGTCACCTCGTGAGCACCCCCGCTCGCCCGATCAAAGATCGGCCTCTACTAACCATGATATCTAGTTTTGAAAACGTTATGTGTTCTTATTCCGGTTATTAGCCTAGGATTACTACGTGATGCGCACATCATACAAGTATAGACTGGATCGCCTGAATTGGAACAAAACATTTCATGTTGGTTTTTGAAAACGGTTTGCTACTCGCAAGTAGGCTTAAAATGCAGATTTTGCCACCCTCGGGTGGGCTTAGAAAAGCATGGTTTTGCCACTATCTAGTGGGCTTAAAACTCACAGTCAATGAATTGTTCCAATCCAAATAACCCAACCTTCACCCACAGGCATTCAGGCAATTATATCACATAAGCATTTAGCCTCATGGCAAACATGCTATCATGGCAGTCACTCACACGCATGCAAGGATGCTAAAGCATAAAACTCACCGAGTACTCCAAGCCAAAACAGAAGCTAATTAGAAATCCATGCATGATCCTAATTATATAGAAATGACTAATGCAACACATGTAGGAATGCAACTACAATAGCAGGCTCGGCTATCCTAAACATGGCATATGGAATGCTACAGCTAACATGTATTCAACTTGGAATTGAAATACAAATGCAGTTAGTATGATGCGCCGAGCCCGGTGCATGCAAAACAGATGAATGAATGCAAACATGTTATCATACTGTATGCTAATTGAAACATGCTCTAATCTAACCATCATAAGCAGGTAAATAAAAGGGAAGAAAGACGTGGGGTTGGAAGACATACATCACACTCACGCACACTTATTACAACATTGCCTTCGCGCAGAGGGTCCGAAAGAATAATATACAGTCCCGAATAAATACAGTCCGAACTAGTACAAAAATCCTAATTAATTTACAAATTAATCTAGGAAAGCTATAAATTGGCATGTAAGCCAGGGATCGCCTCGACTCCGATGAATGATGTATGTTTGGGCTGCCTTGCGCGGAAATCCACTAGGATGCCCCAATTAGCCTCTGTTTTGCAATTATTCTTGGAAAGCGCGCCAAGTTCCGGAAGGCTGCTAATTCTTGATTTGCTGCAACAGAGAGCAGGAAAGGGGCATAGCAATGTATTTTCACATATGTATGCATGCCTCGATCCTCGTGCCACCAATCACGCATCTCAATGCATGATGGCCGAGGAGTCGAATTGCACGACTCAATATGGAATGAATGCATATGAAAACACAACAAAACCTAAACTCCATCATGGGTAATCCGGAGTGTCGGCGACTGGGGAATTGAGACACGTTCCGTCACTCGGAGTACGAAACGTACCTCGTTTCCCGTGCTCGGGCTAACTCCTATCCCAAACACAATGCAATATGCATGACATGCATGAATGCAACTAAGATACGACCTAACATGCACAATGCTATGAAATGGCATACACGATGCACGAGGTAACATGGCATACACAATGCACTAGCATACAACCTAGCATACACAATGCTATGAAATGAAATGGCATACACAATGCATAATGGACTTACACCAACACAAGTGGACCTCAGCCACACTCACATAGGAGGCCATTAGATGAAAATGAGACGCTCGAAATGCGTGCACACATGCACGCAAACCGAGGACCGATCCTAAGGCACGAATGCCACTCTAACAAGGCATGACAAGGCATGGAGTATGGCATACAAGCATGCAAATTTCAGCGCTAAAATATGATGCTAAACAGCCCCGAAACATGGAAACATGGCACCCGATACATGGAATGAGACCCGAAACATGAAATTAGGTACATGGAATGACCTATGGCTATGCAAAGCATGCGTTATTTGAACATGAAGTGTGAAGAAAGAATCAATACAATCCCAAAACAAGTATATTTACAATTTTAAGCAAGGCCAAACAGTGAACACAAATAGGACTAAGCTAGCATGCAAAAATGGCCTTGAAAGAGAGATAATGAAGCAAGTAGCAGCTGATGGCCCTAAATGGCCAAAAGTCCTCAATAAAGTTGAAGAGGGGCTCAAAATGAAGCACTTTACAGTTTACAACAAGCCACAAAAACAAACACAAGTATGGCTAAACTATTATGCAAGAAATGGGCCAAAAGGGAGACAAAGAAGCAAGTGATGGTTGCTGGCCTCAAACAGAGGAGGGCCCTTCAACAAAGTTGAAGAGGGGCCCAAAAAATGGTATTTTACAGTTAGTGACCAAACCCAAAACAGTGCACATGCAAGCTTAAAATACTATGTAAAATAAGGCATAAAAAGGAGTTATAACATGAAGAGCAAAAAAGAAGCCTCAAACAACAAAAGACCCTTGATCAAACATGAATAGGGGGTCAAAATAAGGCTATTTACAGTTCGGACCAGAGCCCAAAAATACAAGCACAAGGAGCTAACAAAACATGCAAAAATAAGGTCAAAAGAGGGGTAAAGAGGCAAGTGACAAAAGGAAGCCTCAAAAAGTGAAGAGACCTTCAACAATGTTGAAGAAGGGCTCAAAATAAGCCACTTTTCAGTTTATAACCAAGCTCAAAACAATTTACAAATGAGCCTAAAATACTATGTAAGAAAGAGGCATATAAGAGAGGTAAAGAAGCAAGTGTAAAAAAGAAGCCTCAAACAGGGAGAGGCCCTTAAACAAACATGAAAAGGAGCTCAAAATAATGCTATTTTCAGTTAGGGTCGGAGCCCAAATATGTAAGCAAGTATGGCTTAGAAAGCATGCAAAATATGGACAAAAAAGAGGAAAATGAAGCTTACCCTTGTAGCACAATCTTTCCAGCAGCCTTGGTCCAAGAAATGGTGCTCCTAAGCTCTGAAAAACAGCCTCAAGTTGCTGGTATGGAGGGTAGTGGTGTGGTGCTATGGGTTGTAGTGTAAAATGGTGCAGGACTTGAGAGGTTTTGAAGCTTGGAAGAGAGAGGGAGAGAGAATTGATGCAAGAGCCTAAACCAATATGTTGTAACCCCTAAAAATACAGTTGAGGGTCTGGTTTGATAGAGGAGGAGTGGAGGAAAAGAGGGGGAAAAAAGGGGGGGAAAACAAATTCAAGTTTCCCCCCAAAAGGCCAAACCCTCGGACATGGGTGAAGTGTAAAACAAAATACATGGCTGGAACACACTTGGGACAAGGATCATGGCCGGCAGCTCAAAAGGGCAAAAAAGGCCATTCACCAAATAGGTGGCCGGCCTGCTAGATTTTCTGGCCAGCCTGCTACTTTTCAGAACAAAAAATGGTTCTTCCGGAAAGAAAGGTGGCCGGCCAGTGATTGGGAAGTCCAATGGTGGCCATTCAAGTGTCCAAATTGAAGGCCCGGAAGTTAGCTTTCCAATGGCGCAAACCTTGCATCGAAATTCCTCCTGTGGAAAATGTTATGCCCTTTTTGGTAAAGCCGCGCAGATTTCGGTCCAACCGGAGTGATGCCCTACTTCAATCGACTATATCTCCCCCGTCCGGAATTGGATTTAGGAGATTCTTGAGTGAAAAATGAAGCCCCAGAAGTGTTATTTCCAACGGTGGTGGCCTCATAGCTTGATTCCAAGTATGCAAATGAATAGGCCTGATTTGGCGAGGGCTGCTCGACTCTTTCTTAACGGTTCATGGCCATTTTCTCCCCCAACTGGATTTCTTCCCTTTTCTCCTCTTTTCTTCAACTCCAAACCCCTAAGTAAGGTGTTTTGAAAGATTTTTCAAAGATTTCATCTCTCTTTCATTCATTTCCACTTTGTCCTTGCTCAGTTTACCGAAAAGCGCAATATTTAACGAAATGCGAGCGTCGGAACATCGTAGAAACTTTATTTCAAAAACGTTTTGAAAGAGAGGGTTTTAAGGTATAAATCTTTTGATCAAGATCGTTTTGGTCCAAAAAGGGGTACGGAGTTGAGATTTGACTCTCTCCTTACCGAAGAAACTGAACCTTTCCCCTGCACACCTTTCTCCACCATATAAACCATCAGTCGCGTCCAAGTCTTAAAGGTGGTAAAAAATGGGGTGTCTACACCTGTTAAACAGTAATACAGTAATACAGAGTACAGGGGCTTCGCGGAAGCCAATACAGTAAATAAACAATGTCCAATGAGCTGTGACAGTCTGTATGCCAAAAAGGTTTTTCATACATTTATGCAGTTAGAGATAAACAGTATGTACAATATATACAACCAGTCAGAGCAGGGACCAAATCCCTATTTAACAGTGCAATACGGTCTATACAGTATTACAAAAACAGTACAAAGACAGACGGGGAAATAAAAACACCCCTAAGCCATAGCTTGGCAGGCTCGGAACCTCGCAGTGAGGCACAGTGGTTGGCTTGACAAAACTGGAGTTTACCCCGACGCTTCTAACTGCGGTCTGGTGCCTGTACACCTACATATATATATGAGCAGTGAGCTAAAACCCAGTGAATAACATAATGCGTAAATAGGTTTAGAATGAATGTCCTTACAGTAATGAAAACAGTTCATTAAATCAGTATTTCAGTATTTTAGTCTTTCAGTCAATCAGTCATATGTGGTACATCCATTAGCATAACAGTACAGTAAGTAGTAGGTCTTAAAGACCGAACAGTAATGATGGCCATCAGTCAGTAAACAGTAGTGGTTCCATGAGGAAACCAACAGAGATCTCTGTAACAGTAACAGTAAACAGTAGGTGCTAAGGATGCCACAGTACAGTTCAGAATATGGGACATACATTCATTCGGTAAACAATATTAGTTCAGTAAACAGTTTAGTTCAGTATTCAGAAGATAATCATTTTGAACATATCTTTACACAATTGTTACTCACAAAGTTCTAGGCTACAGTAAGCTAGGGCGTCTCCTCAGAATGCCAACCCTATACAGTTAACAGATTGAACACACACTAAGTTTTACAGTTTGGAAAGATAAAACTTAATCCTTAAATTTGCCTCGGTGTGGTTCTACGTCTATATCCTCATTAAGATGCCTTAAACTAGGCCTAAGAATGCCTAGGATGGGATGAGGATGCAAAGATGCACTTTGAAAACATTTTCAGAATTTTTCAGAAAACAGGGGTCTCGCTCGAGCGTGGCTTTCTTCGCTCGAGCGAGCTTGTCAAAACAGTGGGGTCGCTCGAGCGTGGACTTCCTCGCTCGAGCGGTCTGCAAAAATGCAAAAAGTGCTGGATGTTGGAAATCTCCGCTCGATGCTCGCTCGACGTCCGCTCGAGCGTAAGACACAGTCCTCGCTCGAGCGTAGGTTCTCTCGCTCGAGCGTGCGTCTGCGTGCACCAAGATTCTGAGAGCTTGCAATTTACGCTCGAGCCACCATTCCTTCGCTCGAGCAGAGCTCAGAATAAACAATGGTCGCTCGAGCGTGGAATCCTTCACTCGAGCAAAGAAGCCAAATTCTAGAATTTCCAGATTTGCCTCCCAAGCTCAAACCAAGCATTCCTTAGCTCAAAACTCGACCTCTTGGGCCCAATTTCTAGAAAACACATCTAAACTCAATATACAATAAGTTTCAAAGCCCAATTTGAGAAATCAAAGCCCAATGGTGAGTTAATTAAATCCAATTTCAAACCCATTTTCATGAACATGAAGAAGATGCAAACATGCATGAATTCAAATCATTTCAAAGCTTCAATTTGATGCTCTAGTGAGCCAATTGTTCCAAAAACAAGTTGAAAACATGGACCATTGCAAAATTATGAACATGCATGTACCATTTCATGAAGGACAACTTCAAAACTTCAAATTAAAGGCATGCATGCATGAGCTAGGCTCCAATTTGACATATAAGGACCAATTCAAAGCTCAAATCACTAAGGATACATGAACTAGGCATGAACAAGCTTAAACACAACAATGAGAGGTTAAATTCCTTATCTAGAACTTAATTACAAGGTGAGGAAGCTTAAGTTGCAACCTATGTTCTAATTCCTGAAGATTCAAGCCCAAACTCTAAGTTGAATTCACTACTCTTACACTCTATAGACACCCCATTTTTGACCGTCCTTAAGACTTAGTTGTGCTTGTAGGTACACCCATTTGGCCGGTTCGATTGCTCGCCCAGCACTCGACTGTCGCAGCAGAACATCGCCGTTTCAGGTTTTCGGGTTTCCCGAACCTTATATCCTTTCTGTCTCATTTTTGGACCCTGACCTGGTCCTTTCAGAGTGGACCCTGTAGTGCACTGCCGGCCATGGCATGGCACTGCCGGCCATGGATTTGCCCCTGCCGGCCACTGATGGAGCCCTGCTGGCCATCAGTGTGGCACTGCCGGCCATTGCTGATGGCCAGCACCCCCCCTATTTTAGCTGGTTTCTGGGAAGATCTTTTGTACCAGCTGGAATCCTCATATCTGTCCTCCATACACGTGTATGGAGGGATGAAAGCCAAGAAAAGCTTGTTCAAGAAGCTTTGGCTTTGCTTTGTTCTATATAAGGAAGGGTCCTCTTCCTTAGACAGAGGTTCTGAGTTTTGAAGGGCAAAAACTCTGTCTCTCTCTATATTGCTTGTGTTTCATGCTTTAGAGTTGGATTTCTTTGCACTTTTGCACTACAACACTTAGATACACACCTCCATTCTCCATTCCAGCACTTTGGAAGCCATTTGAGGAGGTTAAAAGCTCAGAATCTTGGACCAAAACCTGCTGGAAAGCTGCTCTTCTAGGGTAAGAGTCTATTTCCCTCAAACTTGCACTTTCTTACTTCATATATAAGCCTTTGTTGCTTACATTTTTTGGCTCCGACCCTAACTGAAAATAATCATATTTTGAGCCCCTTTTCATGATTGATCAAGGGTCTTTCCCTGTTTGAGGCCATCTTCTACCACTTGCCTCTTTAACTCTCTTTTAGGCCTATTTTTACATAGTATTTTAGGCTTATTTGTGAGCTGTTTCGGACTTGGTCACAAACTGTAAAGTGGCTTTTTTTGAGCCCGTCTTCAACTTTGTTGAAGAGCTCTCCTCTTTTTGAGGACAGCAGCTACCACTTGTCTCTTTATCCTTCTTTTAGGCCTTTTTCTTGCATGCTAGTTTGACCTTACTTGTGATTATTTTCGTGGCTTGATGTAAATTGTAAAGTGCCTTATTTTGAGCCCCTCTTCAACTTTGTTGAAGGGCTCTTCACCATTTGGGGCCAGCTTCTGTCCATTGTCCCTATTCTCACTTTTAGGGCCATTTTTGCATGATAGATTAGCCCCATTTGTACTCATTTTTGAGACTTGTTATAAACTGGAAAAAGGCTCATTTTGACATCATCTTCATGTTTTATTAAGGTTCCATTTTTGTTTGAGGTCATATGCTATCTTGTATGCTTGGTTGTCTCCCATTTTGAGCCTTATATCCTAGCCCTTGTTGCATGCTTTGTTTGGCCTTCTAGCCACTGAAATCTAGTGGATTTTCAGTGGCTTGGCCATTGTTTTGAGCTTCCAAATCAGAGGGGGGTGACCCCCTCTCTCCTTGACTTGTTTGGTGGCCTTATTGGCCTTCCAAAGAGACCCTATCTTGCATGCTTTGGAGTCACTTTCTAGGGTCAATTTGGTGAGTTTTGGGACTACCATATTTGATTTCCAGAGTTTTTTTGGTCATGCTTCATGTCTATCTTGCATGTGCTTAATAATCCCTTTGTATGCCCTCTAAAGGAGCCCCTCATTTGTGCATGTATTGGCTGCATTTCCATGGTTATTTGGGCATATTTTGGCATGTTTAGTTCACTGATTTTTTCTGGTTTGGTGAGTGCTCACTTGCATTATATACTTGCCATGTAAACCATGTTCACTAGTCAAAATTGCATGCTACTTTAGCCCATCTTGCTAGCACCTTTTGGCCATGATTTGAACTAAGAAAGTTCATGTTTTGGGACTGCCTTGATTCTGTCTTCATGCTTCATGATCAAATAATGCATGCTTTGTATAGCTATAAGTCATTCCATGTGCCTAGTTTTGAGTTTTGGGTCTCACCTCATGCATCGGGTGCCATGTTTTCATGATTTGGGGTTGTTTAGCATCATATTTCAGTGCTGAAATTTTTGTGTTTGCATACCATGTTCCATGCCTTACCATGCTTTGGTAGAGTGGCATTCGTGCCTTAGGTTCGGTCCTCGGTTTGCGTGCACACGTGTACGCATTTTGAGTGTCTCATTTTCATCTAATGGCCACTTATGTGAGTGTGGCCGAGGTCCACTCGTGTTGGTGTAAGTCCATTATGCATTGTGTATGCCATTTCATAGCATTGTGCATGCTAGGTTATATGTTAGCGCATCGTGTATGCCATGTTACCTCGTGCATCGTGTATGCCATTCCATAGCATTGTGCATGTTAGGTTGTATCTTAGTTGCATTCATGCATGTCATGCATATCGCATTGTGTTTGGGGTAGGAGTTAGCCCAAGCACGGGAAACGAGGTACGTTTCGTACTCCGAGTGACGGAACGTGTCTCAATTCCCCGGTCACCGACACTCCAGATTATCCATGATAGAGTCTCGGTCTTGTTGTGTTTATATGTGCATTCATTCCATATTGAGTTATGCAATTCGACTCCTCGGCCATCATGCATCGAGATGCGTGATTGGTGGCACGAGGATCGAGGCATGATACATATGCAAAAATACATTGCTATGCCCCTATCCTGCTCTTTGTTGCAGCAAATCAGAAATCAGCAGCTTTCAAAAGCCTTGCGCAGCATTCCGACATCAATTGCCAACAGAAGCTAATTGGGGCATCGTGATGGATTTCCGTGCCAAGCAACCCGAACATGTATCATTCATCATCCGAAGCAGAGTCGAGGCAGTACCTAGCTTGCATGCTAGTTTACAGCTTTCCTAGTTAATTTGTTAATTAATTAGGATTTTGTAATTATTCGGACTGTATTATTCATTCGGGACTGTATATTATTTATTCGGACCCTCCGAGTGAGGGCAATGCTGTAATAAGTATGCGTGTGTGTGATGTATGTCTTCCAACCCCACGTCTTTCTCCCTTTTATTTACCAGCTTATGATTGTTAGAATAGGGCATGTTTCAATTAGCATATAGTATGATAGCATGTTTGCATTCATTCATCTGTATTGCATGCACCGGGCTCGGCGCATCATACTAATTGCATTGTATTTCAATTCCAAGTTGAATACTTGTTAGTTGTAGCATTTCACATGCCATCTTTAGAATAGCCGAGCCTATCTTAGTTGCATTTTGCATGTGTTGCATTAGGCATTTCTGTATAGTTAGGATCATGCATGGATTTCTAACATAGCTTCTGTTTTGGCTTGGAGTACACGGTAAGTTTTATGCTTTAGCATCCTTGCATGCGTGTGAGTGACTGCCATGATAGCATGCTTACCATGAGGCTATGTGCTTATGTGATATAACTGCCTGAATGCCTGTGGGTGAAGGTTGGGTTATTTGGATTGGAACAATTCATTCACTGTGAGTTTTAAGCCCACTAGATAGTGGCAAAACCATCTTTTCTAAGCCCACCCGAGGGTGGCAAAAATCTGCATTTTAAGCCTACTTGCGAGTAGCAAACCGTTTTAAAAAACAAACATGAAATGTTTTGTTCCAATTCAGGCGATCTAGTCTATACTTGTATGCTGTGCGCATCACATAGTAAATCTAGGCTAATAACCGGAATAAGAACGCATAATGTTTTCAAAACTAGATATCATAGTTAGTAGAGGCTGATCTTTGATCGGGCGAGCGGGGGTGCTCACGAAGTGACCTTCCCCAATCGTACCCAAGTTCCCGAGCCGAGGCAACTTTGGTGATGACGGACACGTGTGTAGACACCCCATTTTTGACCGACCTTAAGACTCAGACGTCACCGATTGAGCGCTCGGTGATGTTGCATATTGTGCTCGTTCAGAAGTCTCAGAGTCGCGGCCGTGCGCCCTGCCTCCGGACTTCCGAACCCTCTTCTGTGCCTTATCTCGGTTTGCGAACCAGACTTGGTTTTCACTGTTTTCTTTCCTGAGGGGAGGGATAGGTCCCGTAGACTATCTCTCAGTGGCCGTGGGCCACCTTTCGTGCCCGTAGGCCATTTTGCCCATTTCGGAGCCCGGTTCCCGGTTTTCGGAGCCGTCAGGCCGTGTGCCTCGGTTCGGGACCGTCTAACCAT
Source organism: Camellia granthamiana (assembly GCA_036172215.1). Lineage (NCBI taxonomy): Eukaryota > Viridiplantae > Streptophyta > Magnoliopsida > Ericales > Theaceae > Camellia > Camellia granthamiana. The sequence goes on along the minus strand of CM069910.1, from coordinate 68,267,957 downwards.
CTCCGATTCCTCCGGTTTTTGGCATGCATCTTATTTACTCCCTTTTGAGAGACACTGGGGTCTTAGATACCCACTTCGTGGTTGAACACCACTCCCGGTACCCAACAGTCAGTTTTCGGGGTCCCGAACGGCGCGTTTCGGCCCCCGAACCTTGATTTCGCATCGGTTTGGGTTCATTTTTGGCGGAGGCCTTATTTTCATGGTTAGGAAGCTTGTAGGAGGGTGGGAGGCCAGCAATTTTTTTGACAACCAACCTTTTGTTTGGTCAAAAGTGGTTCAGCATGAATCCGGGAAGGAGAAAAGTCTGCGCGGCTTCACCGAAACGGGCGTAACTCTTTCCACAAGAGGAATTAAAGTATGAGGCCACCATCATTGGAAAGATCACTCCCGGGGCTTCATTTTTCACTTAATAATCTCCTAAATTCAATTCCGGACGGAGGAGGTATGGTTGATTGAAGTAAGGCATCACTCCGGTTGAACCGAAATCTGCGCGGCTTCACGGAAACTGGCATAACTTTTTCCACAGGCGGAATTTTGATGCAAGGTTTGCGCCATTGGAAAGCTAACTTCCGGGGCTTCAATTTGGACACTTGAATGGCCACATTTGGACTTCCCTAGCACCCACCGGCCAGTCTTCTTCCCGACAGCTCCTGAAAAGTAGCTGGCCGGCCACCCTTTTTGTGAAATGACCTTTTTGCCCCTTTAAGCTGGCCGGCCATTTTCCTCTCCCTCAGTGTATTCCAGCTGTGCCAGCTGGTTGCCAATTGGACCATCCTCCATACACGTGTATGGAGGATTAGAGAGGTACCTTAGATATTTTTCATGCCTCTCCTCTATAAAGGAGATGCTTGGCTTCTTGGCTCAAGGTTAGACATTTGTTAGACACATTTGAGAGAGAGCTATACCTTCCACCTCCCATTTCTCTCCATTTCCAAGCTCCAAAGTCATTTTTCTTCAAGTTTGGTGCCATTTCTTCATCACTATCAAGCATCCCCATCACCACTCCATTTCCAGCTGCAAGGAGAGGTTCTCAGAGGCTTAGAAGCAACATTCCTCAAGCCAAGAGGTAGAAAAGAAAAGGTCTACAAGGGTAAGTCTCCATTTCCCTCTTTTGTAGCATTTTCTTGCTTCATTTCTTAAGCCTATTTGCTCACTGTTTTAGGCTCCGACACTAACTGAAAGGGTCACTCTTTTGAGCTTATCTTCATGTTTGTTTAAGGGCTCAACCCTGTTTGAGCCCTCCATTTGACACTTGCTTCAATATCATCTTATATGCCATTTTTTTGCATGAAATTTCTAGCCTATGAGTGATCTGTTTTCGAGCATAATGTAAACTGTAAGTGGGCCTATTTTGAGCCCCTCTTCAACATTGAAGAAGGGATCAATCCTGTTTGGGTCCTCTATCTTGCACTTACTTCATAATCTCTCCTATTTACCGTAAATTTGCATGATTTGTTTGGCCTATATGTAAATTGTTTTGGAGTTTGTTATGAACTGTGAGTAAGCTTATTTTGTGTCCCTCTATAACATTGTAGAAGGGATAAATCTTGTTTGGGGTCTCCATGTGGTACCTACCATTCTACCCCTCTTTGGTCCTCATTTTTACATGCTCTTTTAGGCTTATCTAGCCTCTGTTTTCGGCCATTATTAGAACTGGAATGAGTCATATTTTGACCCTCTTGACATATTTCATTAAGGGTCTTTTCTTGTTGGATGAATGTTTGGCCTACTTCATGTTATATCCTCTTGTGGCCTCAATCTTGCATGGTATTTTTAGCATATTTTCATACTGATTTGGGGGATGTCATCTACTGTAAATGTGCATATTTTTAGTCCCTCTTCAGTGTTGTAGAAGGGTTTTTTTCCATTTGGGCATTGCATATATCACTTACTTCAATACCCCTCTTGGGGAGCCATTTTTGCATTCTTGCTTAATCCTATGTGTGCTTGCTGTTTAGCCCTTTTTATGACTGAAAAATGCTTGTCTTGGGGCTGTCTTGCTATTGTATTTTCATTCCATGTCCATATTGTGCATGCATTGCATAGCTATAGGCCATTTCGGGCACCTAATATCGCATTTCGGGATCATTCCATGCTTCGGGTGCACTTTGGCCATGTTTCGGGACTGTTTTCCCCCACATTTCAGTGCTGAAATTCATTTGCATGTTTGCATATCCTATTCCATGCCATTTCATACCTTAGGGCCATTGCCTCGGTTTGCGTGCCCGTGTGCACGCATTTCGAGGCACTTCATTTTCATCCATTGGCCTCTTGTGTGAGTGTGGCTGAGGCTCTCTCATGTTAGTGTAAGCCCATATTGCATTTGGAGTGCCATTCCATGCTTTAGGATCATTACCTCGGTTTGCGTGCCCGCGTGCACGCATTTCGAGGCACTTCATTTTCATCTATCGGCCTCTTATGTGAGTGTGGCTGAGGTCCACTCATGTTAGTGTAAGCCCATATCATATTTCCATGCCATTGCATTGCGTATGCCATTGCCTCGGTTGCGTGCCCGTGTGCACGCATTTCGAGGCACTTCATTTTCATCCATCGGCCTCTTATGTGAGTGTGGCTGAGGTCCACTCGTGTTAGTGTAAGTCCAATTTGCATTGCGTATTGCCATTTCATGCCTTAGGATCATTGCCTCGGTTTGCGTGCTCGCGTGCACGCATTTCGAGGCATCTCATTTTCATAGCATTGTGTATGTTAGGATTGTATATTAGCTGCATTTCATGCATATTGCATCGTGTTCGGAATAGGAATTAGCTCATTTGTATTTCAATTCCAAATTGAATACTTGATAGCTGTTGCATCTCACATGCCATGTTTAGAATAGCCGAGCCTGCTATAGTTTGCATTTTTGCATGTGTTGCATTAGGCATTTCTGTATACTTAGGATCATGCATGATTTCTAATGAGCTTCTTTTTTGGCTTGGAGTACTCGGTGAGTTTTCTGCTTTAGCATCCTTGCATGCGTGTGAGTGACTGCCATGATAGCATGCTTGCCATGAGGCTGTGTGCTTATATGATATAACTGCCTTGAATGCCTGTGGGTGAAGGTTGGGTTATTTGAATTGGAACAATTCATCAAATGTTCGTTTTAAGCCCACTAGATAGTGGCAGAACCATTGTTTTCTAAGCCCACCCGAGGGTGGCAAATCCACGTCTTAGCCTACCTGCGGGTAGCACCATCAAACCATTTTTCAAACAAACAAACATGAAATGTTTTGTTCCAATTCAGACGACTTAGTCTATACTTGTATGCTGTGCGCATCACATAGTAAATCTAGGCTAATAACCGGAATATCTGTTTTCAAAATCAGATATCATGGTTAGTAGAGGCCGGTCTTTGACCGGGCGAGCGGGGGTGCTCACGAAGTGACCTTCCCCAATCGTACCCAAGTTCCCGAGCCGAGGCAACTTTGGTGATGACGGACACGTGGCCTTTGGCACCGAGTCAGGGTTTCCTAAATTTCCCATTAGAAAAAACATTTAGGTGGCGACTCTGTATCTGGCAAAGCAGTCCATGTTTGGCACTTCTTTCAAAAATCTGTTTTCTCAAAACGATTTGTCGGATTTGGACTCTTTGGTTCAAGATTAAGAACCGTGACATTTGAGTCCTTCGAACTGTAGTAGACCCAATATCGAACCAGAACGGGGAGGGATTCGCACCCTTTCCCCGGGATGCGTTCGGGGACGTCTACAACGTGGCACTACAAGAATTAACATTTTTGCTGACCAAAAATTGGTCGCTAAAAGCCCATTTTTGGTCAGCAAAAATTATCCGCGACCAATTTTTTTGGTCGCTACTTTGGTTGCCAATTGAGGGTCGGTAAAAGTAATTCGCGACCAAAATTTTGGTTGGTCGAGAAAAGTCGGATTTGCCGACTAAATTTTTGGTCGCTAAATATATCATTACCGCGACTAATTCATTTAGTCGCTAAAACACTTTGGTCGCGAAAAGTGATATTTTCCCGACCAAATATCTTAGTCGCCAATTGACACATTTCGCGACCAAAAAATTTGGTCGCCAATTATCACATTCAACGACCAAAAAATTTGGTCGCCAATTGTCATATTCCGCGACCAAATTGTTTGGTCGCCAATTGTCACATTCCGCGACTAAATTGTTTAGTCGCCAATTGTCACATTCCGCGACCAAACATGTTTTGCGCAACTAAAACTTTAGTCGGCAATTTGGCCTATTCGCGACCAAATCCTTTGGTTGCCAAAATTAATAATTTTTACGACTAATTATTTAGTCGCCAAATGTGCTTGGTAATTCACCAACTACTTTATTTAGTCGGCAAAAGTATAACTTATATTTTTGGCGACTAATCAATTGGTCACCAAAACTAGAAAAACAAAACCAAATTTTGGTCGCCAACATCCAACAAAATAAACCTGTAATTTATAATAGGAAATCCAATTTATTCAATATAATGTGTAATTTGCAAAAATCATTCAAACCAACAAATAAATTGAATCATGAACATTCAACAAAATACATATTTCAACCATTTCTGAACCTGTTTAATTAAAATCAACAACTATTATAAATTTTCATCCACAAATAATTCCAAACTACATATTTCATCTACCATAAAAATTTAAAACATAACAAGTACTTGTTATTATGTTTTAAATTTTTATCCATGTACATCAACCCAAAAATATAACTAGTAGTCTACCAAATATTTTCTATACACACCCATCCAAAAATATAACTACTAATGTATCCAAAAATATAGAAACTAGTCTACCCTAATATTTTCCATATACATCTATACAAAAATATATAATCCTTCCAAAAATGCAAAAAGTGCCAATTTGTCCTGTACAATTTAGCTTTGTGCGCGAGTTCATCCATCTGTACCAAAAAAAAAGAGAAATAATGTCAGGTAAAATTGGACAAATAATGAAAAATGTCCATGAAAAGCAAAGCTCACATTAGCAAATTAAATTATTATCATTATCAAATTGTAAATAAAACAATAGCATTCTTATGTGCTTTGTAAGACTCAAATCTTGTCAAAACAAAACTGGTATGAATTCATCTCTTAATTTGTTACTTCATTATGTAATATGGTTATTCATACTAAATTTTTTTTATCTAACCTGTTACAGGTGTTCATAACAATGAGGGCCGTTACAATTGTGCAATTGAATCACACTGCCAAAGCAGCTGTAATAGGTAGCAATATTATGTAATGGTGTTACATAACAGTTTCAGCCCATTTTTAAAACCTTGCTCCCCTTTATCCCGCCATCTCCTTTCATCTCACCTAGACCCGTTACAATACTCACTTTGCTCACCCACCACCCCTATAATCCTTTTTCACTTCCACAACCATCTCCTGTCAACCCCTCTCCCCAACTTACCCCACCCCGTCTCCCCACACCCACTAGCCTTGCCATTCCCTCACCCCTCACCCACCATTCTATACAAACCCAATAGCACCCACTACCATCACACATTCTAGTCCTGAAAATCAATTCCAATACCGAAAATACCTCTTCGAATTTGAATAACTCCAGCGTATTGTTTCCTAAAACTTGTTCATTTATATATACAATGTTATATGTGTATAATATGATTAAATTATAAATTCAAATATAACTTACAAAATAAATTATAATGTTAGGGTGTATAGGCTAATAATTTATTTGGTTAACATGTAATTAGAATAAAAAAAATGAATCTTTATATAACAGAAGAGAGAGAATGAGAAGAAAGTAGATAGGTATTAAGATTACGGAGTTAGTGTTGCAATTTAGTCTAAAAGCACATGAGGAGTCTATGGTATTTTTAATTGACAGGTAGTGAAGTGCTCCAAGGCCAAACTCTCAAGGGATAAATAGGATTTTCCCTTAAATTAAAATCATGTTTGATAGCTGATTTACCAAGTGCTATACATTTCTATGAGATAGTAGAGAAGAAGCTTGTTTATCTACGACGTAAAAATAAAAACAAACCCTTACCACATCTCAAATCTATTGAAAATATATTATTAAATGCAACCTTGGATGAGGTGCCTGTAAGGGTCTCCTACAAAAGAAAGTTCGATAGAATTTTCCAAAGTGGTAGGGAATGAGAAGCCATTTCAATGTTTATATACTGTAGCAAAAATATTGAATGAAGCTTTAAACAAGCTTCTAGTTGTAACAAAAGTCCCAAGAACCTAACGCTATAGACACCGACTAGTTTGCCTTCAATATTTTTAAGATCTGATGCAAATCTGATGCAATTTGGTCCATGTAATTTCTAAAGCTAAAAGATTTCAAATAACTAGCTAAATTATAAGCAGCTCTAAAAATATAATAATGAAAATTACAATGCTAGTCTTTACTAGCAATTCAGTAGATTGTGGGTTTCTTTGTTTCCATAACATCATCCTAAAATTATGAGTCAACTTAATGTTCCATTCATCAAAGCCACAAATAGAAGGTTTCATAAACGCCATACCACTAGGAAACCAGGAACACCCAACAAGGAAAAAACTTGACAGGGCTAATAAAATACTCATTTGTTTGTTTAATTTACCTGTACTATATTGTAAAATGCACTTACCCCCACATATATATGTATGTATGATATATGTACACCACTCTAATTCTTTCTTATTTTGTGTTTATAGTACTTGCCTGCAGCGGATATGCGATAATGTTTTCCTACTGCATTTTGTAATCTGAAGTCACTAGTGCTGCGTACAGACTTAATTAGAAGCCACATGGAAGTATTAATTTACTTAAGCATTTCCCCAAATCTGGAAGCTATTGTTATTGATGCTAAAGGTAACAAGGAATTTATATGAACTACTTTTTCTTGTAGATCTCTTATAATACACAAATTTATCTACTGTTATGAAGCTTCTTGGTAGTTTAAGGACATATTACAGGGTTGAAATTGTTCTCCTTTGTTTCCAGAAGCATTTTATTTTATAACATTTCCTTTAGCATGGAGCTGTCACATTAGTTAAAAATGATCAGAATACATCTGATTATGATCCTCACATAAATTAGTGCCTATTTCAGATGTTTTGTAAACAAAAGGAGTCATGGTCCAAATACGTACACTAGCCATCATTATGAAGACATGGACATCAACCCAACTTGGAACATTTTTTTTTTTCAATTCAATAATCTTGAATGCACGCCCTATGGGTGAGACACATCGCTGTGAACTTTATTGATGGTATGGCTTTCATTTTTTTAAGCTTGAGGTATGGCTTTCATTTTTTTTCCCTACATTCAGTTCTTAGGGAGTTTCTTCACCTAAAGTAGTAGTTTCCTCTATGTCTGACCTACGTGTTAACTGGTGATATTACTGACTGGGAAGTGGTAGTCTTTTAGTGCTCTAAATGAGGTAGCCACAGAATTTGTCTCATAATTTAGTTTAACTTTTTATAAAGCGATCAATGGGGAGTCAACTTTTACTTTTACCAGCTCACTGGTGCATAAAACTTTGGTTGGAAATTCACCCCCTGCCCTGCCACCAGAAGATAAATAATTTAATACTGTTGTTTGCCTAGGAATTCTTGAAACAACCCCGAAGTTCTCAGAGAAAGATAGAAGTGCTGAGGAAATTTTCACTTATAAACAACTATTAGAATATTTTCTCATTTAGTCGAGTACTCTTGTGATCTTTATGTTCTTTTCTTCTTGAACAATGTTCTATTTTGATAAAGGCTACAATAATCTCAATGTTACTTTTTCTTCCTCTCCTCTCTTCCAGTATTCTCCGATTTTATTAAACATATATAGATATAATGGACAAGGAGAAATTCTTCAGGGATTTCATGTGAAGAGAGGTAAAAATTTCTGACCTCTCTGTTTTACTTTTTCTCCATCTCCTGTCTGTTTTATTATTTTATTATTTTTTATTTAATTGGATGTAGCCTGCTCCGTTTTTTTCAAATGAGTTTAACAATTATTAAATATATATATATATATATAGAAATCATTTCATCATCATTATTATGAGCAAAACATTTAGTTCTTTTAATATATATATATATATGAATTGATAAATATGAGTTAGATTTGTCTAACAAAATTCATTGTCATTAATTGGTAAGGGGTGGGGTTGGGGATGTGGTTGTTGTAAGTTACCTTCTGGAGTCTTGTGCTGTTTCGTAATCTCTCCTGTTTGTGTGATTATTATTATTATTTATTACTCCCCAGCCTTCCATTCCCCTCCATCACACCTACCATTCCTATATTCATCCTCCTCCGCCTGCAGTTGGGTCAATGAATAATAATAATAACAGATCTGTTTTGTTTCAAATCATTTTTTTTTCTGCGTAGGATCTCTGTATGTGTGTGTGTGTGTGTCTCTCTCTCTCTCTCTGACATTATTTGGTAGAGGGGTTCTGAGAATGATCGGTCTCCTTGTTAGTGCGAGTTATTATTATTAAATATATTCCAATCTCATCTATTTATATGATATGATTTGATGTAAGGTAAGGTAAGAGCCTCCTCACCCAACTTCAATTGTTTGGTTATTTGTTTGTTTGCTTGATTGATTGCTTTTCCGATTCCATTTACACTCCACTCCTGTTCTGCCGGTTCCAATAATTTCCACCATTTCACATTTACTAATAATTTTTCCGTTTTGTGCTAAGGTAGATCTGTGTTTTCCAGCTTTCTTCCCCATATATTTAGCTTCTTTTTTCTGGGTAGGGATAGGCAGAGGACAAAAATACATTCGTTTAGGAGATTTTGTTAAATTTGTTGAATTTGGTTCTTCAGCCAAATAATTACATACTTTCTATTTTCCTTTTTCTTTTTCTTTTGTTTTTGGTTGGGTGAATTGTGTTCGGCTATGATGGTGGTGGAATGGAGTGGGCGTTTCTTTGAATAATTTTATGTGTGTTGAGTATTGTGGTTTGATTAATAATAATATTGTTTGGTGTTGGTGTGACAGATACACAGACGATGAACAAAGAGGGAGGGAGGGAGGGAGGGAGGAATTATTAAAACAAATATATATATATATATACAGATTATGGACGAAACGGCAGCAGAAGGAGGAGGAGCGAGGTATTGGTGTCACATGTGCTCCCAAATGGTGAACCCAGTCATGGAAGCAGAGATGATGATGATCAAGTGTCCCTTGTGTCGTAGTGGGTTCGTTGAGGAAATGGACTCCCCCCCTGTAGACCACCACCACTCATTCCCCAATGACTACTACTACTACTTTGGAGGTAGAAGTGGAGGTAGAGAAACTCGAATTGGAACTGGAACTGGAACTGAATCTGAATCTGAAGAAAAAGTAACATTGAGATTATTGTAGCTCGTTGGGGAAAAACAAAGTTTACTCCAGCTATGAGTTTTGGTAGTGGTAGTAGGTAGTAGGGAGTTTTGTTAGTCTTGGGACTTAACTTTTGCTTGACCGTTCAACTTTTCCTTTCCAAAAGAAAACACATTTTGTTTCCAAAAAACTATGACTGCTCTACATACCACAGGTTTATTCAGAAATGGAGGGCCATTGTTTTCTTTCCAATGCAAATTCTGTTTTCAACATTATAATGCAGGAAAGACAATTTTCCAAAATCAAAGGAAAATGATCCTTGTGATTGTCCTATAAAATCATCTCTTTGTGACTGTCCTATAAAATAATGCAAACAATCCCAGTCACAATGAAAAGGATCTGTCCTATAAAATTATTAAAAACTAGTTTGGGGAAAATAAATAGTAAAAATATATTTCTAAATTTTAAAAACTTTTTTCACACTAAGAAAAGAAAACAATATTACATGCTATCCAAGGAATCTCAACGAAATGTTCTCCTTTTAAGAACAACATTCAGAACCTAGCTGCATTGTTTACTATCCAATGCTTGTTGAAAGAAAAAAATCTTCAAATTACTTGACACAAATCATGAGAAACAATTGATAGTGAATAATTTTGCAAAAGTAGTACTTAAATTTTTTTTGCCATTTTGAATTTTTAAGCCCAAAAGTAAAACCTCCCTGGACATGCAAGATTATTTTCTAGGGTTCTGTAAAAGGAGAGTGTGAATAGGAGGACTTAATAAGTTAGACTTCCTTATATGTTTAATATATAGATCTTAAGTAGGTCAACAAACAAAGATATTAGCTTCAGCAAAACCAGATATATATCTCAGAGAATTGCACTATTACTCTAACACCAAATCCAAGGCTACACAATATCTAAGAAAACAAATGTAGCAAAACCATGGAGTGAGACTGAGAAGCCTCCTGAAAACTAGCAAAATGAGGGGTATTGCCCAAAATCTGAGAAATAATCATCAAAGGGAAGCCAGTAAATTATTTACTATTGCAATCATAGAATCAAATTTCAATTCAAACAATCAGAACACATGAGAATACATACACAATCAATGAGCAGCCATACATGCAAATACATTCACAATCAATGGATTAGGGCTTTGAAACTAATGAGAGAGAAAGGAAAAAGAAGGTGAAAGTAAATTTTACCAGTAAAATCAAACCCATTTACTAGATCAAACCCATAAAGCTCTAGAAATCAAACCAGTTTAAGAAATCAACACGAAATTATTTAGTATAAATCATATAAAACCCTATAGCAAGAGTTGATAGTTGGGGAAATAGAGGAAGGGAGAGAGAGAGAGAGAGAGAGAGAGAGAGAGAGAAGAGAGCGAGATAGAGAGCGCAACCGACACAGAGAGGGAGAGAGAGAGAACCTGTGATCTGCGGCGGTGGCGGTGGTGATTTGCGGCTGCGGCGGTGCCGATGTGCAATGTACGGTGAGCTACGGTGAGCGACGGTGGTGAGGGACTGTGCTGAGATGAGGTGGGGTGAGGTTTGGTGGTGATGTGTGAGAGAAGAGGACTTTTGTGTTTGTTTAAACAGAGAATGTAGAAGAGGGCGCGAATATTAAAAGTAATTTCCCTCTCAAATTTTAGAGCTGTGGCGACTAAATTGGTTATTTGTTGGCAAATAACCCATATATAACGACTAAAACTTTTTGTACCCAAAACTTAAGTAACAGTGACTTTTTAAAATATTTTAGTATTAAGTGAATTTGTTTTATTTTAGTATTCAGTGAATTTTTTAAATATTTTTTTTACAAATATTATACTTTTAAAGTGTATTTATGTTTGGTATATCGAAAAATTTTAAAAAACATTAGAATGAATTATACTTTTAAAATATTCGCCGCTCGTCGCTCGCCTCCGTGTGTGTGTGTGTGAAAGAGAGAGAGAGAGAGTGTTGTTTCGAAACTTAGGGCTCTGCAAACCTGAAAGGAAATGAAAAAATGAGGGGAAAGGCAGAGGGAAAAAAAAGGGAGAAATTAAGTTTGGGCGGGCGGGTCAATAAAAAAAAAGGGGAAAATTTGTTTCATTTTTATTTTAATGAATTTTTTTATTTTATTTGGTAGAAGTAGGGGTAATATTTTAATGAAAAATATTTTTCATTAAAATAAAATTAATTTTTTATGGTCAATGAAAAATATGATTTTGGGGACACATTTTTTGGTGAAGGTGGTGGAGGAGAGAGAGCGACAGTAGTGGTGAAGGTGGTGGATAAGAGGTGATAGTGGTGGTGGTGGTGGTGGTGGTGGTGGTGATGGTGATGGCGAAGGAGATTAATGATGAAGTTGTGGTAGTGGTAGAGGAGATGGAGTGGCGGTGGTAGAGGAGAGGTAATAGTAGTAGTAGTGGTGGTAGTGGTAGTGAAGTGGTAACGATGCTGGCAGTAATGGTAGTCGTAGAGATAGAGTGGCAACAATGGTAATAATGCTGGTAGTGGAATGACATTTGCAGTAGTAGTGAATGTGGTAGAGGAGATGGGTGGTGAGAGAGATATGAGTGAGAGGCAGATAGAGAAGAGAGATAGAGAGAGAGAAAGAGAGAGAGACAGAGACAGAGTGATGAGCGAGAGAGAGAGAGACAAAGTGGTCGCTAAAAGTGCATTTTCTTGTAGTGAAGAGCTCGGTAAATAGAGAAGAGTGGAGAGAGAGAGTGAGTAAGGTGAACACAATGGGAGAGAGAGACAGATAGACACACAGAGAAAGAGAGAGAGAAGAGTGAGAGACAGATAGACAGACATAGAGAGAGAAAGAGAGAGAGAAGAGTGATGGGTGAGAGAGAGATAGAGAGAGACTGAAAGAAAAAGAGATAGAGACAGAGACAGAGAGAAACAAGAGATGAGTAAGAGATAGACAAAGAGAGAAAAAGAGAGCAAAAAGAGATGATCGAGAGAAAGACATAGAAAAAGAGAGATAGAGAGAGAAGAAAGATGAGCGAGAAATTGGTAAAATAATAATTTGTTTTATAGTTAATGAATTGTTTTTTTTTTAAGTAATTAAAGTTGAAAATTTATTTGTTTCATTTTTATTTTAATGAATAAAAAATTATTCTTATTTTTTTACTTTGGTAGAAGTAGGGGTAATATTTTAATGAAAAATATTTTCCATAAATTTTATAAATTGGTTTTTGTTTATTTTTACAAGAAAGAGAAAGATAGAGAGAGAAGAAAGATGAGTGAAAGAGAGAGAGAGAGAGAGAGAGAGAGAAGAGAATGAGCGAGAGACAGAGAGATAGAGAAAAAGAGAGACCCATTTCATTTTTGACTTTTTCCTATTTCAAGAATGGGCTCAGAGAAAGAGATGAGTGTGATTGAGAGAAATGAACGATTGAGAGAAAAGAGAGATAAGTGAGAAACAGAAAGAAAGAAAAAAAGTGAGAGATAGACACAGAGAGAGAGAGAGAGAGAGAGAGAGAGAGAGACAACAAAAAGAAATGAACAAGAGATAGAGAAAGAGACATAGAGAGGGAAAGAGAGAGAGAAGAGTGATGAGTGAAAGAGAGACAGAGAGAGACACAGAGAGAGAAGAGATAGAGACATAGACAGAGAGAAACAAGAGATGAGTGAGAGATAGACAAAGAGAGAGAGAAAGAGAACGAAAAGAGATGATCGAGAGAAAGACAAAAAAAAGAGAGAGATAGAGAGAGAAGAAAGATGAGTAGGAAAGACAGAGAGAGAGATAGAGAGAAGAGAGTTGAATGAGAGAGATAGAGAAAGAAAAAAGATGAGAGAGAAAGAGAGAGAGAGACAGAGAGAGAAAGAGATAGAGACTGAGAGTCAGAAAAAAGACAGAGAGAGAGGAGAGATGAACGACATAGACAGAGAGAGAGATAGAGAGAAGAGAGATGAGCGAGAGAAACATAGAGAGAAGAGAGATGAACGAGAGAAAGATAGAAATAAGAGAGATGAGCAATAGAGACAGAGAGAAAAGAGAGATGAGAGAGAGCGAGAGAAGAGAGATGAGCAAGAGAGATAGAGACAAGATAGCTGAACGAAAGAGACAGAGAAAGAAAAGAGATGAGAGAAGAGAAGAGATAGATGAGTGAGAGACACAGAAAGAGAGAGAGACAAACAGATAGACAGACAGACAAAGAAGAGTGATGAATAAGAAAGAGAAAGAGCGAAAAGAGATAAACGAGAGAGATACAGAGAGAGATGAGCGAGAGAGATAAAGAGAAGAGAGACAGAGAGAGATAGACAAAATAGAGATGAGCGAGAGATAGAAAGACAGAGAAGAGTGATGAGTGAGAGAGAGAAAGAGAAGAGAGACAGAGACAAAAATAGAGACACAGAGAGAGACAGACAGACAGACAAAGAAGAGTGATGAATGAGAGAGAGAAAGAGAAGAAAGATAGAGATAGAGACACAGAGAGAAAGAGAGAGACAGATAGATAGAAAGAAAGAGAAAAAGTGATGAGTGAAAGTAAATTTTTATTTTTCTTTCAACGACGAAAATATTTTAGTTGCCAAAACTATATATACGGCGTCCAAAATATTTATTAAAGTTTTGCCGACCAAACTTTTGGTCACGAAAGATAAAAAATAAATTTTTATTTTTCTTTCAGCGACGAAAATATTTTAGTTGCCAAAACTATATATATCGCGACCAAAATAATTTTTAGTCGCTGAAATTAAGGTTTTGCCGACCAAACTTTTGGTCGCGAAAGATAAAAAATAAATTTTTATTTTTCTTTTAGCGACGAAAATATTTTAGTTGCCAAAACTACATATACCGCGACCAAAATAATTTTTAGTCGCTGAAATTAAGGTTTTGCCGACCAAACTTTTGGTCCCGAAAGATAAAAAATAATTTTTTTTTTCTTTCAGCGACCAAAATATTTAAGTTGCCAAAACTACATATACTGCGACCAAAATAATTTTTAGTCGCTGAAATTAAGGTTTTGTCGACCAAACTTTTGGTCGCGAAAGATAAAAAAGAAATTTTTATTTTTCTTTCAGCGACGAAAATATTTTTGTTGCCAAAACTATATATACCGCGACCAAAATAATTTTTAGTCGCTGAAATTAAGGTTTTGCCGACCAAACTTTTGGTCGCGAAAGATAAAAAATAAATTTTTATTTTTCCTTTAGCGACTAAAATATTTTGGTTGCCAAAACTATATATACCGCGACCAAAATAATTTTTAGTCGCTGAAATTAAGGTTTTGCCAACCAAACTTTTGGTCGCGAAAGATAAAAAATTAATTTTTATTTTTCTTTTAGCGACTAAAATATTTTAGTTGCCAAAACTATATATACCGCGACCAAAATATTTTTTTAGTCGCCAATTGTGGAAAATTTAGCGACTAAATTTTTTTTAGTCGCCAATTGTGAGATTTTTAGCGACTAAATTTTTTTTTAGTCGCCAAAAATTAATATACCCCGACTAAAAAAATTTGGTAGGTAAATATTGTACTTTTACCAACTAACATAATTTTTGGTCGCCAATTCCACAACTTTTGGCAACCAAAATATTTTTAATCGGCAAAAGTGGTCGCCAATTGTGTATTTTCTTGTAGTGTGGCCTTAGGCAACGAGTTAGGGTTTCCTAAATTTCCCAAAATAAAACATTTAGGTGGCGACTCTGTATCTGGCAAAGCAGTCCATGTTTGGCACTTCTTTCAAAAATCTGTTTTCTCAAAACGATTTGCCGGATTTGGACTCTTTGGTTCAGATTAAGAACCGTGACAATTTGAGTCCTGAACTGTAGTGAGCCCAAATAGAACAAGACGGGATTTCCCTCCCGGGGCGTTCGGGGACGTCTACACACTCCTTTTCTCTTGTTCGGTGGTGAGCTCCAAAAATGGCTGAAGGATTTGTTTAGTTTGAGTGTATAAGGCTCAAAGATGCTATAATAAAGGGCCCACTCACAATGGCAATATGGTAATTAAGCTAACTCTATTAATTTGGCTTAATTTAGTCTAATTTAATCATACTAAATCAAATTTCAGATAAATATACCATAAAATCGCATAAATTATGATGGTCACAAAACACCAATCGATTTCGAGTTCGGCCGTCGATAAGGCCTTCAATTAACAATTTAAACAGAAAAATACAAACAGATAATTAAACGACAAACAGATAGATATGCAATTAATTAGATATACTCAGTCAATTCAGTTCCAGATTCCAGTCAGTCAGTTCAGTATTTCGATCAATTCGATTATCGGTCATAGTCAGTCTCAGTTTATCAGTAATCAATGGTTATTCGGTAAGCAGTGGTGAGGGTTATTACATATTAACCTCTAGGGTCCTACCTTCTCCAGTATCCACCGATTCGTGAGCAGCATCACTCTTTGGGGTCGTGTTGGCTAAACCAGCACCTGTGGAGATCTTTGATTATGGAGTTGTAGGAGTTGTAGCATCTTTCAAACTTGAGGACTTTGAAGGACCATGGACGTCCTGGAACAAAGGGAATTCCTCAGGAACTTAGGCAATAGTTAGGGCACTCGTCCATCATTTGAGGAAGAGCTTGTCACGCGAAACTAGCACCTCCTTCTTGTAAGCTACAGCAGCCTCATCCCAACTTGTTGCCAATACTTAGTTTCTAGAGTTGAACGCTTAGCAACTATTACGGCGATAACAACCTCTAGCTCAGCAACCTTTCTGTCAAGTTTGGCCTAGGTATCGACAACAACTTCCTTGGATTTCTCAGCAGAAGTAATAACCTTCTTCAATCGAAAAACTTCATTTTCTGCAACTCTTCAGCCCTCATTCTCGGCCTCTAAATTCACCGTCAACCTTTTAGAACTCATCACGGCCTCCAGTACGGCCTTCTCCAATTCTTCAATACAGATGATAGATAGGTGCATCCTATGAATGCATTGCAGTAGCAAGAGCAATAAGAAAATAAAACAGTCAGACATAAAAAGAACAAAAAAGATTACTAAGGCACTTATAACAATCATCATTTGTAGGGTTCCTTTTATGATAAGAATATCATGAGGTCTATTGTGGTCTGCCATGTCCACTGACAGCAGTAAAGTCTTGGTCAAATCAAAGGCAAGTTCTCCAGATGCAACGACAAATCAGAAATTGAAATGGACCAACCATGATACAGCACAAGCAGTTCCCACTGTTAAAAAAATTCATCAACCATCGGCTCTCCAGAAGCCTCTCCAACCTTATTCTTATCAGTTTTTCTCCTTCTCTTCTTAGCCCATTGAGCAGTTAGGGCTTCAAATCTCGGAACAACAGTAGAAGGGCTAGCATCTCCCATCTCTAATTTAACTTTTATCAGACTTTTTAGCTTGGTCTTGACTCTAGAGTCTCCAGAGGTGAAGAGGAGCCAAAAGCCTCCGCCTCCAGGTCCACAAGCAACCTTCTCTAGGACATTGATCCACCTCTTATGGAACTAGGGGCAGGAGAAGGAGTCTTTTTAGTTGATAGGATACGGGCACGACAAGGATTGGTAACCAACAGAGCAGAGGGTGTGTCAGTTTCAGTATCAGAGTCAAGTAGAGATGCAGCTAGCTTCGCTTTCTTGGGAATGGTAGTTCAGTAGGTGGCTTGGTAATCTAACAGTTCAAGAGTGAATCCCTTCTTGAATAGTAATACGGCCTTAATTGCTTCAGTATTTTTACGATTCGGTCTCCTTTGGTAGCGAGAAGATTTTGCAAAAACAAGGGACAACATTAGCATAGCATTCAAATAGAACATAAGTTAAAAATAGACCAACTGAAATATGAATCCTTCTGGGTAATCCGTTCGAACTGGAACTCAATCCCAGTTGGGAACTCCCAGTTCGCACCAACTTGCAGGAAGTTGTCATTATGCTTGTTAGAATCAGGCAAACTAGCGACAAGGTGAGAGTGAACAGAATGAAAATGAAGGTAGTATGTGCTATGGTCTTTGTTATGTGAAAGGGTGTAGCAGTTTAAGATGTCCCAGACATCCAAGTTCAAGCCTAACCATCTGTTTAAGGCAGAAATGCCACAGACAACGTGAGATAGATTCACATAAAACTTGCATTGGGAAAAGTTGAACTCGGTGTAGAAAACGACGGACCAATGGGTCCAAGAGGAACCAAACCCCTCTTTTGATAGTGGCAGCGATCGAAAATACATCAATATTTCTTATACCCATACGTTTGGCATGAACCTTAGCCAACATAAGAGTCATGTCGGCCCGAAATACCGTAGTCACGGCGGAACATGGCCATCGCCTCTAGGGTATCAACTAAAGTACAAAAGTTACCCATAACCTAGACTGAGAAAGGCAGAAACAAAGCAACACCAAGAGAAGGGCAGAGAAATAACATGAGCCAGCAGAAATAGTGGTGCTAGGGCCACTAATGGCAATAGAGATTGTAAAATGAAAGAAAATAAGAGGTTCAGAAAAATTTACAGCAATTTGATAAAAGAACGATGATGAACAGAGGTCTCGCAAACTAGAATTGAAGGGAGACAGCAACGTCTGGAACTAATAGCAATGACGGCAAGCGTCGGAGTGGAGCACCATTGGAACCACAAGAACATAATGAAAAGGTTTTAGGATTTCAAAAACTTAGGAACCAGTGAAGAAACGAATGGATAGTCCTAGAGTATTTATGACCCTTGACCTATGTGATAGTACAAATCACATTCTTTTGTAAGGAAGTGGCACACTATCTCTACACACCAACATCACAATGTCACGTGTCACTATAAAAGGACGTATGCAGAACATGGGTGTCAGAGATTGAACAGCCACTAAGGTTGAACAAAGGAGAAACTGAACCGACGTGACGGTTGGGATACAGAGCAATATCTCCTCCTAAGAGAAACGTTAGCACGAGCTTGGGGGAAAATGATAGGGCAGAATATAAACGGGTCAAATCCAAGTCTTAGGTCGGTCCAATCCACTAAGCCCAAACCTAAGAGGGCCAGACAAATATATGGGCTAGTCTATTGAGCCCACCTCCATGAAGAATGATTTTTCCAAGTCCTCAAGCACTTGGGCCCAACATGCAATGGAAAGGCCAGCCCAAGCCGCGATGCTAGGCTGGGCCAAGCTGCTAGATCTAATTTATAAGACTGAACTAATGGGATAAACCCATCATTAGTGGGCTGAACCCACATAAAGATATCCAAACGGGCTAGGCCATTTTTACAAACAATCCTAGAGAAGGCCGAGCCAAGGCACATCGGTATCAAGCTGAGGGAACCTCACAGAGAATCATGAAAGCCGTGAACACATGCATGTGCAGGCTGCCACTTCAATTGGTCTCCCTTTCCTATAATCACGCAAACATTTAGATAATGGGAACATGATATGTTATATGTATGGTTACAATGAGCACATGTATCAATGGTCAACTACCTTGTGATCCTCCACCTTGAGCAATGTTAAAGGAAACCTTGAGACACCAAAGCTCTATGAAACCATCTTGGGCAACAAGAAAAGTCTTCTATATAAGCCTCACTCTCTTTACATTGAAGGTAACTCAATGTAACTCAACTTAACACAACTTGATTCAACACATACAAACTCAAACACTCTTTCTTTTCCTCTCTCTACACCTAGAGGGAGCTCTTCATATTCTCCACTCACTCATTCCCACGCCAGAGAAGTTTTCTAGCCAACTCGGCCAGGCAACTTTGATGGTGTTATGTATTGCAGGTCCCCAGTTCTTGGATAATCCAATCCAATTGCAAAACTCCGATCCACTTTTATATAGTGCGAGATTTGGTACGCACAAGTCCAATTTCTTTTTAATTAGGAGAGAACACTGGATAGTGTTGGCCCTTGTTTTGTTTGTTCATTCCATTCATTTTTAAAATTATTGTGTAGATCATTAAAAAAAAATAAAAAAAAATAGAATGAATTATTTATCGGGAAAATTAGTAAAACATCCCTCTCTAATTTTTGGTAGTATGAGAGGTCCAATATTGTTTTTTTGTTTTTTTTTTTTAAATTTTTTATTATTAGTTAAGATCCTTCAATAATATTATTAGAAAAATTTCAGTTCGTCACAGAGAAATTTCTCTAGAAAAAAAAGAAATTTCTTTGTGAAGAGTAGGAAATTTCTCTCTATGAAAATATTGAGTGATCCCAACTACTATGAAAATATTGCATATTATTTATTTTATAAAATCCTAATATTAGAGATCTTAAACTAAAAACCCCTTAATAATGGTAGTCATACAATTTTATCACATTTGCCTTTATAACTTAAAAATAATAAAAGACATGCATGATTTTAAAAATTGACCACTGATTTTTTTTTATATTATTATTTTTTTTAAAGACAAATGTGATATGGGCTGATTTGGTCTTCTGATTTGAAATAAATGAATATAACAATAGTAAAGATATGTGTAGCAATTTTATTGATATTTGAAATGAATAAATATAAAAAATAATAATAATAATAATAATTTTTCTCCGTAGGAGTTAGTTTGGAAATTTTATTGGTCTTCCAAACTAGTAAAGTTATGGGGTCAGTTCTTAAATTGCACTTCTGATTTGAAAGGAATGAATATAAAAGTTTGCCACATTGTTTTGTATTAATTTTCTTTTATATATCCCCAGTACTTTTTGATATGCGAATCTTGAATGAAACTTTTATGATTGTTAAGAAATTATTAAAAAAAAAAATGTAAATCAACCGAAGAATCAAAATATTTACATCTTTGCATTAGACCTAAAATGATTTTCGGATTTACATACAAATACGCGAGTATTGTGATTAGTTTTGTGGTTTTGTGGTTTAATTATGTGTGTAGATATGTTTATGATTATGATTGCTAAGAGGGGTTTAGTGACAATTTTATACTACAAATAAGTTAAGAAACTAGTTGATGACTAGATGGAATCAGTGGCGGAGCCACATGGGGCCTAGGGGGGTCACGTGCTTGTAACTTGGTTTTTTCGCCCCCCCTTTCGGAAGGTTTGAGAGAAAGCCCTACAGTTCGGACTCCCGCAGTTCTGAATCTAGTCTCACAAGTGTAATGTGAAACTGATAAATACCAAAGAATCCAAATTCGGTAAATCATTTGGAAAATTGATTTTGAATAAAAAATATCAAAATTGGACTGCTTTGCCAGATACAGAGTCGCCATCTAAATATTTTATTTTGGAGAAATTTAAGAAACTGATGACTCGTGCCAAAGGCCACGTGTCCGTCATTACCAAAGTTGTCTCGACTCGGGAACTTAGGTATGAGAGGGAAAGGTCATAAATTGAGCACCTCTGCTCGCCCGATCAAAAATCGGCCCCTACTAATCATGATATGATTTTTTTATAAATATGTGCTCTTGTTCCAGTTATTATGCTAGCTTTACTATGTGATGCACACAAGGAAGTATAGACTAGTTTGCTCAATTTGGAACAATTCAATTTCATGTTTGTTTTGCAAAAAGAGTTTGATTTTGCCACCTAAACATAGTGGGCTTAAAACTGATTTGCCACTCAACGAAGTGGGTTTAAAACTTACATTTATTGAATCATTCCAATTCAAGCAACAAGCCTTCATTCATAAACACTCAAACAGTTTAGCAAGTAAGCATTTAGCCTCATGGTAAGTATGCTAGACATGACAATCACTCACACTCATGCAAGTATACTAAAACACTAAAAACTCACCTAGTACTCCAAGTTAAGAAGATTTGAGTTAGAAAAATATACATGATTCCTAACTATACAAGATGTCTAATGCAACACATGCAATATGCAATTAATAGGCTCGGCTACTAATATGATATGTGAATTAATTTAACAACATGCGATTATTCAACGAAGTATTTGAAACGACAATGCTATTTGAATGATGCGCCAAGCCCCGGTGCATGCAATACGAATAAGTGGATGCAAGCATAAGGTATGTTAATTGAAACATGTCCCCAATCTAACCACCAAAAACAGATAAATAAAAAGGAGAAAGACTTGGGGTTAGAAGACATACACATTATTACATTATGCTCTCACGAAAAAGAGTCCAAATGAATAAAGCAAAACTAACTTGCAACTAATTAGCGCTAGGGTAATTAAGCTAATTATTACAAACCAAGTGAATAACTAGCTAAACTAATTAACTAATTATTACAACAACAAATGAACTAATTAGCTAACTAACTAATTAAATAATTACAAAACAAATGCAACTAATAATTTAATTAAGTAACTAGACTAAAGTAATTACTGGTCCGCCTCGGGAAATAAAAGATATGCATGCGCATGCTCGGTTTTCACTCGAAAAGACCTCCACTTCGCTCTCGAAAGCCTCTGTTTGCACATTTGAACACTTTCAGAACAATTTTACTGCACCTTACCAACATTCTGCTGAGGTTTGCATTAGTGGCCAGCCGGCCACTGGTAAAGCTTGCCGGCCACCTGTCGGCCATCAATGGTGCACTACCGGCCACCTACCGGCCACTGATGCATTAGTTCATTTTGCTGTAACAGAGTACAAACAGAGCAAAAAGAGGGCATTCCCACAAATTATTTGCACAACTCAACCCTCCTTTTCATGAACAAATCCAAGGAGTTGTGAACTTAAGCCACAAACCACCAACTCAAGCAATTTCATTGCATGATGGCTTGTGATTCAAGATGTACAAGTTCAATAAATGCAAAATAAGACACAAACCTCCTCTCTTTCATGAAAAATCAAGGGAAGAAGTTGACCTTGGAGATTTGGATCATTTCACCACTAGCAAGTATGAAATGGTCTAAGTTCCATATGTTCAATTAACGTCTGCTTAAACACATCGAGTTATTATCGTGCTCACTTTTAGCCTCAATTTTAGTTACTCCATTTCAACTTTACCAACCATCCTTTAATTCATTAAGTCCAATTGGTGAATTTTAGTCCTCTAATGGAGTGAAGTACCAAACCAAAAGTTAACTTAAGACATGAAAGAGATGTCATGACGTTGATAATGAACCCCTAAAAGGGATTAAACCATTAAGCATGACAACCTCGATCCCATGCTTAAAAGAACAAGAGGCTTGAAACAACTCTTAAAGAAAAACAAAATCTAAGAAAAGAGGGAGGTTGCAGAGATTATTAGTGCTGGAAATAAGCGATAAAAGCATAAAACAAATGCTATTAACTCAAATAAGTGATGTCTAAGACCTAAAACACTAAACTTATGAAGACAATTACACTACAAGCATGCAAAACAAGACTCAAATGCAACTAATAGCTAAGAACAGTCCTAAAATAGGTCTAAAATAGTCCTAAAACATGTTGGAATTGAGCTAACAAAAGTTAGAATAATAGGCTAAAACATAGAGCATGCTAGGCTAGTAAACGAAACACAAGGAGGGGAGGCTACCTCCTCCATTTTTGGACTTCAAAAAATGTTTTTAGCCACTGAAATAACTTTGAAAAATAGTGTTTAAAAGCTTAGAAAAAGATAGTAAGAAGGTGGGAAACACAAGGGCAAAAGCCTCCAAAACAAGGTACAAAGAATGGTGAACCACCCTTCAACCTTTATTGGCCATAAACCACAAGTTTCAGCCCAAAAATACAGAGTTTATACAGTCCAAAAACAGTACAAAAAAGTGCTGAAATGAAGATAAAAGTAACTAAAACAATAAGCTAAAACATGGCAATTTAAACTAGTAAACAAGCCAAAGGAGGAGTGACTAACCCCTCCATTTTTTAGACTTCAAAACCACTTTTTAGCCTCTGAAAACCTCTAAAATAGTGGTACAAAGCTCAAAAAAAAAAAAAAAAATTGATGAAAGAATGGAAAACACAAGTGGAAAGGCTTAGAGAACAAGGTTCAAAGAAGAGTGATTAACCCCTCTATCTTTAATAGCCTTAAACCACAAGTTTCAGCCCATAAAAAAAGGTTTTAAAGAGCTTAAAAATAGCAAGAAAACATGGAAAACAAGTGTTGTAGAGATGGTACAAAAGCAAGAGAAGTATACCTCTTGGAGAGAAATGAACCCTTAAGTCACTACCAACTAATTTTACACTCTCAAGTGCTTCAAGAGCTCAAATCCAAGCTCAAATCACCTCAGCAAGAAGCTCTCTAGGTTTGGTTTGGTGTGTTTGGGCATAGGCTATGCAAGTTGCAAAAGAGATAGAGAATTGTAGAGAGAGGGGATTGTAGAGAGAGAGAGGATATTTTCCAAAATATTTCTTCACTCCTAATGTTTTCTAACCTTGAAAGATGAGAAGGAGGTCCTCTATATATAGAAATATATGAGCTTTGGTCGAAAATATCTAAAAATGGACAGCTGGAACAGTGTGGAATAGCTAGAGGGAAAATATCTGGTTTTTACATTGATGGCTGGCAAGCTTGCAATGGTGGCCGGCCGGCCGGCCATCAGCCAAAAAATGGTGGTTTGCCGGCTACCTGTCGGCTATGCCTCCAGGCCCTACTTCAAATGGGTATATCTCCCTCAGTCGGACTCGGTTTTAGGTCATTTTTTAATGTAAAATGAAGCCCCAGAAGTCTACTTTCCAATAGTGGTGGCCTCACAACTAAAGTCCAAGTGTACAAAAGATAGGCCTGATTTAGTGAGGCTGCCCAGTTCTCTCTTAACGGTTTCAAGCTCAACCACTTCCCCAACTAGTTTTCTTCGCTTCACTTTTATTTTCTTCAACTCCAAACCTCTAAATAAGATGTTTAAATGGATTTTTCAAAGAGTTCACATCTCTTCCATTTATTTCCACTTTATCCTTGCTTAGTTTACTGAAAAGTGCAACTTTTAATGAAATGCGAGTCTCGGAACATCGTAGAAATTTTTTTAAAAATTATTTTGAAAGAGAGAGTTTTAAGGTCGAAAATAATTTTGGTCAAAATAGTTTTGGTCGAAAATGGGGTGTAAAGTTGGGATTTAGAAGCTCTTCTTGCTGAAGAAATCGAACATTTGCACAGCATAACTTTCATCATCGAGTGATCAATCAGTGGCGTCCAAATCTTAAGGATGGTCAAAAATGAGATATCTACAGATACCCCTCTTTGACAGAGCTCATAGTCATGAAATGACGTGAGTGAATGTCAAAGCCCGAAGACGATCCATTTTGACAAGGCTGTAAGACTTGGGCAAACAAACAAAATGCAGATGCAGTTGGTTGAACCCAAGGGTTGCCTACGTATCCCGTTGCAAGGAATCAAACCGGCATAGTTTAGGAGGCAAGATGCGAATGATACACAATATAACGAAACAATATAATGATATACAAGGTAACGAACTAATCAAACCACAAGCAGTGCAAAACCACACAAATACCATAAAAAGATGGAGATGCAAATCAAACTACGTTTAACACAGAAAAGAAGTGGGTATAGCCAAACGACGCATAACACAACCTAAGTGCCTACATCCTCAATACTGGCCTCAGCGCAGCATGGATGCTTACACATAACAGAACCGTGTTTCAACATGAAAGGGTGCGAGCACATGCAAAACTATGTGCTTCGTAGAAAGAGAAAGTGTACAAGTAATTGGGTGGGAGATGATATAAGTGATGAATGATCTGTTGAGGAAAGATAATGATCATAAATGCTTAAGGCAACAAAACAAAGTACAATGCAATAGATGCAATGGATGCAGTGAATAAGGGGCGTAAGCCAAATTATGTTTTACCTAGAAAAGGTATGGACATAAAACAAACCACGTCTAACACAAAAAAGTGTTAGTTCTATTTGCATGTAGAGTTCACCCTTAATATGTTGCTTTACTATTAGTTGGTGATATCATATGTCAATAATGACGTGATATTACTATTATATGAAATTTTTACTCAAATTTTATAAAAATTTGATTTAGCGTACCATTATATAATTTATTTTAAGACTTAAATATATGATTGTTTTTACATTGTCCATGATACACTAGTTACACGTAATACTTTCTTTTCAATTTTAATCAAAATTAATTGTAAAATTTTATGTGAAATACTTTTGTAATAATTTATTTAAATTTTTGTACTTAATATTAATTCAAAAATTATTATTATCTTCTTATTATTTGTTATGGAAAAAAAAAATTAAAGTTGTTATTAAGAAGTGACTCTTTTGATTTAGTTTTTTGACTCCGCCACTGGATGGAATAATGTATACTACAAATAAGGCTAATGATTTGTAGATTACAAAAAATACATAGAAGAGTAGAAAAAAAAATAAAAATAAAAATTTGAGCAATGAAATAACGGTTAAAAGGCTGTTTAGGTCTCGTTTGGTAACTTTATTTTTTAATTTAAAAATTAAAAAATTATTTAAAAAATCAAAAAGCCAACAACTTATACTAAAAAATCAAATATTCTTTTTTTTTTTTTTTTCTACTTTTTGTACCTCTTTTCGTAAAAAATCGAAAACTATTTTATACAAGAAGAAAGAAGAAAATAAAGCATTTTTTTTTTTTTGGTGGGCAAGTTACCAAAAAAAAAAAAAAAAAAAGAAGAAGAAGAAGAAGAAGAAGAAGAAGAAGAGGAGGAGGAAAAAGACTTGCTGTGAAATGAGGAGTAAACTCCAATGCACAATAAAAATTAGTGAAGAACACGTTAAACTATTCCCCACAACAATTAAATAGTATTAATAAAAAATAAGAAATAAAAAAATTGTTGAAAAGTCTAATTTAAGGAGGGTATAAAGTATTAAATTCAGTAGATATTGTTTAGGGCATTTTTCTTAAAGTCCCTGATATTAAGATTTTATGAGATAAAGAGACATACAATATTTTTATAATAGTTAAGGTCTCTCAACATTTTCACAGAAAAAATTCAACTCAGTGAAATTTTACCTGACTCAAAGAAATTTGGCCATGACTCAGACAAATTTCACTATTCACAAAAAAAGTTCTCTAATTTCATAGAGAAATTTCAAAATTTCTTTACTAAAATTGAAATTTCTTTGAGTCGGGCCCCTAATTTCTCTAAATCAAGCGAAATTTTTCTAAGTCGGGCAAAATTTTTCTGTAAAAATGTTGAGGGACTTTAGCTAATAGTAAAAATATCTTGGACCTTTCCTACTATATAAAGTTAGAGAGGGATGTTTCACTAATTTTCTCTATTTTTTATTAGTAAGAGATCCACATTTTGTAAAAATAGTTTGGTGAGAAGTTCTTTTATTGATTTTGAAGGATACTTCATTTTTAATTTTATCCCTTAATTTATCTATTGACATTTTTTTTGGCTATTTGTTCAAATTTATATCTATCTATTCAATTTTTTTCCTTATCTATTAAATTTTTCTTCTCAATTTCCTATCTATTCAATTTTTTTCCCTATCTGTTAAGGTTCAGGAACCCTAAATCAGAAACACATATTGAACCACATATCAATTGGAACTTTAACTTTACAAAAATGAAAGTATAAACCAGTCAAAATGGTGAATCAAGAAGCGTTAACTCTCTTTACACAAATATATATATACGTTGTATATACAGATCTGCTAGTGTACAGATCTACCCTACCTTCATTTCCTCAGACTTGTCGATGTATAGATCTCCTTTCGCTAAAAACTTCTCCACGACAATGGTGGATGTGGTGGCGATGGAGGAGATTGAACAAAGATCGGCGATCGGCGAAGGGAGAGAGGAGTAGGCCATATACTTGCTGGACGACATGATCAAATCACGGCTAGATTGACCACCAACGACCGTGCTTTCTCTTTTGTAGAGGAGAATGGCGAACATAGCACAGGTCTCTGTGTGGGGGAGGAGGTGAATGAGATTAAGAAAGAGAGAATCGGTTAGGGTTTCTTCGCTCATTTATCTCTTTTTCTCTTGGTTTCAAGAACGGACAGAGAGAGAGAGAGAGATGGGTGATTTAGAGAGAAAAAGAGAGTTGTTTTGATTATCTATGGGTAATTTGGTCTTTTTTGAAGAGTATAATAATTTATAGCGTAAACTTTTAAACTAAAGAAATTTAAAATTAGACTTTTAGGCCAAAAGCTCAAAAAAATAATAATAGGGTCTGGCTTCCCTTCAGTCCCAGATCAGACTAGAGGGTATTGTTGGGTCTGTGAGGGCCCATCACAAGTCCCATTTCGATAATCTAAACCGTTCAATGTGTAGAACTCGTCGAGTACTATATGCTTATAAAAAATCACGTTGATCGGATATCGATAGCTACGTGATCAAATCAATTTTGTATAAAAAAAAATAGATGGTGAAAAAATAAACAATTGACAGAAATCTGATCCGATGCTATCAATATCCGATCAACATGAGTTTTTGCAAGAATATTGTACTCGATGAGTTCTACACATTGAACGGTTCAGATTATCGACGAGACTCGTGGTGGACCTTACAAGTCCAATAGTACCCTCCAATTTGATATGGAACTAGAGAGAAGCCAGATCGATAATAATAATAGAAAGGAAAAAAACTTATAATACATATGGAGTTCCAAAAAGGTAAAAATGTGTAGGGGACTACCTGTAATTATTTATTTATTTATTTTGAGTTTTATTTTTTAGTTCAATTAGCGGTTGGCACATGTAATGCGTGTACAAGTTAAATAAATAAAATAAAATATTTGACATGTATTAGTTGTAATCTTAAGTGATAAGAGTCTCCCTTATCAAATATGTGGCCTTTAGTTCAAATCTTAGCCCCTTTTTTTTTTGTAGTTTTTTTTTTGGGGGGGTAAATTACACTGACACTCCTCAGGTTCTATTTAATATAGATTCTCCCTCATATTTGGAAAATTACACTTACTCCCTATCAGATTAAAATGACATATTTGTCCCTAAATCTTTATACATAAAATAATAAAATAATACTGATATTTTGTTCATGTCATTTCAAGAGAAATAATTATAATCTTTTTTGGTTTAACTCACACAAAAAATTAAGTTTTTTTTATTTTTCATATTTTGCTTTATTTTTAATTTTTTAGATACACCTAATCTAGATATACTTAAGAAGTATAATATTTTGTGATTTTTTTTTTTAAATTCACCAAATACAAAAAAATATATATATATATAACTACAAAAATTCAGTAAAACTGTAATAAATGTAAATGACGGTATTTGGTAATACTATAATAAATGTGGATAAATAGACGAGAAAGAAAATTGATGGTGGAAATAAAAATGAAAAATTTTATTCATATATAAAAATTTAAACAAAAAAATATCGTAAAAATGTTATGATAGTGATGTTGTAAATATAAATCACGGTTATGGTGTGTTTTGTTTTAAAGTGAAAGGTCCCTATTAAGCTATATCATTATATTTAAAAATTTTATATAAAATTTATATTTATATATTATCACTCAATAATAATATGATTAGGTAGAATTTAATAGAAAATTGTAAAATGCAGTCATAATGATAAGAAGAAGAAATAGTAAGAAAAATGACAAAATAGTCATTTAAAAAATTTTAAGGCATGACATCAATAATTCAAAGGATAATTTGTAATGAGATTACAAACCTCAAAGAGAAAAATATAATTTTTCAAAACGTGAGTGGAGAATTTATATTAAATAGAAACCTCAAGGGGTGTCACTATAATTTACCTCCCTGCCTTTTTTATATATATAAATAATTGGACACTTGACAGAAAATTTTAAGAAACCAATCTCAGTACTTACATATATAATTTTTTTGTTTAATAAATTTTTTTTTCCTTTTTTGTGGTTGATGTTTGGTTGTTTCTAGTAAAGGAATAAGTCCCTTGAGGTTGGACCCCTTGGCCACATGGGCAACCACTTTATTTTCTACCTATTCATGTTTTTTTTTTTGGGAAATTACAAATATAGTTATGAGATTTGCTTAAAATATAAATTATTTATTCTCGTTTTAAAAATTACATCTTACCTTTTCAAGTTTTTCACTATACAACAAATTATTCTTTTTATTAATAAATTATCAAGTCAATCAATAATTTTTAATGATATCAGAAATATATTCCAATCAACAATTCATGTAATTTTATTGTTGTATGAAAGAGTAGTCATAATTTTTATTTTTATGTTAATTTTGTTAAATAAAAAATACTAACAAAGGGATATTTATAATTTCCAAACTACATGTTGCGATCCGTATTTTAAGTAAACCTAAAAAATGTATTTGTAATTTACCTTTTTATTATTATTATTTTTTAAATTACATACCAGTATGTGAGTAATGATAAATGTGTTCAATTTGACTATGTTGTTGGAGAACCATAGAGCACCATTCGACACCAAAAATGAAAGAAACATAAATGTGACATGGATAGAACACATGATACAAATAAATATATTTTAAGACAACATCCTTAATATGAATCACACCAAGCATTCTACAACTCTCATGATGGCAGGATATCTAACCATCTTGTTTTTTTTTTTTTTGATCGGCAAAGAAAAGTCTTTATTGATGAAAGTAATCAAAAGAAGATACAGAACATCAATAAAGAGGAGCTTGTACCTAACATAAGCTCCAAGCGCCAGTTGGTGAGAAACCAACAACCAAAACAAGAAAAACAAGGGAGAGAGAAGACAAGCACAGCTAAGAAGAAAACAAACAGATCTGCTTCAGGCTACACCACACTACATAACAGTCCCCAACCGATTTAGCACAGGTTTGCACAGATCAGAGTAGTCACCACTTGCTAGGATTCACTCCAGAAATGCACCAGCAGAAAATACACCTTTCATCCTCACTGAACCTATCATCCTCACAGCAGTAGTGTTCTAGTAGAAAATTCACCCAAACCATGACAGACCTCAGCACAGCCGCAGCAATCAAGATGGGTTGGAACACATCCAAAGTAGAAAGCATTACAGAACCAAGCACCACAGAACAGATTGATTGCCAAAACTAGAATGAAGAACCTCAAGGCAATACCTCAAGGCAGACCTATAGAGCAGAATTCAGCCAGACACAGCAAGCAGGTCAGCAGAGCTTCACAGACCAGCCTGCCAGCATCACAACTGTAAGGCTTTCACATAACTACCATGGACCCCCCCAAACACTCTCTAACACTAATGGTAAATCACCAAAAGAGGGAGCCACCTTGTTCTGAAAGAGAACCAACATCTGGGCATTGAAGCTCCAATCCACACTACCACAGGACTAAGCATAGCAACCCAAGAGCAACCACTGCAAATACCAGTACACAGAAAAACCAGCAGACATGAACACAAAACACACCAACAATCCTCAAAACTAACTGACCAGCACAGAACTGAGCTGTCTGCAGAAATAGGTGGCTTGCGGTTTATACTTCCCAAAACTAATTGACCTCCAATACTTTACACAGAATACACCAACATCAGAAAGAGGCATAATAAACACATCAGACAGCACAGAGCAGCAGACAGAATAGTAGCAGCAGAACAGGATCAACCCAGATAGCTCTAAGCAGAATCCAGAGCACTAAACTCCTCCCTTGATCTGTCTCCAATTGTAAACAAGATCATCAACAGAGTATGGGAATCCCTTAATGGAAGCTTTGAGCCAAATGGCAGATCTGAATTTTATTAGTTCTAGCAGTCCTGAAGAAGAGGGTTGTGCATTTGAAAATACACAATCATTTCTGAGTTTCCAAATAGACCATAGTACAATTAAGGGGGTTGCTCTCCAGATTTGTCTGTCAAAGTTATAGAATTTCCAACTCATCCACCAATATAGCAGACCATCAACAGTCCTAGGAATACACCAATGCAGGCCCCATTCCTCAATAACTAATGACCAGATTGACCAAGAGAAAGAGCAGTGCAGTAGTACATGAGAAGCAGTTTCTACGTCAGAGTTGCAAAAGTGACAGAGGGGCGTAGCATTACTGTCCAGAGAACCAATCTTGAGCAGAAAGTCAGAACATTTGATTCTAGATTTCCAAGCTAGCCAGGTAAAAAAAGATACTCTGGGGGGCAAAGATGAGTTCCAAACAAATTTGGTAACCTTGAGATGGGGGCCACAGAGAGATGAGTGGTGAGTATAGAGAGCAGAAACAGAGAAGCTATGCCCAGAATCAGTGCACCAGAGTAAACAATCTTCACAGTCCAAACACAGATGTGGAGCAGAGGATAAAAAAGCATTCAGTCTCACCTTTTCAGCCAATTCCCATGAATAGAGCTCTCTTCTATGGGGAAGATTCCAAACAAGACTATATAATAAATTAAGGGACTAGAATGATTTTGTTTTATTTTATTTTTTTAAAACTGAACTGCAACAAACTTATTCCCCTTGCTTCGTCAATCACAAAATGGAATGAAACAGAAAATCTTTCTTAGCTAGAACCAAATAGCATTCGATGTCGTTTCGACCCCTTGACAAATGCAGTAGCTCCAAATCAGCAAGGATTCAAGTAAGGAGGGAGATCCTGCATACTTGTTTCGGTAGTGGTGCAATTCTTCACAATTAACACTGTATCCATTCCCCAACTAGAATGTCTTTCTAAATGACAGTGCATGAGCCACACTCCTGTAATACAATTAAAAAATTTATTAGTAAAAATAATCCGAAGTTGAGTACAGTTCCATCTTTAGAAGCACTCTAAAATTAGATCAACTCAAATATTATGACTATCAACACTAAAGTAGATATATAAAGGCTAAGAAAACTCCTCTTGTTGGTTTTGTTCTTTTGTTCTCTTTTTGTTGGTTTCTCACCAACTGGCGCTTGGAGCTTTGTGCTAGCTCCAAGCTCCTCTTTATTGATGTAGTCTATCTTTTGGTTGCTTTCATCAATAAAGATTTTCTTTGCCGATCAAAAAAAATAAAATAAATAAAGGCTAAGAAAACTCATGAAACAAACATACCTGGATTATCAGCTCTAAATCTGATGGCAGCCCATCCATTTGTAGGGACCCCAACAGTGTTTACCTCTGGTGGATCAACCATATTGTACCCTGTAGGGTCAGTTTCATTGTTAAAGTTTTCAAAACCAAAATCAACAAAAAAAAAGCTGTAACCATGCAAATGCATTGGATGATTTTCTGCTGCTTTCATCACATTAGTAGTTTGGAACACTATCTCCACAGTCAAATTGAACTCCAAAACCTTAACCTTAGTCGCATTTTTCGGTGTCAAATAATCATCCGATACATCATCAACTGTAAAATTGAAAAAATAAGGTGGTTGACTCGGAAAATCTGTAGTGTAAAACCCTTTAAGTTGGTTTTAGTATGCTTGTAATACATCAACCTCTGGGGTCACAAAACTTATATTGTTCAAGCTTGCTGCTAGCCTATCACCATTGGGTCCATCACAAGAACTGTTGACACAAGGAAGTGTGTTCACTGAAAGAGTTATATAGAGTTTCGTATCAACTGTTTGTGGGACATCAACTGGGTGCTCCTTGCTGTTTAAGGCCTTCATTTGATGGGTAAAATTCGATACAGTGTCAATATCAGTATAATTAGGAAGGATAGGAAATGCAGGTGTTGATGGTGCTGCATAGTTTCCACTGTATTGAACTATTGCAGTTGTGGTGGTATTATCATAGGTAAGTCCCGCATATGCACTTGCAGCCATATAGTATTCGCTTGGGGTTTGATTTGCAGTGATCAACACCCACTGCTGGAAAACGGACTTTTAGTGGCGTTTTAAAAACGCCGCTATATCTATCAAAAACGCCGCTAATTCCTTTTGCGACATTTGGTACCAAGCGTCGAAGATGCGGCCGTCACTGTATCTTTACGTCGTTTTAAAAACGTCGTGATATTAGTATAGACGGCGTTTTTAGAAAAGCCGCTAAATGTCCCTACCATGACGTCACTATGTTTTCAGCGACGTTTTCAAAATGCTGTCTTATCTTTTTTTAAAAACTGACCGCTAGCTTTTTAGAGTTTAGGTGGCGTTTTAAAAACGCTGTGAAATCCTCTTTTCTTTTCTTTTTTTTTTTTTTTCCTTTTTTAATTGTGCTAATTTTATGTGATTGAACTAAAAAAATACCTATAATAAAACTGAATAGCCATTCAAATAGTAAATGCAATAGTAATTCACTTTCTCATTCAATTTAATATCCAATCATCATTACCCACAAAATACCATATCCAAAAATTAAATTCACAATTCTCAACCAAAAAATCAGCCTTGTTCTTATCAACACCAGCAGTCCTATGGCAGCAAAAATCAACACCAGCCAAAAGTCACACAGCCTTGCTCACAACTCAAAAGCAATAGTAGCATAAAAATGTAACTCCGAAGCATAGATGGGTAGTTGCAAACACACAAAGCATTTAAGCATGTGTATTCCATAAGCAATGTTCTAAAAGTAGTAATTCATTTTCAATATAACACCACAAAATAAAGCTTCCCAAAAGAACTTGTTCAGGTCTCAAATGAGCAAGAGAAGATATCTAGGGGAATGTAATAAACTGTGAGGCATCAGCAATAACTGTGAGGCATCCAATAAACTGCGAGGCATCAGCAATAATCAAAAACCCGAATATCATGCACCACCAAGCCCTACAAGCAAGGAAAAAAGAAGAACAATCAAAATCTATAAAATAAAGCCAACAAGCAAAGTAGTGATGCCCTAAAGATAATATTACATCAGAGAGCTTGAATTCAAATACACAGATGACCAGTTTATGAACTTTTCTTACTTTAGAGAAGGTTATGCGAGGATGGATCTACTTTAGCCACATTATAGATTGTTTCTACAAATTCAATAACTACAGTGTTCAAACAAAATCATCTAAGAGAGAACCATAAACTAATTAGGTGATTTGCCTATGTTATTAATGTGTATTAACAGTGCCATCAAAATTGCATTTCAATGTTTTTCTTTAAGGTCTTTCAGCCTTCATGGTCCTTGAGCTTTCAAGGAATTTCCATACAGTTAGAACATAGAACTTTTCTTGATTGTTCATGCTCCAAAAAGAGAATTTGGACTCTTTTCACACCTAAACTAAATGCCAAGAACAAACGAATACTCAATCATGGCAAGAGAATATTATACACCAACAAAAGCAGCCTTTGTAGTCTATTTTCTAACCCACTAAGCAACCCTATTCTAGTCCCAATAATCAAATACACAGACAAAACAAAATTTATATTACAAATAAAATGGATAAACAATCTCACACAGCTAACATGTGAAACCCCCACAATCCTCTGCACTGAATGGGAACAAGCATCTAGCAATATTTTATTATTTCCAAGTTTGTTCAGAGAGACAATGAACAATAATATCCAACAGCTACATAATATAAATAGATTGAAGCAAGTTTCAAACAAAATCCTAAAAGAGACAGATATTCAATTCATTACTAATGTTCTTTGAACAGTTTGTGTGCATAAAAAATGAATTGTGAAGGCTATTTGCTTAGCTGTTTGATGATTTCTACCATGGATGAAGCTTTGATTTATGAATATGATTATCAGCTTAAATAAGTAGCATGTTCAGATTTGGTTAGTGTGAATGTTAGAATTGGTGAACACTTCATAGGTTGAGGAGTTGCCATTAAATTGTTACACCTACGGCTACGTCAATGTCACAATTGAGTTAATTATTTGTAGATTATTAGAAAACTAGTGATGTTAGTACTTTTACCTTGTTAGTTCTTCTTCTTCTTCTTCTTCTTCTTCTTCTTCTTCTTCTCTTTCTTTGAAAGGTGAACCTATATTTAATCAGAACAAGTATTTTAATTAATAAGATATTGTATTGTCAAAAAAGCTTTGATTAAATGATTGCTCACCTCTTGGGATGAAAATGCATGAGATTGTTGTTGATGTGACATTGGCCGAACAGTGGGATGACTACTAAGTGAATCAACAACCTATCATTCAATAAGAGGCTTAAGTTGTATAGTAGCTCTGGGCAATTTAAAGTAATAACTAGTAAAAATAATGAAAATACCTGCTGCCTATGCAATGGGTTCGAGGGTGCAACAGCTGCTGCCTATCAAATTGCCTCTTCATTCAATAGATATCAAGTACATTGTTGGTAGGATGTTTTGCAAACCAGACTCTCCAAATGGTTATTAGGGATGAAGTAGCCAACCATGCTCTCCAAATTGAGGCTTGCTAGGAAACCAGACTCTTCAAATGAGGCTTGTTAGGAAAACTAACCAACTATTCCTGCCTTAATTTGCATTCACTCCTAATTGAGTAATGAACTTCACTCCTAGTTGACTGATTTGTTTGTCATGTTACATTTTTTTTTGTCAAGATTGGAATGGCAAATTTAAGGCTATATAGGTTACACTCTTAGGAGCATTAGAGTAACACTACTGATACTCTCTTGTAGAACCACTTTCAGAGAGAGAAATCACTTGATGGTTGTACCTCCCTTCATTTTAGATTCGAAGGGTGAGAGGAGCACTCTATAGTTGAGATTTGGAGTTGAATGTACTAGTTTTTTACGAGGTATAAAAAAAGTGGGAGTTTAGTATTAGACAAACAATAAAGCTGGTTAAGAATTCATCACCAGACATCTAGTATAGTCATAGATAGCCCATGAGTATAGGAATGTCACTTGTAGCTTGACATTTTTGTTTATCCATTCACTTAGGAATGACAGTAGTAGTCATAGACACAAGAAGGTTTGGGGTTCAAGATGACCTATTATAAAAAATGACTTGATTACAAAGTAGTTAAGTTTGAAATTAGGTGAAAATTTAGTAAAGATAGACTGCTAAAAGAGGAGAGCGAGCATATAACCAAGACAAAGCAGAAGAGTAGTTGGTCATTTAATGTTTGTAACTAAGGATGGATGTTAACATTGCATTTTAACTCAAAATTACAAACAAAATTCTTTGCTGATTATTGAAGTACTAGAATTGAAGTGTAAATGATCCAAACACGAGTAAATGGGATTTTGTCAAATAGATAAAAATAAGAACACAATAGAAAAATATGTTTCAATCAACACAATTCCCAATTCCCAGTTTTCCTTTCACTTTCTTTCACTTTCCTTTTTTTTCTCACCAACCAAACACAAAACACAAAAATAAAATAGCAAAATATAACTCTAAATTAGCAAAATAGGCACTAGATTAACAAAATGCACATAGATACAGAGGCACATATACAGCAAAACAGAGCAGCACACAGATACAACAGAACAGAGCAGCACACAGAAACAGAGGCATAAAATATAACTCTAAATTTTCCATCATGTTTATATTAGCTTCATGTAGATGATTTCTATGAAATCTTGAAAATGAAACTTTCTATTTATGTAGCTTCATGTAGAGAGAGAGAGAGAGAGAGAGAGAGAGAGAGAGAGTATCGATTTAAGCTTGAAATGCGAGCTCAGATCTAAGCTTCTAGAAATCACTGAATCTCTGAATCTTTGATGGAGCTTCGAAATCGGTTCGATCTGGAGCTTCGATGGAGCTTCGAATATCTGAATCTTCGATGGAGCTTAGAGAGGGTTGAGAGAGAGAGAGAGAGAGGGCTCAGATTCAAAATGATTATGCGTATGGGTTGAGAGAGGGCCCAGATACAAAATAAGCATTGAAAAGGCGCGTGTGGTATACCGTATTCGGAGGCGTTTTTCAACGCCTCTTATTATAAAACGGTGCCGTTTTGGTTAAAAGAATATGCGGCGTTTATAAAACACCGTTAAATATTAATAATAGTGACGTTTAAAAAAACGTCGTTAAAAAAACGCCGCCATATCCCCTTTTTCCAGCAGTGACATCCATGGTTTGTCCAAGGGTTATCATGATATAGTCAGTATTTATAGGTTTGATGTAGGCACCATCCATTCCAACAACTGTGAGATTTTGTTGAGCTACCATAAAGAACATTTCTTCGTTCATTCTTGAATTGATGATACGAAGAAGATAAGTCTTTTCATAATCAACCAATATTCTGAATGTTCCTGCGACATATGGATCTGGTTACCTATGTAAAGTCCAAAATTAGTACCAGTGCAACTTGAAATTTTAAACAACGAAAACAACCATAATTAGGATTCTGTTGTTGTGTATGTATATACCTGGTTTGGAACAATTGTACAAATCTCCAGGCTGGCCGGTGAAAGCATCCGACTGGTTGGGTTCACCTCCACTTTCACGTGCAGATTGAATTAACTCCATCACATCTCCCTTCAACCATGATGCTAAAATAGCAAAAGTAGAGTAATATGTAATTTATAATCTAAACATGCAGGATAAATGATAAACTAACATGGAAGGCTTTGAAGCTAGATGAATTACTACTGTTCATGGAGAGTGTAAATTCCTAGTAATACACAAGTTTTTGTGTGCATATTTGTATGTGTGTGAGAGAGAGACGTACCTAAAACAATGGGAAACTCTTTAGAAGGCTTAGAATATGGTAAGTGGTTCCATTTGCGGGGTAGACAATGATGGGACCATGAACAGTGGCTCGAGACCAGTCACTATGGGCATGCCACCAAAGGGTACCTTCCGCAGTTGAGAATATTATCTCATAGCTAAAATTCGCTCCAGGTTGGATGGGGCATTGTGTGATATACTCCGGACCATCTGACCATGGATTTCTTGGTTGCTTTACTCCATGCCTATCACAACATGATATTGTCAAACACAAATTTAGTTTTTCTTTTGTTTTTTTTATCAGTAAAGAAAAGGAACTTTATTGATGAAATAGAAGACAGATACATTAATAAAGAAAAGAAAATGATGAGTGCAAAAAGCATCATAGCGAGCCAAATCAATCCCAACTAGGTTGGCACCGATAAGACTGCCCAATCATATGCTAGCACACCATCGAGAGTTGGTGAGGAACCAACCACAAACACCAAAGCCAACCTCACCCAAGCAGAAGTTAATCAAAACTAAACCAAAAAATACAACCCAAAACTAGCATACAGTAAGGGAAGAAGACAATCAATAGATCAAAACAGTTGCATCATCCAAGTTGAATGATCATTGACTAGAGAGAACAAAACAACAATCCATAGCAGCAGCAACAGGAGTAGTAGCCATAACAGCAGAACACCAGCAAACCATAGCAGCATCAACCATCACAGAGCACAGCAGTTGGTAGATCACAGATCAACCCCATCAGTTCATAATGCAAAACAGCACATGCAGAAGCATCAGAGCAACAGACCAGCAGCATCAGCATTATAGCTCCCCTGCACTAAGCACCACACAGCAACAACAGAGCAAGCCTCAGCTCCTAGGATCTACACAAGAGATTCACCACTACAACAACCCAAAAAACAACAACAAAGCAGGCCTCGGCACTGAACTCAGTAGCTCCTAAGATCTACACAAGAGATTCACCATCACAACGCTATAACAGACAACCATCACAGAACTCAGCATCTCCTAGATGTACACAAGAGATTCACCACTACAGCATCCCCAAAACCATGCACCACGTAGCAACAATTAGCAACATACAGCAATCAGCACAATTCCCACAATATCTTTCCATATTTTGGACATCTTACCAACTCTTACAAGTTCAGGTGACCAAAAATCAATAGACCCATAGTACTTTTTACAAATCACATTCTTTCAAAGGGATTTCTCTTCTGGCCCAAACCTCTACCACCACTTTAAAAGTCAACATACATTCATCAAATCTAATCTTTTCACACCCAACCCTCTTTGACTTTTACTAAGAGAAACATCACCCCATTTAACCAAATGAATTTTTCTTTTAAGATCTGAACCTCCCCAAAGAAAAGCTGCTTGAATTTTGGCAATCTCCTTTGCTACTCCTGATGGCATCCTAAATAGAGAAAGATAATATATAGGCAAACTAGACAACACAACTTTTATTAGTGTTAGTCTACCTACAAATGAGAGGAATCTTCTTTTCCATGAGGCAAGCTTTAATTTAAACTTTTCTATGACAGGCTGCCAGGTTTTTTTTCTACTAGGACTGGCCTCCAAAGGCAATCCCAAGTATTTGAGAGGTAGAGTTTGATGAAGGCAGTGTAATTTGGAAGCAAATTCTTGATAGAGATCTGACTGAATACCCACCCCACACACCACACTCTTATGGTAATTGATTTGCAGGCCCGACATAATTTCAAAGCATCTCAATATTCTTTTAATGTTTAAAACCTCCTCCCATTCAGCTTCACATAATAGTATAGTATCATCTGCAAATTGCAAATGCATGATCCTCAGGTCAGAACCCACTAATGCACCCTTGATCAAACCCAGCTGTTTTGCCTTACTCAATAAAATGTTAAGACCTTCCGCCACTATATTAAAAGAAAAGGTGATAACAGGTCTCCTTGTCTGAGCCCTCTCTTTGGTTTAAACTCAGGAGTTGGAGAACCATTCACCAAAATAGAAATATTTGCTGAAGTTACACATTCTTTTATCCAGCTCACCCACTTAGCACCAAATCCAAAATTGGATAGCATTGAGAATAAAAACCCCCAATTTACTGAGTCGTATGCTTTTTCAAAATCAAGCTTCAGAATTATCCCCTTTTTCTGTCCTTCTTCCACCCATCAACAACCTCATTTGCAATCAATATCTCATCCAAAATATTTCTTCCCCCTATAAAAGCAGACTGTGTATCATTGATTATTCTAGGCATGACTTTCTTCGTTCTATTGGAAAGTACCTTAGCAAGGATCTTATACAAGGAGCCAATAAGGCTGATGGGCCTATATTCTGCAAGGCTAAATGGTTTTTCATTTTTTGGGATCAAAGCTATAAA
Organism: Camellia granthamiana; assembly: GCA_036172215.1. NCBI lineage: Eukaryota > Viridiplantae > Streptophyta > Magnoliopsida > Ericales > Theaceae > Camellia > Camellia granthamiana. The sequence goes on along the minus strand of CM069910.1, from coordinate 68,228,183 downwards.
AGAGCTGTTAATACCCCAAACCAACTTCCCATTTTGGTGAAATTCATTCATAAATTAAAGAACATCCCCTTTGATAATATTCTAGCATTTCTGAAACATGTTAAGATTAAACCCATCTGGGCCAGGAGCCTTATTACCCTCACAAATCCTGATTGCTGCCTTCACTTCAGATTTTGAAAAAGGTGATTCCAACAATTCTGCACATTGATCTTCTCCAATGGTTTTAAAAGGACCTAACAACCCTAGCCTGCTACACCAAGAGTCTGAAAAGAGAGTGAAGAAATGATTTTGTACAACAGCCCTAACAACTTGAGAATCCTCTACAACAAAGCCATTGATCAAAATAGAGCATAAGGCATTCATGGTTTTTCTACTACATGCCATAATGTAGAAAAACTTCGTATTCCTATCACCTTTAATTGCCCAATTCAGCCTTGATTTCTGAAGCCATACCCATTCCACCATTTTGCTTAGTTTCCATGCTTTCCCTTTTGCCTTCCTTCTTCTAGCAGCCTGTGATGATGATAATGACCCTTCTTCAGCCAGTAAATCTAAAGCATGAACTTCCTCTTCAACTTGTTTCAGTTTGAATTCAACATTACCAAAGACTTCATTGTTCTATTGCTTTAATGTAGCTTTCAAAGCTTTCAATTTTTTCAAACACTTAAACCCAACCCAACCATCTATCATTGTTTCTAACCAGCATTGTTGTACCACTTTCATGAAACTTGGATGAAGAAGCCAAGCATTAATAAATTTAAAGGGTCTAGGGCCCCAGTCTCTCTCATCCAGGGCCAGCCCTGACTTATTAGGGGCCTAAGGCGAATTTTTTAAATTTGGGCCTTAATATATCATTATTCAAAAAAAATAAAAAATTATTTGGGTAAAAAGGATAAAAATTTATTTCTATTGCATTACAATTTAACAAAATTTAGATAACAAATATATATATATATAATAGTTGAATTTCAATTAGTTGAATCGAATCTTTATGTTTTAACTTACCAATGCCATAAGAACTAAAATTAATTGGGGGTAAGGATGGGAATTTTTTACACAACTCAAGCAATATATAAAATTAGCAAGTTAAGGTTGATTATTTTTCAACATGAATCCAAATATGACACGACTCTAACATGAATTATTAGTTATATATTTTAATGTTCACTAAGGGAAGCCATGACATTTTTTTAATCTTTTATTTAACTCCATCTAACTGAATAAAAAAAAAGTATGTAAAATAATAATTAAGACTAATATCTTTTTTTCATTTAAGATATATATTTTTTGTTACCTATTTTAGAGTCAATCTAGTAAAAAATATATAGTAATAAGGTACAAGTTTTTTAATTAGAAAAATGCAATTGAATTAAAATCAAACATTCTATGAACAATTTCATTTAGTAGAAATAAATTTTATAAAATTCAACTTATGGGAAAAATTTTAATCTCTCCATACACTTGCTAAGTTAATTTTAACTAAAGTGAAAGTTTTCACATTAAATATCAATCGGACACGAATCAAATTAACACCATACGATAACATGATAATAAATAAATCGAGCTAGCATTGAAGTAATTATAAAATAACACAATATGATACACTCCCCTAATTGGGGGTCCTAAATTTTGTTCAAAATAGGAGGCCCGAGGCGACCGCCTTAGTCACCTCACCCCAGGGCCGGCCCTGCTCTCATCTTCCATCAGCAGAATAGGACTATGATCTGAAAACCATCTAGGAAGACCCCACAATTTGAAATTAAAATTACACAACTAGTGGGGGTTTAGGAGAAATCTATCTAATCTACTCCACCTATCCCCTTCCTGAATTACCCCAGGTGAAATTCCTCCCAAACATTGGTAATTCAATTAACTCTAATTGGTCAATCATTTCATTGAAATCTCTCATCCCTCTATCTATTCTAGAGCACCCTTTTCTTTCTGATATTCTTTTGATCTCATTGAAATCTCTCCCCCCACACACCAAGGGTTAGGATATAATACTTTAATATTTAACAGGATATCCCACACCTCCTTCCTTTTCCTTACATCATTAGGACCATAGACATTCACCACCACTCATTCAAAACTATGATAAAGAGTACCTAATAAGAGAATGAAATTTTTATTACAGCAACAATCTTTGAGTTGAAACACTTCTGGGTTCCAAACACAAAGTAAGCCTCCAACAGCTCCTTCTGAATCCACTGCCATAAAATCCTTCGTGTCTCCTGGCCAAATTGACCCAGCTAATTTTTCATTACTGACAGCTTTCTTAGTCTCTTACAGTAGCACCATATCAACTTTATTGTCAAAGAGCACCTTTTTTATCCTCCTTCTTTTAATTGACTTCCTCAAGCCCCTAACATTCCAAGATAATAGCTTCATTTCAAACTTACCATAACTCCTTATACCTCTAGGGATGCTATTCAGTTAGCATTACCCTCCCTCTTCTTAAGCTTTTCAATATCTCTCTCTTCCAGCTCTATTAGTTTACTTATGATCTCTTCTTCCTTTCCATTGCAGTCCAACCCGAGGACCCTACTGAGCTGCAAGGTTGTTTTAGCTTCATTAAGTTTGCTTATCATCTCCTCATCCTTTCCATTGCCGTCCCTCCCTAGGACTCTACTGAGTTGCAAATTTGTTTCAACTTCATTAAGGACCCTTCTTCTTGACTAACTTGACATAGAGAGTGAAATTGTTACTACTGCTGCCCTGAAAACAGCCCTTTTCTTCAAATTCATCGGCAATTCTTTCATATTTTTCCCAATCTGGAGGTTGCCCTTCTGGTTAAAATAATGACATGAAACCCCTTTTGCTTTTTCTTTTTTGCTAGCTCTTCTCACTTGATAAGATTTTGATGCATCTCCCCGTGTTTCCTTTTTGTTTGACTGTTGCTTCTCTACAGTTTGGGGTTGGTTCAAAATGTTACTGATAACCTGATTTGAATCAAAACAGTTGGGCTGGGCAGCAACACCACTACAATGGCCCATAACACAGTTCTGTTCATGGGCCTTGTTTAGAACCACTTCAAGATTCAACCCAGGTATGGATTGAATAGACCCACTTAAACTTTTCATAAAACCTGATGTCATCACCTCTCCATCGACTATTCGATTATCCCTTGCTCTACTTGCTTTTCTTCATGCGTAGCCCTCATCATCACGCCTGCTCGTGCGCCCCCACTGTTGATTTTCCTAAGTTGCTAACAGTCTCCTCTACCAGTGAAACATTTATTTCTTTGTCTCTGCCTTCCATGTCAGCTCTCTCTTCATGCTCTCTTCTCTAATCTCCGGCTGCCATGTCATTCATGTTATCCAACTCATCATCTTGCTCGATATCCATCTCATCATCTTCATCCTCACCCTAGTTGTTCCTCTGTTCTGATTTCTGTTCATCTTCTTGCTCATATGAACTGTAGACATCTTCATCATCATGCTTCTTATGACATTTGCATACCTTCTTTATCACCACCTTGGTAATAATTTGTTCTTCGCACACTATCACTGGATATAGAGTTCCTTGGCAATCAAGATTCATCGTTGTATTGATAGATTCCATATATATGGTTGCAATTCTTATCCTTCCACATTGTAAACTGTTCATACTAAGAGTTTCATTATCAACCTCAATAATTTCTCCCCATACTCTTCCTATACTGCTGAAGGTTTTGTTGTTCCAGAGATTTAAAGGCACTCCATAACAACACAGCCAAACATATCTTTCTTGTTCAATGACCATTCTCTTTTTCCATTCCTTGATTGATTCACACCACTCCTTAATCCAGCCACTCATCTTGCTGAGCTTTTCTTTCTTCTCATAAACTGATTGAAAAGATACAACTATATCCCTTCCACCTACTTTTGTGACTTTAACGGTTCCCACCTCCCTCTTAGTTAATTCCTTCTTGAAATTCTCCTCCGAGCATTTCGATTTCAACCGAACAATTGCACTCTCATACAACCAACCATTTCCTTCTTCATAAGCCCTTATGGTTAAGCTTGTGTAATCTGTCCTTCTTCCTTCATCTACCACCTGAGCATATGATTTCTTTCTATTTTCCAGATTATCAATCGCATAAGTTACCTTTTCATCCTTTCTCACCTCTTTGACATATGGTAATCTTGGTTTTGTCCCATGGTCTTTCTGAAAATCTGCTTATTTTACCTTCAGTGCTCTGTTTTCACACCACAGTCCGTTTGCTTTCTGTACTACCATTTGTGCCACAACTGGGCAATCGTATCTAACAAATCCAAATCTTGATCGTGACTGTTTCCTCCTCTTATACGCTATGTAAACATCCTTCACCACCCCGAAAGTTGTTGAATATTGAGTATAGCCCTTTTAGATCCATTGATTCAGGTATTTCATCCACAAAAAGAGTATGCATGCCTGCTCTTTGCTCTGAGAAACCTCTTCCTATTCTTCCATGTCTGCGTAGAACCGCCTTCCAACCCCCTTCCATGTCTATTAGTTGCAGTGTTTATTTTGAATGCTTAACCAGAAACCAAATTTAGTTTTTCTTTTATTAACATTGAAGTCAAGAAACTAGGTGCTGGTTTGGTAAATGATTTTTAATAGCAATTTTGCCTTTTAGGATTTGTTGTTTCTAAAAAAATTGATGTATTCAAAGATGTTAAAAATAATATAAATATATATTTAAATTCTTGTAGACTAAAAGGACCTGAAAAATTAAATGACAAATTTAATAATTAAAAAAAATCTCAAAAAACAAATTTTTATTTTTTTATATATAAAATATGAGTTTTTAGCACATGTCAAATAGAAGTAGGTTATGTTAAATGGCAACGGCGAGAGGAGGATGGCAATGGTGAGAGGAAAAACAACGGCAAGATAGTGGTGCAGAAGGAGGATGGCAACAGATGGTGTATAAAAGAAGGAATCTAAGCATAAAGGAAGGCAAGCAAGGAAGTGGGGCCGAGCTATTCACCATCTTTGTGGACAACTTATCCTGGTCCATGGATCCAAAGGGGTTGTTCTCACTCTTCTTGAAGTTTGGGGTGGTCAAAGATGTGTACATTCCAAACAAAACGAGGAAGCTAACTAGATCTAGGTTCGAGTTTGTTAGGTATGATTGCCCAGTTGCTGCGAATGTAGCGGTGCAAAAAGCCGATGGTCTGTGGTGTGATGATAAAGCACTACGGGTCAAAGAAGTAGAGTTTGAGAAATCACAGAGGAAGTTTACGAATAATAGTTATTCGATGAAGGTCGATGAGGTTGGAGTCAGAGTACAGGAGGGCAGGGGAAGAAATGAAGGAGTAACAACTAAAGGGAGGCTTGGACTTTAATCCTTTGCAGAAGTGGTGCGTTAGGGGAGCAAGTCAGGAAATGAAGGACCAATTATAGCAGATGTTGAAGTAAGAAATGGATGGTTGTACGAAAGTATTATTGTTAGGCTTAAAAATTACTTTGTTTTTTCAGAATTTCAGAGGAGTATTCATGAGAAGGGCTCTAAGGAAATTATGGTAAGGGAATGAGATGGTAAGATGGCTGTGGTGACATTTAGATTGAAGGAGGAAAAGTTGTCCCAAATGGCAAATCTGAACGAGTGTCTCAATGAATGGTGTGAATCAGTGTCAGATTGCGAGCATGGAATTCATCTTGATCAAGAAAGGACAGTGTGGCTAAGTTGCTATGGTGTGCCTCTGAACCTATGGAATACAAATACATTCACCAAGATTGGTCGATTGTGGAGAGAGGTAATAAGCATGGATGAAGAGAGAACTAGATCACTATCCTTCAGGTGTGGGAGAATCAGAATTACAACAAAGATGATGGCATCCATTAATTCTGTGGTTCATGTCAAGTGTAGAGATTTACTCTATCTAGTTAGAGTGTGTGAAGAACAAGTTGTGGTTACCACAACCATTGGCGATGCATGTAACTATGTCTCATATCAGATAAAGGTTGACCAATGGAGTAACAATGGAATGGTGCACCAGTGTAGCAGCTATGGTGGTTATTCAGGGAAAGATGAGGCTGAGGTGGCTGTTGTTGCACAGAAGGAGGTGGCTATTGAGGCTGAGGTGGCAAACATCTAACCTGTTCAGCTGGCAGCCAACAGGACTGATAGTAGTATCTCTCATTTACAAGATTGTTTTGTTTCGGTGATCGAGGAGACAGGTCAGGTGGGATTGGGAAGACAAAATACAGTTCACGTATGCAATGTTAATACATCGGAGATCTTGAAGGATCACCCATCCATTACTGAAAAAGGTGAACTGGTGGCAGATACTGAGGATACGCATGGTCTTATGGAGAGTTTAAGTGTAGATGGGCTTCAGAACCAAGGAATAAATTTGGCAGTTGTTTTAAGTGGAGTCCAAATGGATAGGGAGTCAGTCAGGCTAGATGGTAATGTTTTGGGCTAGGTGGGGTTGGGCCTCAATAATGATGATCCACAAATCCAAGGCTGTAGAACAGTATCTCTAAGTAGTATGGGTTGTGGGTCACCAGCTATTCAACCCACATTTAAACTTTGAAAACAAAACAGAGAGAAGTGAGAGAGATTGCAGAACATTTCTGGTAGCATACGAAAAGGGGGCTCATCATCAAAAAGCAGGTTGGTTGATCAACGAAGGAAGGATAAAGGAGGAAGACGTATTAGACAAGGTGGACCAGTGGTTATAGGTAGTTGGAGTAGAGGGGTGGTGTTCAGAGCCACAGTTGGAACCTCTACAAGATTAACTTTGAGTGGTAAAGGTAAATGTAATGGGAAATCGGCCCAAGGGGAGGCAGAAGTAACAATACTGCTGGGCAAAGCCCTTGGAATTTGCTTTGAAGGGAAAGAGGAGGAAGTGACTAAAAGACTAGTATCCATGGAAATCGTTGATAAAAAACAAGTGGCACAGAAGACCGTTGAGGTTCACAGGGAGGTCGTGGTGCAGGATTGAAGGCACAAGCCTGGTGGCTATAAGGGTTATATGTAGTTTCCGAATAAAGCTGGTTTCATGGAATGTTAGGGGTTTGGGCAGATCAGAAAAAAGGAGGCAGATCAAATTACTACTCAAGCAAAAAAGAGCTAATATGGTCTTTCTCCAAGAAACAAAACAAACAAGTATTTCCACAACGTTTGTGAAGTCACTCTGGCACGACATAGATATGGATTTTATGGATGTCGGCTCTGAGGGTGCAGTTATTGGATTATTGTCTATTTGGAAAACTAATGTATTTAGCTTATCTCAGTGCTGCTGTTTGAGGAATTGCATCCTTCTCACAGGTACTATTTTACCAAATTTCAAGTGTGTTCTTATTAATAGTTATTCACCTAATGATGTACCTCAGAGGAATCGGTTCTGGGTCAGTTTGTCGCATTTGAGGGCTGATTTTGGTTATTCGTGGTGTCTTGTGGGTGAATTTCAATGAAATAAGACACCTTGGGGAAAGAAGAGGCTATTCTCGAAGAGATAAATGAATGAGGGACTTTAATCAGTTTATTGAAAATTTAGAACTCACGGATCCTCTTATGTTGGGGAGACAATTTACTTGGTGTAATTCTAATGATGGTGGAAGGTGGAGTAGGATTGATAGGGTGCTGATGTCCCCTAAATGGGTGGAGAGGTTTAATTTCAAATTGTAGGGTTTGGAGTGATCATTATCAGACCATTGCCCTCCGCTGCTTATGGAGGATGGCAGGGATTGGGGTCCTAGGCCGTTTAGGTTCATAAATGCATAGTCCTTACATCCCCAATTCCGAGAGTTTGTAAACAAATCTTGGAATGATTCAGATATATCAGGTTGGGCTAGGTATGTGATACTGAAAAAACTCAAAAGTCTGTGGTTCACCCTTAAAAAGTGGACTAGTGAGGTCTTTGGAAATGTTACTATGGCTTTACAGGCAGCTGTAGAGGAACTACATGATATTGATTTAGTGGCATAATCTAGAAATCTTGATGAGGAGGAGAGCAGGAGAATAAGGGAAGTCAGAAATGAGGTTTGGTCTCTTAGTAGGAGAGAGGAGTGGTCATGGCTACAAAAATCACGAAATGAATTGCACATGAAGGGAGATAAAAATACAAGATTTTTCCATGTGGTTGCCACTAGCCACCATAATAGAAATATGTCGAACTCTTTTGATGTGAATGGGGTGATCCATGAAGAGTCTCCAAGGGTAAAGCTTGAGGTGTTTAACTATTTTCAGAGATTTACTGAAGGGTGGAGATCTCGACCCAAATTGTTTGGTAATTTTAAGCAGCTTGGATCAGATCAAGATGTTACTGGATTGATAACACCCTTTTCAGATGGGGAAATCTAGAGGGCAATGAGAGAAAGTGGTGGTAATAAAGCCCCGGGGCCTGACGGTTTTAACATGTTGTGTTTCCAGCAATGTTGGAAAGTGTTTAAGGGAGATGCCCTTAATTTTTTTAGGGATTTTTATGCTAATGGAAGGTTGGCTAAAGGAGTTAGTAGCTCGTTCATCATATTAATTCCTAAAAAAGAAAATTCTAGTGGAATTGCAGATTATAGGCCTATTAGTCTCATTGGGTCTCTGTATAAGATTTTTATCTAAAGTACTTGCTAATAGACTCAAGAACATTTTACCTAGAATTGTTGGTGAAGCTCAGTCGGCATTCATGGGTGGTAGAAATATTTTGGATGGGGTGTTGATCTCTAATGAGATTATTGATTTGTGGAAGAAAAGAAAAAGGAAGGGGTTGATTATTAAATTGGATTTTGAAAAGGCTTATGATACGATGAACTGGGAGTGCCTTTTGGATTTAATGTCGAAGTTTGGTTTCCAAGATAAGTGGGTCAGCTGATAAAGGAGTGCTTATCTTCAGCCAGGGTTTCAGTTCTTGTTAATGGGTCTCCTACTGCGGAGTTTTGCATGGAAAAAGGCCTTAGACATGGGGATCCATTATCGCTTTTTCTCTTCATCATTGTGGCTGAAGGTTTGAATCTACTCTTCCAAAGAGCTAAGTCATTGGGGTTCATAAAAGGTGCAATAATTGGTCATAGGAAAGTTAATGTCAATCACCTACAATTTGCAGATGACACAATAGTATTCTGTGAAGCCGATGGGATAGAAGTTCAAAATATTAAAAGATTACTAAGGTGTTTTGAGGTGATATCTGGGTTGAAGATTAACTTCCACAAAAGTCATGTTTGTAGGATTGGGGTCCCAGAAGATGAAGGGGAATTATATGCGAAACAATTGAATTGCATGTACCATAAGCTGCCTTTTATGTATCTTGGGTTACCTCTTAGTGCAAGTCCAAGGAGGAAAAGTACCTGGAAACTTGTGATCAACAAATTTAAGGCAAAACTAGCCTCTTGGAAAAGGAAGCTTTTATCTTTTGGAGGTAGACTAACACTGGTGAAGGTAGTGCTATCATCTTTACTTATTTATTACCTATCAGTATTTAAAATGCCTGTGAGTGTAGCAAGAACTCTAGACAGGATCCAGGCTAGATTTTTGTGGGGAGGATCAGAGGTTATTAAGAAGTTGCATTTGGTAAATTGGGAGGAGGTTACAAAGAGCAAAGGTAATGGGGGGTTTGGGAATTAGGAAGATGGGGATGGTTAATGATTGCCTATTAGCTAAATGGTGGTGGAGGTATGGTTGTGAAGACTGGGCGTTGTGGAAATCAGTTTTAATTAGCAAATATGGCAACACAGGTGAGCGACGGTTACCTTTTGCTATGGCAGGAGAGCAGAGATCGAAACTTTGGGGGGATATTCTTAATACGGCTGATAGTAACCCCCAGTTGTTCAGTTTTTATGTGGGCAACTGTGTTATGGAAGTGGGAATGACAATAGAATCCGATTCTGGGAGGACCATTGGATTGGTGAAAAATGTTTTAAAGAGGAGTTTCCTAGAATTTTTGAGTTATCAACAGAGAAAGAGGTCTCTCTGGAGCATATGGTTGAAAGGAAAATGATTACGTCAAGATGGGATCTGAGGTTTAGGAGAAGACTACGGACCTGGGAGGAATTAGAAGTAGATAAACTCATGGAGCTCTTGAATAGCAGCCCCCCGATTTTGGTAGACAAAGCAGATACTTTGGTTTGGAAGGCTTCACAAGCTGGTATTTTAAATGTTGCTGTAGCATACAACAGGATTACATCTGTGCAGGAGTTTGATGTTTCTAGGTTCATTTGGAAGAATGTTTCTCCCCCTAAAGTAAATTTTTTTTGTTGGCTTGTTTGGAAAGGAATAATTAAATCCAGAGCTTATCTACAAAGGTTGGGGATTTTGAATCACAATGCTAGATTTGAGTGTGTTTTTTGTATTGGAGAAGTGGAAAATTTAAACCATGTCATGTTATTGTACCCTGTTATTTGGCATATATGGTCCAATTTACTGGGGTGGTGGGGTATGCAGTGGGTATCTCCTCAAAATGTTGAGACTTTACTAGTTTGGTGGTGCGGGTTTAAATAGGGGAAGGTTGAAGATAACCTTTGGAAGGCTATCCCATTAGCCACTTTCTGGTCAATTTGGAAAATGCGGAACGAGTGTGTTTCTAATGGAAAACAGCCTATGTTGGACGAGTTGATTGAATTGATAAAGACGAGAGTTGTATTATGGTTTAAAGCTGTGTCTAGAGGTTGTTTTTATTCAGTGCATGAGTTGATGACCAATTTGCAGCAAGTTAGGAAGTGTCTCCGCTGAGGATGGCTGGGTTGCAGAGTCTTGGTTTGATATCAGAGGTTCTGAGCTAAGTTGCAATAGGGTCCAAAGTATCATGCACAGGGGCTCTTTAATTTCTCCCATCCTTTCCTGATTTGAGTTTGAAGGTTGCATCAATGTGGTTTTTGGTTTGAGCCGTCAATGTGGTTTCTATCAGTGTGGTCTCTGGTTTGGTCCTGCTGCTGATATCTGTTATCTTGGGTCTATGGCTACTGCTGATATCTGATAGTAATGGATACAAACCTATTGTCTCAGATTTTTGGACCTGAGCATGAAGACATCCCTAACCCTAGATTGAACTTCCTATCAATGCCTGAAGACCTCAACATGCAAAATTGCTGGTGGAGTTTGCAGTAAAGGAATGTGTCTAAGGTCTGAACTGCTCTGCTGAAAGGTTTGATGCTGGTGTATAATGTCTTATTGTGTATGCTGCTGGTGTATGATGTCTTATAGTGTATGTTGCTGATATGTATGCTACTGCTGCTGGTTCTATAGGATGCTGGTCTGTTCTGTGCAGATTTTAGGAGTGGAGAGGAGGTTCTCTGTTGTTTTTTTCCTTTCCCTCTTTTTGGTTTTCTTGATTGGTTTCTCACCGATCATGGGTTAAGTGCTGGCAAATGATTGTGCTACCTTATCGGTGCCAACCTAGTTGGGATTGTTAAGGTTAGTTATGATACTATTTGCACTTCCTTTCTTCATTGATGTAAGTTTTCGCATGTATTTTGCTTTCTTCATCAATAAAGTTTCTTTTTGCTGATAAAAAAAAAAAGTAGTTTTTTTTTACGGAATTGTTAACTAATAAGTTCAAAGCAAACTATCTAAATATTTGTTGATGGTTTGGGAACTCTACCATAGTTAAAAAGTTTAAAAATTGTTCAAAAATTTAAAAATCTAAAAATTATACAAAAAGTTAAAAATTTTATTTTTTCTTTATTTTTTGCACCTTTTATATATATATATATATATACATAAAAGTCAAGAAATCATCCAAAACATTCAGTGTGTTTGATTTGAGTTTTTTGATTTTCGTGTTTTTTTTGTTTTTAGTGAATATTTTTAAAATTTTAAACAATTTTTTTACTTTTTTATATGCACCTTACTTAGATGTATCTAAAAAGTAAAAAATTTGTGAAAACATATTTTAAAAAATTAATAAATACATAAAAATATAAAAAATATACTGAATTCTCATATTTTTTTTATATTTTTGGTATTTAGTGAATTTTGAAAAGGTTTTTTTCACAAATTTTTTACTTTTAGGTATATTTATGTTAGATATGTCTAAAAAGTAAAAAAAAAATTGCTTAAATATTAAAAAAAATTAGTAAAAACAAAAAAATACGGAAAACAAACAAATAGAATTTTTTGAAAAAATGAAACAAAGCAAAAACTAAAAAATTGCTAAAATGATTCATTTTCAAACCAACCCTTAAATAGTCAAAATTAAAATAAACTAAAATGTGCATCTGTATACTCGTTTATGAGAGAGAGAGAGAGACATACCAATGAATGGTGACATTGTACTTCCCTTGATTTTGAATATTCACAATCAACTTTTCACCCTTGTGGACATGCAAGGTAGGTCCTGGAAAAGATCCATTGACTGTCAAGATATTCTTCGAGCTACATAACCTTGTATAATTTGTTTCTTCCAGCTGCAAAAGGAAATTGATGCAAGTTAAATTAGATCTGCATTTGAAAAAAATAAAAGGATAAATTACAAACACACTTTTTGAAATTTTCTTAAAATATGAATTAATTTTTGTGGTTCTGAAAATTACAAATATCTACTTGTTATAATTTCTTATTTTATAGAATTAATAGAAAAAATTAAATTCCTAACCACTCTTCAATGCAACAATAAAATTATTAGAATTCTTAATTAAAATATATTTATGATATTATTAAAAATTATTAATTGAATTTATGATTTATTAATAAAATAGGTCATTTGTTATGCAATTAGAAATTTGAAAAGACTAAATATATTTTTAGAACTATAAAGAATAATTTGTATTTTAAATAAATTTAAAAGGTGCATTTGTATTTGAATTTGGCAATATGCTATTTTAGTAATAAAAAAAATCAAAAAAATTATAATTAAAAATCAACTCTCTCACTTTTTTTTTTTTGGGCACTTTTTTTTTGTAAAAAATTAAAAAATTAGATAAAATAGATAGTTCCCCAAAAACCCTTAGTTTCTAATAAATTATGATTAGACATAAATACAAACTGTTTTATTTTTGATTTCGTTAAAAATAAAGAAAAATATTAACAAGTGTCTCTTATGTATTGTTTAATGCTAGAATTGATGCAAAAAGTGTGTTGAAAATAGTGAAAAAGTTAAAAAGTATTTAAAAATGAATGAAAACTCTAATAAAATGAATGAAAAATGTATTGGGTTCTAGTAGAACCATTCTACACTAATTTAATAGCAAAAAATGCATTTACGTTTTAATCTGCTACAAATAAAAATAAAACACATGTTTAGTATATGCATAATGTTTTACAAAAATATTTTCAAAAAAGTTAATCCTTTGTTAAAAAGGTCAAAAAGGCAGTAAGCTAATCAACTAAGAAAAATGTGATATCAACTTCTTTTACTTAAAAAAAAGGGTTTTTGAACAACTTTCCAAACTCATATTTCTTTAGTTTTTAGAACAGTTAGTTTGGAAATCCAAAAAATGGGCTCTGACTCTTGTTCATTGTAATGTCTCAAATTTCCAATTCAAATGATAATGTAATAATCATGACTCTCTTAAAGGAAAATCAAATATAACTTTTTATACTTGCATTACATAATAATAATAGCTCCTCATGCGATATTACATTGATTCAACAACAAGTAAATAACCAAATAAGCACCCCCAAGGGTTTACAATCTTCTAAGGCTTAAGCCCGCTACACAAAATGGTTATTCAAACCCACACATACATAACCATTGGCTTACAAATAGGATCACAGCAAATGAGAACATTAGTGCTCCCAGCACACACATTTCCACGCCCTCAATTAAGCAGATTCACCACGTCTTTCCTTGCACAAAAATCTGGTAGGATGAGCATAAAGCTCAGTAGGAAATTCTTAACAAAATATATACATTTTATACAAGTCTCACGAGATGAATGCACATGTCATGCCTTTTTGAAAATAAAACACATCTTCATCTTTTGAAAACCATTATGCTCAATGATGTTATGCAACTTCAACTATTCAACATTTATCAATTTAATTAAAGGGGACAGTAAATACAACTCTGGTAATCCTTAGGTCGGTGTCTGCAAGTAGACTATACGAGTACTACCAATTGTCATTTTTACCGGTATTAACCGGAAGGCTCGACAACTATCCGCGCGACTTTCTAGTCTTTCACCAAGGACACTCAGGCTAACTTAAACAATTTCATCTACACTAACTATCAAGACTTACCCCGTATTTATCGTAAAACCATTTCATAAAAACCCATTTCCCAACATTTTTTTCACAATGCAAATTTCCAAAACTTAACATAGTCCAATGAATTGAAATGCCAATGTATGCTTAATAATGCAATGCAACATTACTTCCATACCATTGTGATCAAAATTCCCAATCCTCTTTTCAACACAATTCCACAAGATGAACATATATATATATATACTTTTATATCAAATTCATTCAAGAGAATAACGTAATTTTCACATTTCAAGCAATCTCAACAATTTAGTCAATTCAAGACTAAATCAACATTTTGATAACAATTTCCAAAATAAACAACATTTATCATTTTTTTCACAAAATTCGTCATTTATATATAAATAAACAATTTTCAAAACATCCATTTATTTTGGTACACAAAATAAATATGACAACATATTCCAAAGATTTTCAACATCTTTCAAAGAAAAGACCCAATTTCTAGATTTTCTCACCAAAATCATTCATCTCCAAAATATTTAGAAGAATCTCCCCAAAATCATCTTTCTTCAATCAATATAGTTCAAAACCTTCAATTTCTATTTTAAAAGGAAAAGAAATTAAACCTCTTTCAAAATCACTCATCTTCTTGAAATCAACAATCAATTTCTCAAAGCTAATCAAATGATGATTTTGAAAATCATCTAGTTCTTGCAAAAACATATATATAACTCTAAGAAAATCCCTATCTCAAATTTTGAAGAAGAAATGAGATGAAATCCCCAAAATCAACGGCGTCGAAACTCGATCTTCACCGCATACAACGAAGCCCTCGAGATGATAACCAACTTTGGTGAAGAACTTAGGTCTAAATCCCAATGGATTTGGAAAAATCAAAGAGAGAAGATGACTTCTAGAGAGAAAAGCTCCCGACCTGGAATTCTGGAGAGTTTTAGAGAGAGAGAGAGGACTGAAAAAGTGATATGAAATATTAGATTCACGAACTGATATAATATGGTCCACTCGAGCGTCAAATACACTAACCCAGTACTTTTGCAGACAGGTCAAACTTCTGAAACCAAACATTCTCCGCTCGAGTGCATAAATGGCTGCTCGAGAGGACATGCAACTTCGAATACATTTTGCATTTTTGTTTTGGAGGTGCTGCCCCTCAACCCCGCCAGGGGGCTGCTCTAGGACCCACCAAGGGGCGCTTCCCCCTAGACCCCCGCGAGCTGACCGGGCAGCTCGACCTTATGCTTAAAACAACAACGCACATATCAACATGTGGTTAACAACTTTAAATACGTTTTCCCTCAACACTATGGAATATTACAAATAAAAGCAACTTAAGCATTTTCAAATAAATCCGGATATTTGAAGCGAACTTCCGCCTCCCGTTCCCACATCACTTCTTCAACCCCATGGTGTCTCCACGACACCTTTACCACCGGTATAGTTTTGCCCCGTAGCACTTGCTCCCGGGTATCTAATAGTTGAACTGGTTGTTCTTCATAAGAGGCATCCTCATCTACCTCCAAGTCAACCCAATCAAGAACATGAGAAGGGTTGGGTTCATACTTTCTAAGCATAGATACATGAAATACGTTGTGAACTCCTGAAAGTTATGGCGGTAAAGCTAACCGGTATGCCACTTTCCCAATTCGCTCTAAGATCTCAAAAGACCCAATGAACCTTGGAGATAATTTATCACTCTTACCAAATCTCATCAAACCTCGCCTTGGTGAGATTTTTAGAAACACAAGGTCACCATCTTCAAAAGATAAAGGTCGTCTCCTCTTATTGACATAACTCTTTTGTCGGCTTTGAGCCGTAGCTAACCTCTTCCGAATGAGAACAACTTTCTCAGTTGTCTCTCTAACAATTTCTGGACCCAGTAACGGTGCATCACCCACTTCGGCCCAACAAACCAGTGATCTACAAGGTCGGTCATATAAAGCCTCAGTTGGTGTCATCCCAATACTAGCTTGATAACTATTGTTGTAAGCAAACTCCATCAATGGTAAGTGCCTTTCCCAAGGCCCCTTAAAATCAAGGACACAAGCTCTAAGCATGTCCTCCAAAATCTGAATGGTACATTCCGACTGTCCATCGGTTTGAGGATGATAAGCGGTGCTAAGAGTCAACTTAGTTCCCAACGCCTCTTGAAGGCTTTGCCATAACTGGGCAGTAAAACGAGGATCCCTATCCAACACAATAGTCACAAGGACTCCATGAAGTCGAACTATCTCTCTAATGTACAACTTTGCCAAGCATTCAATTGAGTCGCTGGTGCACATCGGAATGAAATGGGTAGACATAGTCAACCTATCAACAATCACCCAAATGGCGTCATTGCCTCGTTGTGTTCTAGGAAGCCCAACTACAAAATCCATGATAAGACACGCCCATTTCCACTCGGCTATTGGTAAGGGTTGTAACAAACCCGCTGGTTTTTGGTGTTCGGCCTTCACTTGTTGACAAGTAAGGCACTTCGATACAAATAAAGCGACATCCCATTTCATACCCCTCCACCAAAACTGACGACTAAGATCATGATACATTTTAGTGCTTCCCGGGTGTACCGCAAGGCATGAGTGATGGAACTCCCGAAGTACTTCCTCTTTACAAGATTTTGGTACAAACAAACGGTCTAGGTAACGTACACTCAAATCCGAGTGAACGTTCAAACCTTTCTCTTCCTTCCCATTGGAAATCTTAACACGGATTGATTCTACATCATGGTCTCCTCGTTGTGCCTCTATGACCTTACTAACCAAGGTAGGTTGAGCATTCAAAGTAAACAAGGTAGCACTCTCTCCGGACTCACCCAAGTGCAAATCAAACTTGCCAATAACATTTAGCATATCCTATTCCCGAATGGCCACACTTGCCAAACTACTCACATATTTTCGACTCAAAGCATCGGCCACCACATTGGCCTTCCCTGGATGATAGTGTAACTCAAAGTCAAAATCCTTCATAAATTTCATCCACCTCCGTTGTCGTAAATTCAAGTCTTTTTGAGAAAACAAATACTTTAGACTCTTATGATCGAAGAAGACTTCAAACTTCTCACCGTACAAGTAATGTCTCCAAATTTTCAAAGCAAAAATCACCACTGCTAATTCTAGATCATGAGTGGGGTAATTTTTCTCATGAGTTTTCAATTGTCGTGAACCGTAGGCCACAACTTTTCCCTTTTACATTAAGACACAACCAAGTCCATCCCTAGACGCATCACAATAGACAGTGTAATTCAAACCCCTTTGCGGAATTGTCAAGACCGGTGCGGTGGTCAATCTAGTCTTAAGTTCTTGGAATGACTTTTCACAAGCCTCACTCCACACAAATTTGATACCCTTTCTAGTCAACCTAGTCAAATGTGCAGGTAGTCTAGAGAAGTCCCTAACAAAACGTCGATAATACCCCGCTAACCCCAAGAAACTCCGGATTTCAAAAACATTCTTGGGTTGTTCCCAATCTTGTACGGCATCTATCTTTGAGGAGTCTACTGTTACTCCCTCTCTTGACACTACGTGCCCCAAAAATTTTACCTCGGTTAACCAAAACTCGCATTTCTCAAACTTGGCATATAAACGATGTTTCTCAAGCAATTCAAGCACTACCCGTAAGTGAGCCTCATGTTCCTCCTTAGAGGTTGAATAAATTAAGATGTCGTCTACAAAGACGACCACAAAACGGTCCAAGTATTCATGAAAAATTATGTTCATCAAATCCATAAAGGAAGAAGGTGCATTGGTAAACCCAAAAGGCATTACAAGGAATTCATAGTAGCCATAACGTGTACGAAAGGCCGTTTTCTGAATGTCCTCCTTCCGGACTCTCAACTGATGGTACCCCGACCTCAAATCTATTTTTGAGAAGCAACGAGACCATCTAAGTTGATCAAACAAATCATCTATTCTGGGTAGAGGATACTTGTTCTTAACTGTAACGCTATTCAACTTGCTGTAATCAATACACAACCGTAATGACCCATCCTTCTTCTTCGCAAAGAGAGCCGGCGCTCCCCAAGGCGATGTACTAGGGCGAATGATGCCCTTGTCTAAAAGTTCTTGGAGTTGAATCTTCAACTCATGCAATTCGGCGGGTGCAAATCTATACGGTGACATGGAAATCGGTGTCGTGCCAGGCACTAATTCAATGGAGAACTCGATCTCCTGGTGAGGTGGTAAACTAGTAAGATCTTCTGGAAAGACATCCGTGTATTCACAAACTACCCTTGGTAACTCAACATGACCCCTGTCACTCTCACTATCCAAAAGAGTTGCAAGAAGGCCACTAAGCTTGCTCCTACTACGAGGGTCAACAACTGGTGACAAGGCTGGTGACAAGGCTCTATCAACTCGATTCCCCCGAAAATAGAAATGATCACCACCCGAAGTGCACACTGTAACTCTCTGACGGTAACAATCAATCACAGCTTGATAAGAACACAACTAGTCTATGCCTAAAATGATATCAAAACTCGACATATCTAGCAGCACAAATGCAAACGAAAGTCGACGTCCGGCAACTTCTATTTCACAATCACGACAACCCCGGTCTAAATCAACTATACCCCCAACAGGTGACTTTATTCTGAGTGGAGGCATTGTAGACACCCCATTTTTGACCTACCTTAAGACTCAGACATCACCAACTGAACGCTCGGTGATGTTGCATATTGTGCTCGTTCAAAGGTCGCGGAATTACGGCTGCGAGCCTTGCCTCCAGACTTCTGGACTCTTTTTTGCTTTCCCTCGGTTTGCGAATCAGGTCCCGTTTTCTCCGTTTTCTCTTCCCAAAGGGAGGGAGAGGTCTTGTAGATCATCTCTCAATGGCCGTAGGCTACGTTTCGTGGTCATAGGCCATTTTTTCCATTTCGGAGCCCGGTTCCCAGTTTTCGGAGCCGTCGGACGTGTGCCTCGGTTCGGGACCACTTAACCACCTCCGTTTGCTCCGGTTTTTGGCATACATCTTATTTACTCCCTTTTGAGGGACACTGTGACTCGAGAGACCAACTTCGTGGTCAAACGCCACCTCCAGTGCTTAACAGTCAGTTTTCGGGGCCCCGGGCTGCGTGTTTTGGCCCCCGAGCCTTCATTTTGCATCGATTTTGGTCCATTTTTGTCAGGGACCTCATTTTCATTATTAGGAAGGTTATAGAAGGGTGGGAGGCCAGCAATTGTTCTGAAGACCAGCTTTATTCCTTCATCGCTCTCCGTCACCCGTTTTCCTTGCTAGAAAGCTGATGTTGACCATTCCCGGGCCACTTTCTTTGGCCCTCAACCACATATTTGTGTTGTACACACCTGGGAGGCCACCAATATGCCATGGCCGGCCAACAATTCATCCTGACCCTTTTGAACCCCTCTAAAAAGTTGGTTTTTCTCTCTCTTGGTTCACATTTTCAGGGTTTTGACCACATAGCTGTGTTGTGCACACATGGGAGGCCACCAATATGGGATGGCCGGCCACTAATTTTCATTGACCCTTTTGACCCTAGCCGACCGGCCAGGGGAGGTGGCCGGCCGGCCACCTAAACCCTCAAAACCTGGCCGGCCTTGTTCCTCTCTGCAGGTACATTACAGATATGCCCTCTTTTTCCCCCCAAATCCTGTATCCGGGGGGGGTCTTTTGGGGGAAATTTGAATTTAATTTTCCCCCCCTTTCCTCCACTTCTTTGCCTATATAACCAGCACCCCCGGCTACATTTTAGAAGGTTACAACATTTGGTTTTGAGCTCTTGCATTGAATCTCTCTCTCTCTACACTTCAACCCTCAAAACCCCTTAAGTCCTACACCATTTTACACTACAACCCATAGCACCACATCTCCAACATCCATTCCAGCAACTTGAGGCTGTTTTCTAGAGGTTAAAAGCTCCCAAACCTAGTCCAAGAGCTGTTGAAGCTTGGTTCTACAAGGGTGAGTCTCATTTTCCCTCTTCCTTACCTTATTTTGCATGCTATTTTAGCCTTTGTTACTGGCATTTTTGGGCTCTAACCCAAACTGTAAATAATCATATTTTGTGCTCCTCTCCATGTTTGATTAAGGGTCTTTCTCTGTTTGAGGTCTCCTCCTCACCCTTTGTGTTTAAACCATCTTTTAGGCCTATTTTTGCATGATATTTTAGGCTTATTTGTGAGCTGTTTTGGACTTGGTCATAAACTACAAAGTGCCATGTTTTGAGCCCCTCTTCAACTTTGTTGAAGGGATCTTTGCCATTTGGGGTCAGCTGCTGTCCCTTGTCTCTATTCTCTCTTTTAGGGCCATTTTTGCATGATAGGTTAGTCCTATTTATGTTCATTTTTGGGACTTGTTATAAACTGAAAAAAGGCTTGTTTTGACATCCTCTTCATGTTTTATTAAGGGCATTTTCTTATTTGAGGTCTCATGCTTCTTGGTATGCTTGATTGTCCCTTGTTTTGAGCCTTACACCTAAGCTCTTGTTGCATGCTTTGATTGGCCTTCTAGCCACTGAAATCCAGTGGATTTTCAGTGGCTAGCACACTATTTTGAGACTCCAAATCAGAGGGGGGGTAACCCCCTCTCACCTTGACTTGTTTGGTGGTCATTTTGGCCTTCCAAAGAGACCCTATCTTGCATGCTTCGAAGCCACTTTCCAGGGTCAATTTGGTGAGTTTTAGGACTACCATATTTGATTTTCAGAGTTTTTTATGCCATGCTAAATGTCCACCTTGCATGTGCTTAATAACCCCTTTGTATGCCCTCTAAAGGAGCCCCTCATTTGTGCATGTGTTGGCTGCATTTCCATAGTTATTTGGGCATGTTTTAGCATGTTTTATTCACTGATTTTTTCTGGTTTGATGAGATTCCATACACTTCATGCACTTGCCATGTAAACCATGTTTGCTAGTCAAAGTTGCATGCCTTTTTAAGTCATCTTGCTAGCATCTTTTGGCCATACTTTAAACTGGAAATGTGCATATTTTGGGACTGCCTTGGCTCTGTCTTTAGACTTCATGATCAAATAATGCATGCTTTGTCTAGCTATAAGCCATTCCATGTGCATAGTTTTGAGTTTCGGGGTTCGTCTCATGCATCGGGTGCCATGTTTCCATGTTTCGGGGCCATTTAGCATCATGTGTTAGTGCTGGAAATTCATATGTTTGTATGCCATGTTCCATGTTTTGCCATGCCTTGCTAGAGTGGCATTTGTGCCTTAGGATCGGTCCTCGGTTTACGTGCATGTGTGCACGCATCTCGAGTGTCTCATTTTCATCTTCTGGCCTCTGATGTGAGTGTGGTTGAGGTCCACTCATGTTGGTGTAAGCCCATATTGCATTGTGTATGCCATCTTAGTCCTTTGTATTGCATGTGCTAGGTTGTATGTTAGAGCATCGTGCATGCCATGTTACATCGTGCATTGTATATGACATTTCATAGCATTGAGTATGCTAGGGTGTATGTTAGTCGCATTCATACATGTCATGCATATTGCATTGAGTTTGGGATAGGAGTTAGCCCGAGCACGGGAAACGAGGGACGTTTCGTACTCCGAGTGACGGAACGTGCCTCAATTCCCGGTCACCGACACTCCGGATTACCCATGATGGAGTCTCGGTCTTGTTGTGTTTATATGTGCATTCATTTCATATTGAGTTGTGCAATTCGACTCCTCGGCCATCATGCATCGAGATGCGTGATTGGTGGCACGAGAATCGAGGACTACACTCCCTAAAGAGTAGTCATGCATACATATGTGAAAATACATTGCCATGCCCCTTTCTTGCTCTCTGTTGTAGCAAATCAGAAATCAGCAGCCTTCCGGAGCTTGGCACAAATCCCGAGAACAATTGCAAACAGAGGCAAACCTGGGGCATCGCAATAGATTTCCGCACAAGGCAACTCAAGCATGCATCATTCATCATCCGGAGCAGAGTCGAGGCAGTCCCTAGCTTGCATGCTAGTTTACAGCTTTCCTAGTTTAATTCGTTAATTAATTAGGATTTTGTAATTATTCGGACTGTAACTATTTATTTGGGACTGTATATTATTTATTCGGACCCTCCGCGCGAGGGCAACGTTGTAATAAGTGTGCGTACGTGTGATGTATGTCTTCCAACCCCACGTCTTTCTCCCTTTTATTTACCAGCTTATGATGGTTAGATTAGGGCATGTTTCAATTAGCATACAATATGATAGCATGTTTGCATTCATTCATCTGTTCTGCCGGGCTCGGCGCATCATATTAACTGCATTGTATTTCAATTCCGAGTTGAATACTTTTTAGTTGTAGCATTTCACATGCCATCTTTAGAATAGCCGAGCCTATCTTAGTTGCATTTTGCATGTGTTGCAGTAGGCACTTCTGTATATTTAGGATCATACATGGATTTCTAATTAGCTTCTGTTTTGGCTTGGAGTACTCGGTAAGTTTTATGCTTTAGCATCCTTGCATGCGTGTGAGTGACTGCCATGATAGCATGCTTACCATGAGACCATGTGCTTATGTGATATAACTGCCTGAATGCCTGTGGGTGAAGGTTGGGTTATTTGGATTGGAACAAATTATCGACTGTGAGTTTTAAGCCCACTAGATAGTGGCAAAACCATCTTTTCTAAGCTCACCTGAGGGTGGCAAAATCCGCATTTTAAGCCTACTTGTGAGTAGCAAACCATTTTCAAAACAAACACGAGATGTGTTGTTTCAATTCAGGCGACCCAGTCTATACTTGTATGCTGTGCTCATCACATAGTAAATCTAGGCTAATAACCGGAATAAGGACACATAATGTTTTCAAAACTAGATATCATGGTTAGTAGAGGCCGATCTTTGATCGGGCGAGCGGGGGTGCTCACGAAGTGACCTTCCCCAATCGTACCCAAGTTCCCGAGCGAAGGCAACTTTGGTGATGACGGACACGTGGCCTTAGGCAACGAGTCAGGGTTTCCTAAATTTCCCAAAATAAAACATTTAGGTGGTGACTCTGTATCTGGCAAAGCAGTCCATGTTTGGCACTTCTTTCTAAAAATCTGTTTTCTCAAAACGATTTGCCGGATTTGGACTCTTTGGTTCAGATTGAGAACCGCGACAATTTGAGTCCGAGCTGTAGTGAGCCCATAACGAACGGACGGGGGACTTTATCCCTCCCGGGGGTGTTCGAGGGCGAGTCTACAGTTTCTGGCGACTCTGCTGGGGAGTTAGAGAACTTGACTCGAACTCATGATATCTGATTTTGACTACACTTGTGTGTTTCTTTGCATTGCATTTGCATTGGTGCACCTAGGACACCGTGTTTGCCATCTGCTATTCCTGAACGGTTTACCGGAGGCTTATCTTGTCAAGGCATGACCATAAGGCTAACCGGTTGTGGGCTCTGCCAGTATGGGAACACAAACCCCGGTTTTACCGGGGCACCCTTTTGACCATTCGACCTAGTGCATATCGAAATCTATAGTGACCATTCCAAACTAGGACAGGTTGCTTACCCGATATAGGTTGTTTGAAACCGTTGCGTGCGTAATGAAACCCTAGCTCCTGACAAAATAGGACAGGGAAAACCTGACCCCAACATAGGGGTGTTTTGGCTCTCACTTATCTGCTATGTGCTTTTAGAGTGCGTCTCTACAGGAATGCATGTATCAGTTTATAAGTTTGGGCATCAGGCCTGCGGGCATCAGTTCAGTTCTTTTGGGAATCAGTTATCTGCGGGTATCAGATTCAGTATTGGGAAACAGTGATTCAGGGATAATGATCAGTGTTTGAGGACAGTGTGTATTCAGCTTATCGACCGTGTGTTGTCATGCCCAGCTGTGTGTTGTGTATTTATTTTAAGCTGTTATGCTGTTCGTTTATCTGGTTATTTATTTTCTTATTGCTTTATTTATCTTTTTGCTAGGACAGTTTTAGCACAATTGCTTCCGACCCAGCAGATATTCCCCAAGCACTTTGGACAAGAGGTCGTCGGCTCAATCTATCCGAGGATCTGGTTGACGGACAGCCAGTGTTTCATTCTTTACCCCCAGTTGTCAGAAGAAGGCCAAAAAAGCGTAGTGTGTCTGAACAGAGGTTACCAGAGCAGTGGTCTACCCTAGCAGTAAACAGTCGGGTTGAGGTCTCAGTATCTGCCATAGAAATACACATACCAGTCAGTCAGCAGGATCAGCAGAGCGTAGCCGGAATGGAGGAAATGATGCGTCAAATCCAAGAGAGTATGAAGCAAATGCAGGAGGACGCTGTCCGCCAGGCAGAGTTCTCTAAACAACAGGCCACAATCATGGCCCAGCAGGCTGAGCTCATCACTAGACTCCAGCAGCAAGCCGGAGCGTCAGCCTCATATCCAGTTCCTCTCCCACCAGGGGTCACGCTACCCGAGCAGGCACCAACTGTCCAGAATGTCCTGCCAAATACCCAGAACACCTTGCCAAATGTCCAGAACGTCCAGGAGGACACAGACCTTCCAACGGGGCCGGCTCCGCCCCCACTTCCGCCTCAGCTGTCCAAGGCGCCTACGCCTATCAACCACCCGGACTCTCCCTTCGAGTTCGAAATAGATCCTACCGCACTGAAATTGAGCAAGCTCGAGAAGCTTTTTAAGAAATCACAAGGGGTAAAGGCTATTCCGGATATCGATGACGGATATACCGATGTGGCCGTGACGCTACCAGATAGATTTAAAATGCCGCAGATCGATCGCTTCGACGGGTCTGGGGACCCCATGGTCCACCTCCGGCTATTCTCAGATATACTACGACCAATGGGCCTAACCAGACCCCAGAAGTTTTCGCTATTCGGCCGGACCCTATCGGGTGTGGCCTCTATCTGGTATGCGAAGTTGGAGGATGATGTCAAGCAGAGTTGGGATGAAATGGCTGAGGCCTTTGTTGCGTAATACTCTTACAACACCCAAATTGAGATTACAACCCGCGATCTCGAAACAACAAGGCAGGAGCCCAAGGAGAGTTTCTCGGATTTCGTAACCCGGTGGAGGGCAAAGGCCTCGATGATGACTTTAAGACCCACCGATAAGGACGAGATCAGGATGATTGTGCGCAATCTCCAGCCAAAATTGATGCAAAAGATGATTATACTCCCATTTCCCACTTTTTCAGATCTGCACGAGATGGGGTTACAAATTGAGGATGCAATGAAACAGGGTCTGATTGACCAAGATAGGGAGCAGCCCAGGAGGACTTTCAACCGTAACAATAATGCAGGCCCGAGTGGCGCTGCGACTGCAAGAGCTTCAGAGGTGAGCATGGTCACCACCATTCTCCCTTCCCTTCCAAGACCCATGGCAGCCACGCCCTTTTCCGGTGCATCTGGAAGCAATACACAGACCACCAAATACCAACCCAGAGACCAAAGAACCTTCACACCCCTATTTACGCCCCTATCCAAAGCTCTGGGGGTTTTAATCAGGAAAAACCATTTGAAGCCCCTAGAACCGAGGCCACTACCAAATCCACTCCCTCCCTCTCATGACCCGGCAAAATACTGCGCGTATCACCAACAGCACGGTCATGACACCGACCGTTGTTTTAGATTGCGTCACGAGATCCAGGATCTTATTGACAAATAGGTGATCGCGCCTCCCGACAAACCCAATGTCACAACCAATCCTCTCCTACCACATAACCAAGCTCCCCCTCCTAATAGAATCAATTTTATCCAAACTGGGGTCGCATCTTACGATCCTAGTATCTATATCACCCCATCCCACCTACCTAAGCCGGAGGTGCTCCATCCTGACTGCACCGACTCTTTGTGCATGTTGGACATCTCCACAACCCAACCAGAGCCCACGGTGGTGACCATCGAAGATGGGGCAGGGCAGACTTCAGAAGAGAGTAGAATTGTTGAGTCTGGGATTGAACAGTCTGGGAGTTTTGCTAGGGGAGCCTATGATCCGAGTGAGTACATTCTGTCAGCAGGCCAGGTCGAGCCAGGTATAGAATTGCCAGAGAAGGCAAAGTTGTGTGTGATCCGGGGGGATGGATTTGAGCAAGGGGAAATGATTTGACGGCTGTGGAGGAAGACTTTGCCAACCTACAGTTTTTCGATGACCAAGAACCAGGGGGCGCGACAGTCAACTGGTTTGATTATGAGGAATCGGCAGAGACCACTGGATGGCTAGATGATCAACCGGATGTGGTGGAAGAGTTCCAACTAAAACAGAGCCCAGTAAGGGCAAGAATATCAGCTATGGTCGGAAGGGCCAGAAGTCAGAGTACATTGCCGGGGAGCGCCAGTACGAAGCATTTCGCTCGGAACTGGGACAGTGTGAATGCAGGGAAAGCTGAACAACAAACTGCCCTAACACAGGCAGAACAAGAAAAGATTTGGGATTCTGAGAGGATCTGGAAAGCCAAAACCCATGAAGGGATTGAAAGTGCTGTGTGCACAAAGACAGAAGATGTTGCGGGCATGTGGGCCGAAAATACTGAGAGTACAAACATACTGGAGCCAGACAGGTGTCTGTCGGCGACCGATGGAATGTGGTGGGAGGACGATGATTTATGTCTTGCCCACACAGATGAAGATTGGGGAAACCATCAGCCAGATGACACCTGGTATGTCGGAGAGGTCGACCATATGACGAGAAGCGGGCGGTATTTCAAGCCCCCGCACCTAGACCAGCCAGAGGCATCTGGGAAGGATAAAGAAGCTGAGAAACAGAAGGAGATACAGCTTGAAGAGGAGGCTGTACTCAAACAGTTAAAGAAGTTACAAGCAGACATCTCCATCTGGGGACTGCTTATGGCATCACGAGTGCACAGGCAGGCTGTCCTATCTGCTATGGACAAGGCCAAACTCTCTATAGATACCACACCAGAGCAGCTGGTTGGACTGGTCTTTCCGGGAGGAGGTTCCCCGACATTATCCTTTTCGGACAAAGAACCGCCTGAGGGCGCAAATCATAACAAACCCCTTTACATCTCTGTGGAATGTAGAGACAAGTGGGTGCCAGTGGTTCTTATCGACACGGGATCCACCATTAATGTGTGCCCGTCAAGGACGACATATGCGATCGGGTTGAAGCCCGCGGACTTCGTGCCGACTACTCAAGTGATCAGAGCCTATGATAACACCAGCAGAGAGGTGATGGGGACTGTCAAAATTCAGACCCAGGTTGGTCCAGGACAACACAACATTGAATTCCATGTCTTGGACGTTCCTGCAACCTTCAATCTACTCTTGGGGCGGCCGTGGTTGCACCAGGTGAAGGTAGTCTCTTCCACTTTGCATCAAATGCTGAAGTACCCTCACGGGAAGGGGGTGGCCATTGTTTTCGGGAATTCATCAATCCATCCACCGCGGAAGTGTCTACACTAGTCTTGGAAATCGAGCACGGCATGGAGGATGTGTTCTTATCAGGATTTACTCTGGCTGAGGCCCGGGTTGTGCAAAATATCATGGCCGTTAATAAGGGAGTATATGTCAGTGCTCAATCTATATACCTCATGAACAAGTTACAACACATCCCCGGGATGCGATTGGGAAGGAGTGGCCGGAAGGGCGTCGCAGCATTGGCCGATGTGCCACACAACCCTCATACCTTTGGCTTGGGTTATCTGCCACCAAAGAGGATTGGGTAAGGAGGGAAAAGAAATGGCTGGAAGAGCCAGAGCAAAGCAGGCTGGGAAGCCATTTGAGCTAATGCATAGGCCCATTTAGGGTACCCTAAACGGACGCTTCGTTCGGGAGGGGGAGGACTTTCCGTTTTGCGGCTTCCCAGAGCCATAGCTAAACGCGGAGAGGAAGCGCGTACCAGGTTTTGAGATCTTCTTCGACCTGCAATTATCTGGGGATGACGTTGCTGAAGAGCAGACAGACCCACCAACTGAGATTGAGCAGTATAAGGCAGTGGAATCCGAGGGCACTGAAATTGAAATGGGGGTAGCACTGGCATGTCTACTTTCAGATCCTCCGATCGACCAAAAGTGCTTGGGGGATAACTTCTCGATTTCCATGATTGGGGATGAAACAACTGCGGGCCTACCAGCGACTATTTTGGACACATCTATCGCACCATCTCTCACTTGGCAATACGAAGAGGGATTTTTGTCCAGCAACACCGGGTCAGGTAGTGAGCCAGAATCTGATTCCACCGAGTCTTGTGAGTCAGAATCAGGTTCCAGCTCGACTGAGTCTGAGTCTGGTAATCCTGGGGATGATAACCCGGATGCCACAGTCCTGTCTAGGTCGTCTTTTTCTTTCTCTTTTGAGTCTATTGTAACCGAGGAATCGGACGACTTGGATATGTGTAGACACCCCATTTTTGACCGTCCTCAAGACTCAGACGTCATCGATTGAGCGCTTGGTGATGTTGCATACTGTGCTCGTTCAGAAGTTTCAGAGTCGCGGCCGTGCGCCCTGTCTCCGGACTTCCGAATCCTCTTTTGTGCCTTGTCTCGGTTTGCGAACCAGGCTCGGTTTTCTCTGTTTTCTTTCCTGAGGGGAGGGAATGGTCCTGTAGGCTATCTCCCGGTGGCCGTGAGCTACATTTCGTGGCCGTAGGCCATTTTGCCCATTTCGGAGCCCGATTCCCGGTTTTCGGGACCGTCAGGCTGTGTGCCTTGGCTCGGGACCGCCCAACCCTCTCCGAGTTCTCCGGTTTTTGGCATGCACCTCTGTTTCATAGTTCCGAGGAACACTGGGGCTTCTGATGCCCACTTCGTGGCCGTATGCCACTTTCGGTGCTTACAGTCGGTTTTCGGGACCCCGAACTGCGTGATTTGGGCCCCGAGCATTCATTTTGCATCAGTTTTTTCTGATTTTTGGCAGGAACCTCTGTTTTGTCATTTCGAGGGACACTGGGGTTGCAGATGCCCACTTCGCTACTGAACACCACTTCCGGCACCTGCAGCCCATTTTCGGGATCTCGAATTTGCCCGGTTTTGACTCCGAGCGTTCATTTCTCATTAGTTTTTGTTCAAACTTGGCAGGTACCTCTGTTTCAACACCAGGAAGATCACTGGGGGGTGAGAAGCCAGCAATTATCCCAGATAACCAATTTCGCTCCTCCGGCGCCCGTTTTGCTCACTTCCGGGCCAATGTTGAACACCCTGGGGGTATTTTATTCCCACCAAAGCTACATATTTGTGATCAGGAGATATGGGAGGACACCAAAAGAGCATGGTCGGCCAGCAATTCAGAATTTCATTTTTGGGCCTCTCCTTCAAGCTCTATGTTGTGACTCCTGCTTCAGTGTTGCCAATTTCCGACCTTGGAACCTTGTTCCACACATCTGGGAGGACCCTAAAAGTTGGTGGTCGGCCAGCAATTGTTGATTTCATTTTTGAGCCTCTCCTTCAAGCTCTATGTTGTGGCTCCTGCTTCAGAGTTGCCAATTTCCAACCTTGGGGCCTTATTCTACACACTTGGGAGGACACCAATCCATAGTGGTCGGCCAGAAAATTTGTTGTCCATTTTTTGACCATGGCCGGCCGGCCAGGGTGGGTGGCTGGCCGACCAGGTGGGGTGGCCGGCCGGCCACCCTGCAGAAAACCACCTGGCCGGCCAGCTTCTTGCTTTCCAGCTCATTCCAGCTGTCCAGATATTTTTGCCAAAATATCACCCCTTCCGGGGGATATTTTGGGAGGGAAAGGTTGCCTCCATTTCCCTCCCCTTTTACACTTTTTTTTGCCTACTTAAAGGGCTGGACAGCCCCTTTGCCTAGGTTAGAAAAATTTGTCTCAAGAGCCTTTGTTCAAAACCCTTGATTTCCATAGCCAAAAACCTCAAAAACTTCCAAGTTCCTAGGCAATTCCTTCATCAACCCTTAGCTCCACCATCCCCACTACCATTCTAGCAGCAAGGAAGTGTTCTCCAGTGGCTAAGAAGCACCAAATTCAGGCCAAGAGGTAGCAACAATCAGATCTTCAAGGGTAAGTCTCCAAATCTCTTTTTGTAGCATAATTTTGCTCCCTATTTCTACCTTATTTCCTTTAAGTTTTTGGGCCTTGACCCCTACTGGTTTTAGGCTCATTTTGAGCCCCTCTACAACTTTGTAGAAGGGCTCAACTTCACTTGATGCCTCCATGATACACTTGTTTCAATATCTAGCTTGTATGTCACAATCTTGCATGCCATTTTTAGTCTATTTGCATTTGTTTTTGGGGCTCCGACCCCTACTGGTTTTGTGCCTATTTTGAGCCCCTCTACAACATTGTAGAAGGGCTCAACCTTGTTTGGCCATTCTATATACCACCTCCCTTTGAAATCCACTCTAGGCCCCAATTCTTGCATGATTTGTATCCTTTTATGCTTTTGGTTTTAGCTCTTGGTCAGAACTGAAATGGGTCTTATTTTGACCCCCTATACATGTTTCATGAAGAAAGTTTTGTTGTTTGGTGCATGCTTTGCATGTCTCTTGTTATAACCTCTTTTGAGCTCCATTTCGCATGGAATTGTTAGCATGTTTGGATATTGATTTTGGGGCATCCATAAACTGAATATATGCTTATTTTTGGTCCCTCTTCAGTATTGTAGAAGAAAGTTTCTCCATTTGAATTTTCTATATACTACCTCTCCTTATACCCCTCTTTTGGCCCAAATTTTGCATGCTATATTTAGTATATCTACACACTGAATTAGGGGATGTCATCTTCTGTAAAAATGCATAATTTTAGTCCCTCTCTAATGTTGTAGAACTTAGTTTCTGGGTTTAAGCATTGTAGATACCACTTGCTTTGTAATTCCTCTCTTTTTCCGTATTTTTGCAAGCTATTGTTGCCATACTTGTGATCATAATTTGGCCTTGTTTTGTACTGAAAAGATGCTATTTTTGGGGCTGCCTTGCTACTGTTTTTGCTTTCATGTGTCAATTTTGCATGTATAGCATAGCTGTAGGCCATTTCGGGGGCTAAATAAGACATTTCGGGAGCATTCCGGGCATCGGGTGCAGTTTATTACTATTTTGGGGCTGTTTTCCCTTCATTTAGTTGCTGGAATTTGTTTTGCATGCTTGCATATCATTTCCCATGTCATTCCATGCCTTATTGCATTGCCTCGGTTTGCGTGCCCGTGTGCACGTTTTTCGAGGCACTTCTTTTTTATCATTCCGGCAGCTTATGTGAGTGCGGCTGAGGTCCTCTCATGTTAGTGTAAGCCCAATCTGCATTTCTATGCTTGCATATCATTGCCTCGGTTTGCATGCCTGTGGGCGCGCATTTCAAGGCACTCTATTGTATCCGATTTCTCATTTCATCATTGCCTCGGTTTGCGTGCCTGTGGGCGCGCATTTCAAGGCACTCTATTTTATCCGATTTCTCATTTCATCATCGCCTCGGTTTGCGTGCCGGTGGGCACGCATTTCGAGGCACTTCGTTTCATCCGGTTTGCATTTCACATCATTGCCTCGGTTTGCGTGCCCGTGTGCACGCATTTCGAGGCACTCAGTTTCATTCGATTTGCATTTCATGTCATCGCCTCGATTTGCGTGCCCACGTGCACGCTTTTCGAGGCATCCTATTTTCATCTCATTTGCATAGCATTGTGCATGCTAGGATTGTATATTAGTTGCATTTCATGCATATCATGCATATTGCACGGGAAACGAGGCGCGTTTTGTACTTCGAGTAACGGAACGGGTCTCAATTCTCAAGTCACCGACACTCCGGATTACCCATGATGGAGTTAGGTTTTGTTATCGCATTCATATGCATTCATCCTATATTGAGTTGTGCAATTCGGCTCCTCGGCCATCATGCATCGATGTGCGTGATTGGTGGCACGAGGATCGAGGCATGCATATATGTGTGAAATACATTGCTATGCCCTTTTCCTGCTCTCTGTTGCAGCAAAATGAAGGATCAGCAACTTTTCGGGACTTGGCACGTATTTCGAGAAAAAGTGTAAACAGAGGCTAATCGGGGCATCCCAGTGGATTTTCGCGCAAGGCAGCCCAACATGCATCATCCGTCAGAAGCATGGCAGTCCCTGGCTTGCATGCCAGTTTTACCGTTTTCTTATTTAATTTGTTAATTAATTAGAAATCTGTAATATTCTTTTATTCGGGCTGTACTATTCTTTTATTCGGACATTCGGACTGTATTATTTATTCGGACCCTCTGCGCGAGGGCATAATTGTAAGAAGTGTGGGTGAGTGTCATGTATGTCTTCCAACCCCACGTCTTTCTCCCTTTTATTTATCTGCTTACAATGGTTAGATATAGGGCATATTTCAATTAGCATACAGTATGATAGCATGTTTGCATCATTCATCTGTTTTGCACGCACCGGGCTCGGCGCATCATACAAACTGCATCGTATTTCAATTCCAAGTTGAATACGTGTTAATTGAAGCATTCCATATGCTATGTTTAGAATAGCCGAGCCTGCTATAGTTGCATTTTGCATGTGTTGCATTAGGCATTTCTGTATACTTAGGATCATGCATGATTTCTAGTGTAGTTTCTGTTTTGGCTTGGAGTACTCGGTAAGTTTTATGCTTTAGCATCCTTGCATGCGTGTGAGTGTTGCCATGAATAGCATGCTTGCCATGAGGCTATGTGCTTATATGATATAACTGCCTTGAATGCCTGTGGGTGGAGGTTGAGTTATTTGGATTGGGACAATCATTGACTGTTTGTTTTAAGCCCACTAGATAGTGGCAACATCACTATTTTCTAAGCCCACCTGAGGGTGGCAAATCCGCATTTTAGCCTACCTGCGGGTAGCACCTTCACACCATTTTCAAACAAACAAACATGAAATGTTTTGTTCCAATTCAGACGGCCCAGTCTATACTTGTTTGCTGCGAGCATCACATAGTAATCTAGGCTAATAACCGGAATAAGAACTCACAATGTTTTCAAAAACAGATATCATGGTTAGTAGAGGCCGGTCTTTGACCGGGCGAGCGGGGGTGCTCACGATGTGACCTTCCCCAATCGTACCCAAGTTCCCGAGCCGAGGCAACTTTGGTGATGACGGACACGTGGCCTTTGGCACCGAGTCAGGGTTTCCTAAATTTCCCATTTTAAAAATATTTAGGTGGCGACTCTGTTATCTGGCAAAGCAGTCCATGTTTGGCACTTCTTTCAAAAAAATCTGTTTTTCTTCAAAACGATTTGCCAGAATTGGACTCTTTGGTTCAGATTTAGAACCGCGACAAAATCGAGTCCGAACCGTAGCGAGGTCCCTCGCGGGCTTGTTACAATATGCTTAATGAGAATCAAGTAGCTGCGGTTTCTGAGTACTTTTCTGTGCCCTTGATTTATTGCATTAACTTAGACTTTCAAAATTTTGATAAAAACGACGAGGACGAAATTCCTCCGGTTTTGCAACGCTTAATTGAACAAGAGCAAGAGAGATTTGTCAAACCCCTAATGGATGAAATCACTACCGTGAATGTTGGTACTAAGGAGGACCCGCGGCTGGTCCAGATTGGGTCCACGTTGTCTTCGGAGGAACGCGAGCGCTTAGTCGCTTTATTAAAAGATTTCAAAAATGTTTTCGCATGGTCCTACGAAGACATGCCTGGGATCAATCCTGAGATTGTACAGCACCGGATCCCTCTCAACCCCGAGGCCCGACCCGTTAAATAGAAACTCAGGAGGATCCGTTCGGACTGGGCTCTCAAGATTAAGGAAGAGGTCACCAAGCAAATCGACGCAGGTTTCCTACTGGTATCCGAATACCCGACTTGGTTGGCCAACATCGTTCCAGTGACGAAGAAAGATGGCAGGATCCGAGTATGCGTGGATTTCAGGGACTTGAACAGAGCTAGTCCGAAGGACGACTTTCCCTAACCGCATATTGATGAGTTGGTGGATTTCACAGCAGGGCACGCGTTGCTTTCGTTTATGGATGGCTTCTCAGGCTACAACCAGATAGTAATGGCACCTGAAGACCGGGAAAAGACTGCATTAACCACCCTATGGGGGACATACTGCTATAGAGTCATGCCGTTTGGGCTGAAGAATGCTGGAGCTACTTATCAACGGGCCGCGACCACAATATTGCATGACATGATCCACAAAGAGGTTGAGGTGTATGTGGACGACATGATTGTCAAGTCCAAAGAAAGAGAGGGCCACTACACCGCCTTGCAAAAGTTCTTTCAAAGGATCAGAGAGTTTCGGTTGCGGCTGAATCCTCAGAAGTGTACGTTTGGTGTTACAGCGGGAAAAATGTTGGGGTTTTTGATTACACAGAGAGGCATCGAAGTCGACCCTTCCAAAATCAAGGCCATCTTAGAAATGTCACCACCAAGGACTGAAAAGGAGGTGCGAGGCTTTCTGGGTAAAGTGCAATTCATAAGACGATTTATCTCAAAATTAACCTTGACTTGTGAACCACTTTTTGGTCTCCTGAAGAAAGGCAAGAAATTCCAATGGGACGGCCGATGCCAAGCTGCTTTTGAACAGATCAAGGAATACTTACAGAACCCGCCCGTGTTGTCACCACCAGAGCTGGGGAGACCGTTGATATTGTACCTCTCAGTGACTGAGACCACGATGGGCTGCATGCTCGCGCAAGAATCTGAAGACAAAGTGGAGAGAGCCATCTACTATCTGAGCAAGAAGATGCTGGAGTATGAGACTCGCTACACACCGTTGGAGAAGGCTTGCTTAGCTTTGGTATGGGCAACCAGGAAGCTGCGGCACTACCTGTTAGCTCACTCCGTAATGTTGGTTTCACGACTCGATCCCATCAAATATCTTTTCGAGAAACCAGCACTTACGGGTAGGCTAGCTCGTTGGTTGCTGTTGCTCTCCGAATTCGATTTGAAATATGTGACACGCAAGTCAGTCAAGGGAAGAGCAGTAGCAGAATTCTTAGCCGACTATCCAGCGGAAGGGGGTGAAGCAGTCGAGTACTTATTCCCAGATGAGGCCATTTTGCACATCGACGATGAAACTTGGACGATGTACTTTGACGGAGCGTCAAATCAGTACGGGTATGGGATAGGGGTGCTGCTGATAGCACCTGACAAATCCCGTATCCCTCTAGCCTTCAAACTCCGATTCAAAGTCTCGAACAACGAAGCAGAATATGAGGCGTGCATCGCCGGTCTGGAAGCAGCCTTGGAACTAGGGGCAAAACGGTTGGACGTCATTGGGGACTCGAACCTTGTTGTGTCTCAAGCAAAGGGAGACTGGAAAGTCAAAGAAGAAAAGATGATGATGTATCACTAGACCTTGGACTTGCTAATTCCTCAGTTTGAGAAGCTAAATTTTGCTCATCTACTAAGAGAGAACAACAAGTTCGCAGATTCATTAGCAACTCTATCTTCCATGATTGACATCCCGTTCGGAGTCCGGATGCGTCCAGTCATCATTGACCAGAAATTTGCACCAGCCTACGAGTCGATTGCTGCTATAGATAAAGTTCAGGACGAAAACCCCTGGTATTATGACATTTGGAATTTCTTGGAAAAGGAAGCATACCCGCCAGGGGTAAATGCCAAGGATAAAAGGGCAATAAGAAGAATGGCCGTTCAGTTCATCATCTGTGGGGGTAAACTGTATAAGAGAGGTCATCTGGGAATGCATAAGCTGTGTGTCGATGTCGAAGAGTCAAAGCGTCTAATGGAAGCCATCCATGGAGGGGAATGCGGTGCACATATGAATGGGGTAATGCTAGCAAGGAAGATCCTCAGACTGGGTTACTACTGGTCCACCATGGAGGAGGATTGTATCGGTTTTGTCCGGCGATGCCACAAGTGTCAAATTCATGCAAACCGTATGAACATTCCGCCGTCGAAGCTATACAGTATGACTTCGCCATGGCCATTTTCAGTCTGGGGGATTGATATGATCGGGGCTGTCAATCCGAAGGGGTCGAATGGGCATGAGTTCATCCTGGTCGCGATAGATTATTTTACAAAGTGGGTTGAGGCCCAATCCTATGCGGTGTTGAAGGCTTCACATGTTGCGAAGTTTATCAGAAACAACATCATCTGTCGCTACGGGGTCCCAAACGAGATAATTTCCGATAACGGTTCCCACTTCAAGAAGGAACTGATTGACTTGTTGGAAAAATACAACGTTGATTTTCATAAGTCATCCACATACCGGCCGCAAACCAATGGAGCGGTTGAGGCCGCCAACAAGAATATCAAACACATATTGCAGAAGATGGTGGAAACCTACCGGGACTGGCCAGATAAGCTGCCGTTTGCTCTGTGGGGCTACCGGACTTCAATCAGAACTTCTACTGGGG
This sequence comes from Camellia granthamiana, assembly GCA_036172215.1. NCBI lineage: Eukaryota > Viridiplantae > Streptophyta > Magnoliopsida > Ericales > Theaceae > Camellia > Camellia granthamiana. The sequence continues at coordinate 68,191,989 of CM069910.1, read as the reverse complement.
CGACTCCGTATTCATTGGTTTATGGGATGGAGGCCGTTCTACCTATCGAAATTGAGGTTCCGTCTTTGCGAGTATTGGCTGAGTGTCAAATAGCCGAAGCAGATTTGCAACAGAGCAGGTTTGAGGAACTCATGCTCTTTGATGAGAGAAGACTGAAAGCACTGTACCATGTTCAAGGTTATCAGCGCAGAATCGCCCGGGCTTTTAACAAGAAAGTTAAGTCCAGGAATCTAAATGAAGGAGATTTGGTGCTCAAGGACAACCGAGCTCCCATCCACGACCCAAGGGGCAAGCTCAGACCCAATTGGACTGGTCCCTACATCATTAAGTCTATCTGGTCAGGTGGAGCTGTGGTTCTGATGGACCTGGATGGCTTAGAGTTCTCACAGCCGATTAACATGGACAAGTTGAAGAAATATTACCCTTGAGAGGCTCGCTAGGTCGAAAACCCGAAAGGGCGACCTAGGCAAAACTCAGAGCACAAAAAATTTGAAATTATAAAAACTGAGCTCGCAATGTTGAAAACCCGCAAAGGGCGGCCTTGGCAAAGGATAGAGCGTAAAAGGAGAGTGAAAATACCCGAGTGAACCTAAGCCTAAACTACGTAAGGCTTGATTCCCATCTTTGGGATACGTAGGCAACTTCATCCTGAAGTTCAGCCATAAACATTTTCCCCGATCAACTTTGTCCATTTGATCATCTCAGTCATTTTTGTCCATCAGAATTCATCGTGATCTCCGGTGCAGTGCTTCTCAGACTAGGGGCAACTTTCCGTTGCTGTGCAGTGCCGCAGTACTATGCAGACTAGGGGCAACTTTCCAGTTGTAGGGATCCGGGGTTGTGCATCTCAGTGACAGATCTCAGGCGTGTCCAGTTCTGATCCATATCGAAAATAGTTTTGAAAAGTTTTAATAAAAGTCAACTTCGGCCAAATTAATCTTTTTACAACTAAGACCATTTTTGGACCAAAGCGAAAAATTTTCAGTACCCACAACCCTCAATTTCATTGATTTCAAAACAAAGTTCTTCTGCTCTTGCATACAAATTGAAGTTGCTTTTTATTACATTCATGAAGAAAACTTGAAAGTACTACTAAAGCAATAAACCCGGGACATAGATGAGTCAGGTGTCCCTGCGCCCCCTCCCAGAGCTGGTAGAAGCCTCCGATGCCAAGCTGGGCCCAATCTGTGCTTCTTCATTGAGCCAATCCAAGCACTCATCAGACAAAGTGCAACTGAAAGTGGGAGCAGGGGCCAGGAGCTCTCTAGTCCTCCAGGCTGTGGCATACCAGGCAAGCTGTGCGCCTCGAACCGGGAATGCAGCCGGGTACTCTATCCTTTCTGGCGGGCAAGTCTGATCATGACCGAACTAACGCAGGAATCGGAACGGAAAGTAGAACACACAGTGGGTCAAACCAATCAACTAGATCCCGATCAGCCGGGACATGCTATAGCTCATCGCCGGGAGATTAAGCCAAGAACAGCGCCAAGCAATGCGATCTGCAGACAAATTGCACATCCAGTCAAACCACCACCCTTCGTCAGAGGCATCGACTAGGCGTTGACGAAAGAAGTAGTCGCGAGCCGAGTAGGCTGGGCAAGAGTCCACAACCTGCAATTTATCCATCAACCATACCTGGGGAGGGATGAAAAATGACAGAATAAAGAATAGAGAGGCGTACGATGAGAGAAAAGCGAGGGAAGGGTTTTGTGAGAAAAACCGAGCCTGAGGGCCGAGTGATGTGAGCAATATATATGAGAGATTGGGTGGGAAACGTTATCTGCAGCAGTAGTGGACTCCCCGCAAACCTGGTCGTCTCCCGACGATAGAAAGCATCCAAGCCCATCAACGTCTCGACCAATGTCATGGCGATGCAGCTCTTTCCCTCCTTCATGCCTTGAGCAACTTCAATCAGACGAATGCTAGATCCACCGAAGCCCGGGGCAAGCAAGAAGTGAGATAGCATACACAAACAAATGGTGTGTTGCCGAAAACCTTGCCAATAATGGTTGCCGCGGTCACCGGCATTAGAAAAGCGATGAATCAAGCCAAGGACATCCAGTTCCCCGTTACAGATCAGAGACCGGACATCATGCATGGTGAGCCCACACATCTGCCCTAAGGCTTGGGCGTGGCCAAAGCGAAACTGAGGTAAAATCTCTTCATAACGTTCAGATTCCATCAAAACTTGAAAATCTTCGAAAGTTGGATATACCTCTTGCCCGCCGAAGCTAAAAACATGTGTCACCGGGTTCCAAAACCTCGCCGCGGCATGAAGGAAGGGAAGGTGCAGCGGAGTACGGCTCAGTGTGAATAGTGCATTCAAGCCAAAACCTCGGAAGCTCAACTTTTCCGAGCCATCTAAAGAAGCGATCCAAGCTGTGAGATTTTCGACGAGAAACGCCTCCATTTTGGTGCAAAACTGAGATGAAATGAATCAACCACGAGGCTAGAGCTTTTAAAGAGGATAAGGCACTATTCGGGGGACACGTGTCAAAAATTTGGTGGTCGCTGAGCTAAGTGGCCGGCCGGCCGGCCACCCCTCTTCTCTTCAAAGTAGAAAGCTAGCCGGCCAGCTCCCAAAAGTGGCCGGCCATGCTGCAATGTGTGCTTCAGGCCCTGTTTTACCCTCTAGAAGGAGGTTCCTAGCATTTCCATGCATCGGGAGTGTCAGAAACCTCAATTTCCCTTCGTCTCGGATGCATTCCGTCGCCCAGATCGACCGAACTACACTTTGTTTATTGAGTCGTTGTTTAGTCTTGCTTATCGAGTTGTTGTTTTGCTTATCGAGTTGTCGTTTTGTTGGTCGAGCTATTTTGTTTATCAAGTTTTGATTATCGAGTTGTCAAGTTTCGTGAGTTATTACTCTTTACTTATCAATTTTGTTTTGTTTTGCTTATCGAGTTGTAAACTTGCTAAGGTTTTGTTGTGTCTTAGTAAGTTAGGTTGTTTGGATTGTTGTGTCGGTTCACTACCTGACCTGATGAATACACAATGCACATCTCCATTCAAATCTCATTTTTGTGCAAAATGATGCGATGCGATGCTAAGAACTTAAAATACAACACTTTTTTTCAAAAGCTGTTTCATTCCATCATGCTTCCTTTGTTACAACACCTTTTTACAACGGAGGTACAAGTTTTGAGGAAAATAAAACTGTCTAACAATGTACAATGTGCTACAACTACTAGCAAAAAGGTAAATAAAACGGGGAACAGCTGCATCAATGCTCTCAAGAGCAGGAATTAGAGGCCCTCTTCATCCTCTTCTGCGAAGTAGCCTCTGCACCACCAGCGCCATCTGAGTCGGAGCTGTCGCCCTCGGGATCCTCCTCGGCCTCACCTCCACTCCCGGAACCAGGGTCGGAGCCACCCTCTCTATCAGCAGATGTCTCCGACTGGCGATCTGCAGCCTCCTCCTCCTCCTCGCTGGGCTCCTCCTCTACGATGTGCACCCTGCGTCTGCCTCATCCGCGAGACGACTCCCCTCTCCCAGCTCCTCGAGAAGGCCTAGATGGCCCAGCTCCTCGGAAAGGCCTGGATGGCCCGGCCTGTGGCTGAGCATACACTGGAGGCATCTGAAAATGAAGAATGTGGTTTGAGTACATCAGCCAAAACATGTGTATCAGATACAGATGCAAGCAAACTACACAGAGTGGATGTATACAGGTATAGTGCATAAATGTGGTGTGTGTCAGATGTGCTCTGCGCAGATAACCTATCAATGCAGTAAGGTATTCAAGAACAGCATGTCATCAGAAGTATGATAGATGCAAGAAAACTAAAGGGTACCTGGAAACCCATGATGGACAACTGCGCCTCCCTCCGCAGGACCATACCCTCAAGTGAGGCTACCATCTCAAGCACCTCGTCCATGTACTCCCGGGGTGGCTGCAGATACAAGCTCAAGTCATCAATGAATAAACAAATGCCAAAGTATCTATGTGATAAACGGAAAACAGTGAAACATACCGGTGGTGAGTAAGGGTCACTGACATATCGGTGGCCAAGCATCCGAGGCTCTATCGAAATCGGAATCGGGGAGGTGGTCCCGTATTGCCATCCCATCAACTCAGTCGGCATATCTGGCCATCCAGGATGATGATGAGTCGGAGGAATCGGAGGAACCAATCCACCCCCACCTCTAGATGTACCAGCCCTACTAGTAGAAAGGGCATCTGCAGTCCGAGCCCTGCTCGATGAGGGCATACCAGCAGGCCTCCTTGTCGGAGTACGGACTCCCGTCAATGGAGGCATCAAATATGTGTGACGATAAGTAGCGTAATCCCCCTCCTCGAGATGAAGGAATGCATCCGTACCCAACCTGGCGTCAATAACACCCTGGGGAGGGAGTCTATCAGCGGTCCGCATATCGACCGGGGGTGCTGAGGGGAGGTCCTGAGAAGTGTAGCCCCAAACCTGACGCAGAAAGCGATCCCCCAAAAACCAGGCCCTACCAACCGGCCCCTCGAAGAGGATCCTATACCGAGAGGCACCCCATGCTCCGGCAAACTGGAACCGGAGGGCTTCATCTAAAGGCGCCCAGGGCTGCCATGAGATCTACGGAACCGAGGCATAAGCTGGTCAGGAATTATGAGTGTGCAAGATAAATCAAAGATTGGAAATATAAAGAACTGAGAGTTCTGAAATACCTCTGATGGCCGCACAGTGTCGAAGTACTGCCGTAAATAGAGAAGAGACTCCCGAGGTCTCGGCCGGTACTGGCCCTCGAATACGAGTGAATACGGGGTCGTGAGGGGCACCTCCACTATAAGCTCCGGAGCCAGCGTCGGGAAGTATGCGTAGATGCATAACTGCGAGAAACAGAACAATAGCCATCAGAATACAGAATGCTGAGTGCAGAATGCAAATACAAAATGCTGAGAGCAAAGTACAAGGTACAGAAAGTAAAGTGCGCCGTGTGTGCAATGTACAAGTAATGAGAAGCAAAAATGTAAATCAAGAGGACAGAAAGTACCTCCCAGGCCCTCCAATAGCCGCCGACCATGTTCCCCCGTCCGCAGGAGGTCGCACTCATATAGCAGTAGAGGGTAGCCAGGCTGGCGCCGCCCCAATCATACCGGCTAACCTGTGAAAGGTCCACTAAGGCACTCAACAGGTAGAGCCCAATAGTATTCCCCCTATCGGCAAACAGAGTGGTGCCGAAGAGGAACATAAAAAATCCTCGGGTGTACTGAGCCACCTCCTCAGGAGTCTCGGGCACACTCTCTCTAAAGTATGAAGAAAACCAGGTATACCGAACTCTGCTTGAAGATCTATCAACTGGTGGGCGAGCCCCCAATAAGTATATCCATGCAGCCTCCCACTGGCCCATATCCTCGTCATATGGGATGGCCCAACCTCCTACATCAAGGCCCGTCAGTATGGCGAAGTCAAATGGGGTCATGGTCATATCCCCGGTGGCAGAAAAGTGGAAGGAGTTGGTGGTGTCCCACCATCTCTCCACCAAAGCACCCATTAGTGTACTGGCAGGACAGCGGGAGAGCCCAGTGCAAAAGGGCCCAAACCTTGCCGCGTCAACCAAATCCTGGACAGCCTCCGGGAGCTCAGCATACCACTCTCTCGCCGTAACAGAGCCATATCCTCGCACGGCACGAGAAGTCACCTGCATTCAGGGTAAATACGTGTATTCAGTTTCAGAATGAAATGTATAAGCTGCGTGCAAATGAAATGAACAAGCTGCGTGCAAATGAAATGTATGAGCCGTGTGCAAAATCAAATCAGATACAGAATCTGGGCTGCGTGTTCAGAAAATTCAACAACGGACCGTGTGTTCAGAATTTAAGTTTGGGCTGCGTGTTCAACTCTCAAACAGTGTGTGCTGCATGTTCACCTTCAATCTGGGGCTGTGTGTTCGACTCTCAATCAGTGTGTGCTGTGTGTTCACCTCAACAACGAGCTACGTGTTCGACATCAAAGTATGGGCTGTGTGTTCATCTCAGAATTCAAGTGTTTGGGCTGTGTGTTCAACTCTCAATCAGTGTGTGCTGCGTGTTCACCTTCAAAATGGGCTGCGTGTTCAACCCGCAATCAATGTGTGCTGTGTGTTCACCTCGACAACGAGCTGTGTGTTCGACATCAAAGAGTGGGCTGTGTGTTCATCTCAAAGTTTGGGCTGCGTGTTCGACTCTCAATCAGTGTGTGCTGTGTGTTCACCTCAACAACGAGCTGCGTGTTCGACATCAAAGTATGGGTTGTGTGTTCATCTTAGAATTCAAGTGTTTAGGCTGCGTGTTCAACTCTCAATCAGTGTGTTGCATGTTCACCTTCAAATTGGGCTGCGTGTTCAACCCGCAATCAGTGTGTGCTATGTGTTCACCTCGACAATGAGCTGTGTGTTCGACATCAAAGAGTGGTCTGTGTGTTCATCTCAAAGTTTGGGCTGCGTGTTCAACTTTCAATCAGTGTGTGCTGCGTGTTCACCTTCAATTTGGGGCTGTGCATTCAGAAATTTAAAGTTTGGGCTGCGTGTTCAACTGACAACAAGTGTGAGCTGTGTGTTCAAAAATTCAAAAACAGTGGGCTGTGCGTGTTCTACTCTCAACAAGTATGCGCTGCGTGTTCACCTTCAGTTTGGGCTGTGTGTTCATCTCAAAGTTTGGGCTGTGTGTTCAATTCTCAACAAGTGTGTGCTGTGTGTTCACAACCAATATACAGGCCGCGTGTTCAGAAAGTCAGAGTGTTTGAACTGTGTGTTCAAAATGCGAACGGAATACGGTGCTATGGATTAAACAGTCAAAACAAGCTGTGCGCTTGAATGGGCAGATAAACATAGCGAAGGCACGAAATAGACGGAAAATGCGGGATACATTGCAGAAAATGCAAAAGCGAAGTAAATATCTCTCGTGCCTCATGAGAGATGTGAGACTCCGGCTCTCGCAGAAGTAGATCCCTAGGCGCTTGATCGTCGAAATCAGTGAAATGATAGAAAACCGCCTGCGGGAGGATGTGCTCCTGAGGATGATACCTCGCGGGATCAAATGGCCGAACTCTCGGGGGTAAAGCCATAATATCGGGATCATCTCCAGCACCCGGAGGACCTCCACCATGAGGGAAATGACCAGCCATTTCGAAAAATCTGCAAAAAGGAGCAAAAATGAGCAAAATGAGCCAAAATTGGAAAAAGTCAACAAAAGTCAACTCTCGGGGAATGAAAAAGTCAACAAAAGTCAACTCCCGAGAAAATCTTCCAAATGTTGAGACAAACTTACCTCAAGTGACGAAAATGAGAAAAGAAGCCCCGAAATCAAAATTTAATCGGTTCAAAGTGAAGAGAACTGAAAGTTTTTGCAAAAACAACTTGCGTGGGGCGTTGGAAAACGCGCATAGAGCGTAGATCTGAGAGAGAAAATGGTTTGGGAAGGAGGAGAGAGCAATTTCGAAGCTGCACTTGTGAGGAAAAGTGCTTTGGGTGAGTATATTTAAAGAAATGAGGGTAAAAAGCCAAAAATGCCCCGAATTTAGCCTAGATGGCTGGCCGGCCACCTTTTCTGGCAGGCCGGCCACCCCTCTCCCCCAAACCTGGCCGATGGCCTCCCCCTGGGAATAAAACTGGCCGGTGGTGTTCCCCATGTGGCCTCCAAGGTCCCTGCAAATTTTGGCGATGATTGGAGTCCCCGGGACCTGAAAAAGTACAAGAAAAGTGCACTTTCCGTCGCGAAATCGCTCCGCCGGAACTTCAACTTCAACTTTCGATGCGTGTCTCATCATTACTCATCAAAAGCAAGGTGTATCCTTTTTGAATATGTTGTGACCCCTCCGGGAGGTAAACCGGAGGTCGCGATTGAGCCACCTTCGTCGAAACTTGCACTGTTTTGCTCGTTGTTTCATTTCAAAATGTGCATTCGAGTTCACACTTGTCCTACATTGTTGTGCATGATTACTTGCATGCTCATGCATACCACTTGCATTGTTTTGCACATTCCACAGTCATCGCCATGCCCTCGTGCTTAAACTCGCGTTGCTATACGCGTGCTTCTCGCATTGCGATGCACTCTCCCATCAGCACCGCGTTTGTCTGCATTCGATATCACGCTGAACATATGTTGCTAACTATGTTGCGCATGTTAAGTTTCTTCCTTTTTTTCAGGCACGATATTGTATGTACGGTTCATTTGAGGCTGGTGCAACCAGACGAGCCGCACAGGTATTATATCTTCTCCGTGTGAGACGTGGCGAGAATTCAATGATTCTCCGCATTCTCCAACTGCATGAAATGTAGTATTGCTTTGCATTCTTGCTTAAAATTGTTGCATCTATTGTGAATACTCGCTTCATTACAGCTCGCTGCATTTGCATGATCATTGAGTTATATTCGGCTTTGTGCATTTCGCTTTGCATTTTGCCCCCCGCCTGCGGGCATGTTTTTCTGTCATCTAGTATGTTTGTCTAAGTCTTCGGCCTCGTCAAAAATGGGTCGTCTCTGGGCTTTGACATTCACTCCCGTCACTTATGACTTTCGAGTTCTGTCAAAGAGGGGCAACTGTAGACACCCCATTTTTGACCGACCTTAAGACTCAGACGTCACCAACTGAGCGCTCGGTGATGTTGCATATTGTGCTCGTTCGGAGGTCGCAGAATTACGGCTGCGAGCCTTGCCTCCGGACTTCTGAACTCTTTTGTGCTTTGCCTCGGTTTGCGAACCAAGTCCCGTTTTCTCCGTATTCTCTTCCCGAAGGGAGGGAGAGGTCTCGTAGATCATCTCTCAGTGGCCGTAGGCTACGTTTCGTGGTCGTAGGCCATTTTTCCCATTTCGGAGCCCGGTTCCCGGTTTTCGGAGCCGTCGGCCGTGTGCCTCGGTTCAGGACCACTTAACCACCTCCGTTTGCTCCGATTTTTGGCATACATCTTATTTACTCCCTTTTGAGGGACACTGTGGTTCGAGAGACCAACTTCGTGGTCAAACGCCACCTCCGGTGCTTAACAGTCAGTTTTCGGGGCCCCGGGCTGCGTGTTTTGGCCCCCGAGCCTTCGTTTTGCATCGGTTTTGGTCCATTTTTGGCAGGGACCTCATTTTCATTATTAGGAAGGTGATAGAAGGGTGGGAGGCCAGCAATTGTTCTGAAGACCAGCTTTATTCCTTCATCGCTCTCCGTCGCCCGTTTTTCCTCGCTAGAAAGCTGATGTTGACCATTCCCGGGCCACTTTCTTTGGCCCTCAACCACATATTTGTGTTGTACACACCTGGGAGGCCACCAATATGCCATGGCCGGCCAGCAATTCATCCTGACCCTTTTGAACCCCTCTAAAAAGTTGGTTTTTCTCTCTCCTGGTTCACATTTTCAGGGTTTTGACCACATAGCTGTGTTGTGCACACATGGGAGGCCACCAATATGGGGTGGCCGGCCACTAATTTTCATTGACCCTTTTGACCCTAGCCGACCAGCCAGGGGAGGTGGCTGGCCGGCCACCTAAACCCTCAAAACCTGGCCGGCCTTGTTCCTCTCTGCAGGTACATTACAGATATGCCCTCTTTTTCTCCCCAGATCCTATATCCGGGGGGGGTTTTTTGGGAAGGAAATTTGAATTTAATTTTTCCCCCCTTTCCTCCACTCCTTTGCCTATATAACCAGCACCCCCAGCTGCATTTTAGAAAAGGTTACAACATTTGGTTTTGAGCTCTTGCATTGAATCTCTCTCTCTCTACACTTCAACCCTCAAAACCCCTTAAGTCCTACATCATTTTACACTACAACCCATAGCACCACATCTCCAACATCCATTCCAGCAACTTGAGGCTGTTTTCCAGAGGTTAAAAGCTCCCAAACCTGGTCCAAGAGCTGTTGAAGCTTGGTTCTACAAGGGTGAGTCCAATTTTCCCTCTTTCTTGCCTTATTTTGCATGCTATTTTAGCCTTTGTTGCTGGCATTTTTGAGCTCCGACATGAACTGTAAATAGTCATATTTTGTGCTCCTCTCCATGTTTGATTAAGGGTCTTTCTCTGTTTGAGGTCTCCTCCTCACCCTTTGTGTTTAAACCATCCTTTAGGCCTATTTTTGCATGGTATTTTAGGCTTACTTGTGAGCCGTTTTGGACTTGGTTATAAACTGTAAAGTGCCATGTTTTGAGCCACTCTTCAACTTTGTTGAAGGGCTCTTTGCCATTTGGGGTCAGCTGCTGTCCCTTGTCTCTATTCTCTCTTTTAGGGCCATTTTTGCATGATAGGTTAGTCCTATTTATGTTCATTTTTGGGACTTGTTATAAACTGAAAAAAGGCTTGTTTTGACATCCTCTTCATGTTTTATTAAGGGTATTTTCTTATTTGAGGTCTCATGCTTCTTGGTATGCTTGATTGTCCCTTGTTTTGAGCCTTACACCTAAGCTCTTGTTGCATGCTTTGATTGGCCTTCTAGCCACTGAAATCCAATGGATTTTCAGTGGCTAGCACACTGTTTTGAGCCTCCAAATCAGAGGGGAGTAACCCCCTCTCACCTTGACTTGTTTGGTGGTCATTTTGGCCTTCCAAAGAGACCCTATCTTGCATGCTTCGAAGCCACTTTCCAGGGTCAATTTGGTGAGTTTTAGGACTACCATATTTGATTTTCAGAGTTTTTTATGCCATGCTAAATGTCCACCTTGCATGTGCTTAATAACCCCTTTGTATGCCCTCTAAAGGAGCCCCTCATTTGTACATGTGTTGGCTACATTTCCATGGTTATTTGGGCATGTTTTAGCATGTTTTATTCACTGATTTTTTCTGGTTTGATGAGATTCCATACACTTCATGCACTTGCCATGTAAACTATGTTTGCTAGTCAAAGTTGCATGCCTTTTTAAGTCATCTTGCTAGCATCTTTTGGCCATGCTTTAAACTGGAAATGTGCATATTTTGGGACTGCCTTGGCTCTGTCTTTAGACTTCATGATCAAATAATGCATGCTTTGTATAGCTATAAGCCATTCCATGTGCCTAGTTTTGAGTTTCAGGGTTCGTCTCATGCATCGGGTGCCATGTTTCCATGTTTCGGGGCCATTTAGCATCATGTGTTAGTGCTGGAAATTCATATGTTTGTATGCCATGTTCCATGTTTTGCCATGCCTTGCTAGAGTGGCATTCGTGCCTTAGGATCAGTCCTCAGTTTGCGTGCATGTGTGCACGCATCTCGAGTGTCTCATTTTCATCTTCTGGCCTCTGATGTGAGTGTGGTTGAGGTCCACTCATGTTGGTGTAAGCCCATATTGCATTGTGTATGCCATCTTAGTCTTTTGTATTGCATGTGCTAGGTTGTATGTTAGAGCATCGTGCATGCCATGTTACATCGTGCATTGTGTATGCCATTTCATAGCATTGAGTATGCTAGGGTGTATGTTAGTCGCATTCATGCATGTCATGCATATTGCATTGAGTTTGGGATAGGAGTTAGCCCGAGCACGGGAAACGAGGGACGTTTCGTACTCCGAGTGACGGAACGTGCCTCAATTCCCGGTCACCGACACTTCGGATTACCCATGATGGAGTCTCGGTCTTGTTGTGTTTATATGTGCATTCATTTCATATTGAGTCGTGCAATTCAACTCCTCGGCCATCATGCATCGAGATGCGTGATTGGTGGCACGAGGATCGAGGAGTAGTCATGCATACATATGTGAAAATACATTGCCATGCCCCTTTCTTGCTCTCTGTTGCAGCAAATCAGAAATCAGCAGCCTTCCGGAGCTTGGCACAAATCCCGAGAACAATTGCAAACAGAGGCAAACCTGGGGCATCGCAATAGATTTCCGCGCAAGGCAACTCAAGCATGCATCATTCATCATCCGGAGCAGAGTCGAGGCAGTCCCTAGCTTGCATGCTAGTTTACAGCTTTCATAGTTTAATTTGTTAATTAATTAGGATTTTGTAATTATTCGGACTGTAACTATTTATTTGGGACTGTATATTATTTATTCGGACCCTCCGCGCGAGGGCAACGTTGTAATAAGTGTGCGTGCGTGTGATGTATGTCTTCCAACCCCACGTCTTTCTCCCTTTTATTTACCAGCTTATGATGGTTAGATTAGGGCATGTTTCAATTAGCATACAGTATGATAGCATGTTTGCATTCATTCATCTGTTCTGCATGCACCGGGCTCGGCGCATCATATTAACTGCATTGTATTTCAATTCCGAGTTGAATACTTGTTAGTTGTAGCATTTCACATGCCATCTTTAGAATAGCCGAGCCTATCTTAGTTGCATTTTGCATGTGTTGCAATAGGCACTTCTGTATATTTAGGATCATACATGGATTTCTAATTAGCTTCTGTTTTGGCTTGGAGTACTCGGTAAGTTTTATGCTTTAGCATCCTTGCATGCGTGTGAGTGACTGCCATGATAGCATGCTTACGCATGAGACTATGTGCTTATGTGATATAACTGCCTGAATGCCTGTGGGTGAAGGTTGGGTTATTTGGATTGGCACAAATTATCGACTGTGAGTTTTAAGCCCACTAGATAGTGGCAAAACCATCTTTTCTAAGCCCACCTGAGGGTGGCAAAATCCGTATTTTAAGCCTACTTGTGAGTAGCAAACCATTTTCAAAACAAACACGAGATGTGTTGTTCCAATTCAGGCGACCCAGTCTATACTTGTATGCTGTGCTCATCACATAGTAAATCTAGGCTAATAACCGGAATAAGGACACATAATGTTTTCAAAACTAGATATCATGGTTAGTAGAGGCTAATCTTTAATCGGGCGAGCGGGGGTGCTCACGAAGTGACCTTCCCCAATCGTACCCAAGTTCCCGAGCCAAGGCAACTTTGGTGATGACGGACACGTGGCCTTAGGCAACGAGTCAGGGTTTCCTAAATTTCCCAAAATAAAACATTTAGGTGGCGACTCTGTATCTGGCAAAGCAGTCCATGTTTGGCACTTCTTTCTAAAAATCTGTTTTCTCAAAACGATTTGCCGGATTTGGACTCTTTGGTTTAGATTGAGAACCGCGACAATTTGAGTCCGAGCTGTAGTGAGCCCATAACGAACAGAACGGGGGACTTCATCCCTCCCGGGGGCGTTCGGGGACGTCTACAAGCACTAACTATGCTACCTCTAATCCCAATCCAGAAGCAAATGCAGTAGATATAAATGAATGAGACGCACCCGTGTCTATCAATACATTAGCCAAAGAATTACACACAACAAAAATACCACTCACAACTGAATATTCTGGCAACTGCTCTGGCACGGTAACAGCATACACGCGCCCCTGTGGCCCCTGATTAACTTGCCTCCCTCTCGGAGCATAGGTCTGTTGTACCGACTGAGCTGAAGTGGCCTCCTGATTAGCTCGTGAAGCCTGAGCTGAATGAGCCTGCTGGTGGCTCTGAGTCTACTTCGACCTTGATGCGCCACATGCGCCTCCCAACTGAGGGCAAGTTCTCTTCATGTGCCCCGGTTGACCACACTGATAACAATTAAATCCTTGGCCTCCATTTGAGACTGAGACTGACTCTGAGATCAGTTAGGTGGTGGTGATGGCAATATCAACTGTCCTCCACCCTTCTGTGGGCACGAAAAGGCTTTGTGGCCCAACTGGCTACACTTGAAACACATGAAGCCACTAGATGTACTTTTTTCCGGAACCACACTAGGCAAAGGAAAAGTGGATTTTGACTGCTGTGGTTGTGGCTGGAATGAAAAAGTACGCCTGCTCTTCTTATTCTGTCTATAGTCTCCTTGAGACTCTTGGCTCCTAGGCCTTGAACTCCGAAGCCTCTCCTCCTCGACTTGTACGGAAATCTTAACGTATGCCGCCGACTCTACAAGACGGTCATAGTTCCGAATCATGTTTCCAACAATCTTAAAGAAAATTTTGGTTTTCAACTTTTTCTTGAATTCAATGCAACGGCGCTCTTCCATTACCACCAACTCTGGTGCAAACCTAGATAAACTAGAGAAGACTGCCTCGAAATCGGCTATGGTCATGTCAAGTTGTTTGAGGTCTTTGAACTCTTGTCTCAATCTCTCTCTAGTAGCGGGAGGTAAATACTTATCTTAGAAAGCAACCACAAAGGCTTCCCATGATGGCTCTACCCTACCCTTGGCATACTTCCACCACTGACGTGCATCCCCTTTAAGGTAGTAACTCGCTAGAGTCACCCTCAACTTGCTATCATCTATATGAAGCATCTTGAACATCTTCACAGTTTGTTCGAGCCACTCATCCGGTTTCTTGGGCTCGGGGCCACCATGGAATTCATCTGGTTTGGCCCGTAAAAACTCTCTAGTAAGGAAACTCATCCTTGACTCCACGGTGTTCTCTCGGGCTTGATTCTCCACTCTCAACAAGTTCATGGACTCCTTTAAAGCCCCCGCCATTTCTCGAGCTAGGGCCCCCATTGCGATTTGACCCGCTTGTCCCACCTGCTCGGCCACATTAGCTTGGCATGCTTGCTCGGCCATATTAGCTTGGCCGAACCCTTCTTTTTGCACCAGAACCCTATGGACCGATACCTTATGCACACCTCGGTGAGCCCTACCACGCCTCCCGCCTCTACCACCACGGACTTGACCCCTTCCTGACATCCTAATAAAGGACACAAGAGAAATAATTTAGCACATCAACTCATATGTGCTCATAACTTGACTCACACGTTCGACTGCAACAATTCCATATATTTCTCTACCATATACACAATTCAATTTCACTACACATAAGCACTTAGTCATGTAAACACATATGGATCATTCTTTCATGATGAAATTTGTCCCACGAAAAACCAAGAATTCTTAGTAGAACGAGTATTGATCAAGTACCCTTCTAATGAGACCTCAAGGAATTTAACAGGCGTAAACAACATCCTAAAAGTTCAATCTCATACCCATTTAGTCACATAAGCATGTTATCACATAGTCGCAAGATGCATAACACTTCCTAAGCATGCTAGATGAACCCATTGTGGTTAAACAACCACTTCCCACGAGCTCCAAGTATTTAAACTCAGTAGCTCTAATACCAAGTTGTAACGCCCCAAATTTCTAGCCCAAATAATAATGCAACATTCATGGCTCTCTTAAAAGAAAACCAAATATAACTTCTCATACTTGCATTACATAATAATAATAGTTTCTCATGCGATATTACATTGATTCAATAGCAAGTAAATAACCAAATAAGCACCCCCAAGGGTTTACAATCTTCTAAGGCTTAAGCCCAGTACACAAAATGGTTATTCAAACCCACACATACATAGCCCTTGGCTTACAAATAGGATTACAGCAAATGAGAACTTTAGTGCTCTCAACACACACATTTCCACGCCCTCAATTAGACGGATTTGCCACGTCTTTTCTTGCACAAAAATCCGGTAAGGTGAGCATAAAGCCCAGTAGGAAATCCTTAACAAAGTATATACATGTAGACGTCCCCGAACGCATCCCGGGGAGAGGAGTGCGACTTCCCCCCTGTTCTGGTTCGATATTGGGTCACTACAGTTCGAAGGACTCAAATGTCACGGTTCTTAATCTTGAACCAAAGAGTCCAACTCTGGCAAATCGTTTTGAAGAAAAACAGATTTTGAAAAGAAGTGCCAAACATGGACTGCTTTGCCAGATTACAGAGTCGCCACCTAAATATTTTTTTTTAAAATGGGAGAATTTAGGAAACCCTGACTCGGTGCGGAAGGCCACGTGTCCGTCATCACCAAAGTGACTTAGCTCGGGAGCTTGGGTACGATCGGGGAAGGTCAGCTATGAGCACCCCCTTTCGCCCGGTCTGAAGACCGGCCTCTACTAACCGTGATATCCGTTTTTTGAAAACATTACATGTTCTTATTCCAGTTATTAGCCTAGAATTACTATGTTATGCGCGCAGCAAACAAGTATAGACTAGATTGCCTAATTTGGAAATAAACATTGCATATCCGTTTTGTCTCGAAAAAACGTGTTGGTTTTTGCTACTCGAAAGTAGACTAAAATACGGATTTCAATGAGTTGTTCCAACTCACGCAATCCAACCTCCACCCACAGGCATTCAAGCAATTTATCACGTAAGCATTTAGCCGCATGGCAAGCATACTGTCATGGCAAACGTTCACACGCATGTGACATGCTAAAGCATAAAAACTTACATCGTACTCCGTGCCAAAACAATAAACTAGTTAGCAAAACATGCGTGACCTAGTTCATGTTAAGTGGCTAATGCAACACAGACATAGATGCAATCTAGAGTAGGCTCGGCTAACCCTAAACATGGCATATGAAATGCGCGAGTAGCACGTATTCAATTTGGAATTTGAAAATACAATGCAGTTTGTATGATGTACCAAGCCCGGTGCATGTAAACAAATGCATGAATGCACGCATGCATTGCATAAGGTATGCTAATTTAAATGTGCCCTAATCTACCATCGTAAGCAGGTAAATAAAAGGGAAGAAAGAAGTGGGGATTGGAAGACATACATCCACTCACACACACTTATTACAGATACACCCTCACTTGGAGGGACCGAAAGAATATACAAATTAATTAACTACGCAAGCTAATTAATTATTACAAATTAACTAAATTAATCAGATAAATTAATTAATCTAATTAAACAGTAAACCGCCTCGGGATGAGGGCCAAATGCAGCATGCGCTCGGGACTGGCTCGGAACCGCACTGTCATGCACGGATTGCCTCTGTTTCCTCTGCTCTCCTTCTCAGAAAATTGCCAAAGTCCCAGGAGTGCCTCTCAGGGCACTGGGGATCACCACCGGCTGGGGTAGAACACCACCGGCTGAAGGAGGAGGCCACCGGCACAAAAAGAAGCCATCGGCTGTTTGTTGACTGCCGGTCGGCACTAAATAGTGCCGGCCGGCACTGAATGCCTGCAGAACCTGCAACTCACAGCAGCAGAGGGGAAATCTATGCATGACAATATAATTCAAGCCATTTATGCACCAAACACATCCCTTATCATGTTAGTGACTCAAAGGGGCATGTGCCTCGATTCCCGGACCACCAATCACGCATTTCCATGCATGATGGCCCTAAGAACCAAGAATGCAACTTTGATTTCAAATGCATGCAATACAAACAAGCAAACAAGGGTGCTCAACCTCCATCATACTTCACCTCAAGAGGCCAAGCATGCATGCTCATGCAATGCAACTCTAAGCATGTTATCTAGCATGCAACATGAACAATGCAATATGTTCATGCAAAGGGTTCAAACAAGCATGCAAGGTAAGCATGCAAACCAATGGAAGGATGGTCTTATACATGAATTAGGCAACTCAAATAGTCCTAAAATCAGTGGCCAAAGTGCCTAGAAATGGAGACTAAACACACACACACATGCAAGTGTTATGGTCCAAACCCAAGGCATAAACATGGCAACCCCCAAGCACACTTGGAGATACCAAACAAGGACAATAAACACCCATTGTAAAGCTCTGAAAATCATGCAAAACATGATGCCAAATCATGCAACAAAACAAGCTAAACAAAGCATGCAAATGGCCTAAGGTTCAAAGCAAGTCAATGGGGCTTTGAACCACACTTAGCACAACCACACATGGCAATACTTAAACACTTAAAAACAGAGTTTTAACACATAAAACTAAGCCTAAAGGACCACCTAGATGGCATCTAAATGACATGAATCCAAAGGCATGCATTAAAGCCAAAACATGGAGCATTTAACACATACTCTTAAAGCATTAAAGAGGCATGCTAAGCAATCAAACAAACATGTATGAAGGACTGAAATAGCATGCAAAATGGTTCCAAACCATCAAAAATGAAGCAAGCAAGGCATGCTACACTCTCATGCTTTAAGGCCAACAAGCCAAATACAAAGGAGCTATGTAATGCAAGTCATGGCCGACCAAAACAAGCATGGACAGACCTTATGCATGGCAAAATAAGCATACAAGCTTCATGGATCTAAGCCTAAAACATGCTAGAAATAGAGGCGCACAACCTAGGCATTTTAAGGGACTATTAAGGCATTACAAAGCAACTATGCAAGGCATGCAAAGAGTGGTAAAACCAACTTAGAAACATGTTATATCATGGCAATATAATCATGAAAAACAGCCAAGACATGCTCAAAACATAACCAAACATTGTGCTCCTTTGGAGGCCAAAACTTGCCCTTTTCAAGGACATCAAGGAGAGGGGGTGGCCCTCTCCTTCTTGAGACTCTAAGGCATCATCTTCACCACTAAAATCCCTCAAGATTTCAGTGGTGAAGAGATCCTAACACCAAAGTCTCGGATCTCTCACAAAATGGCACAAAAAGTGGCCTTTTCAAGGCCTAAGGGTGGTCAAACCTACCCAAACCACCAAACACTCTTAATAAACAATGAAGAGGGTTAAAAAACAGAACTTTTATGTGTTAATCACTAAGCACAAAAACAGTTCTAAACTAGGTAAAAACAAGGTGCAAGAATGGGGTAAAAAGAGCTAGTTTCTCACCCTTGTTGACCACCTCCACAAGAGTTGATGTTGTTGCCTTCTTTTGCTTGAATCCAGCCAAGAACACCAAGAACAACCTCTTAGGACCTCTGTAACCAAGAGAAGGTGAAACACTAGGTGTTGATGTGCAAAAGTAAGGCACAAACACCTAGTTACACAAACAAGAGAGAAGTATAGATATAGGATAGATATAGAACTTCTAACCTAAAACCAGAGCTCCCTCTCACCTCTCTCACAAAAACTCTTCTAACCCTTGAGCCAAGAGAGAAGGCCTTCTCTTATAGGCATCAATCTTGTAAAGCTTGTCAAACAAGCTTACAAGGAGGGCATCCCTCCATACACGTGTATGGAGGGGAGGCTAAATCCATACAGCTGTCTAAAAATATATCATAAAGCAGCTGTACAGTGGTCGGCAGGGCAAAATGGTCATTTTGCCAAAACAAGTGCCGACCGGCACAATATAGTGCCGGTGGCAACACCAGCCAGCCGGTGGCCTCTAGCCAGTGCCGGTGGTGTGTGGGGATGCCTCACAAAGCATTCCCTGCCTTTCCAAGGCAAAACACAAGTGTTTGGTGCAAAACCGAACACAAAACGGTCGAGTTCGGAGGTCCTGAGGCAAGGCGCGCGAGCCGAGAACTCCGGGAACTCCAAACGAACACAAGCATGGGTAATCACCGAGTGTTCCAACGGTGACGTCCAAGTCTCAAGGACGGTCAAAAATGGGGTGTCTACAATACATTTTATACAAGTTTCAAGAGATGAATGCACATGCCATGCCATGCCTTTTTGAAAATAAAACACATCTTCATCTTTTGAAAACCATCATGCTCAATGATGTTATGCAACTTCAACTGTTCAAAATTTATCAATTTAATTAAAGGGTGCGGTAAATACAACTCTGGTAATCCGTAAGTCGGTGTCTGCAAGTAGATTATACGAGTACTACCAATTATCATTTTTACCGATATTAACCGGAAGGCTCGACAGCTATTCGCGCGACTTTCTGGTCTTTCACCAAGGACACTCAAGCCAACTTAAACAATTTCATCTACATCACCTATCAAGACTTACCACCGTATTTACCCCAAAACCATTTCATGAAAACCCATTTCCCAACATTCTTTTCTCAATGCAAATTTTCAAAGCTTAACATAGTCCAATGAATTGAAATGCCAATGCATGCTTAATAATGCAATGCAACATTACTTCCATATTCAATTGTTCCATACAATATACCATTGTGATCAAAATTCTCAATCTTCTTTTCAACACAATTCTACAAGATGAATATATATATATACTTTTATATCCAATTCATTCAAGAGAATAACGTAATTTCCACATTTCGAGCAATCTCAACAATTTAGTCAATTCAAGACTAAATCAACATTTTGATAACAATTTCCAAAATAAACAACATTTCTCATTTTTTTTCACAAAATTCGTCATTTATATATTAATAAACAATTTTCAAAACATCCATTTATTTTGGTACACAAAATAAATATGACAACATCTTTCAAGGATTTTCAACATCTTTCAAAGAAAAGACCCAATTTCTAAGTTTTCTCACCAAAACCATTCATCTCCAAAATATTTAGAAGAATCTCCCCAAAATCATCTTTCTTCAATCAATATGGTTCAAAACCTTCAATTTTTATTTTAAAAGGAAAAGAAATTAAACCCTCTTTCAAAATCACTCATCTTCTTGAAATCAACAATCAATTTCTCAAAGCTAATCAAAGGATGATTTTGAAAATCATCTAGATCTTGCAAAAATATATGTATAACTCAAAGAAAATCCCTACCTCAAGTTTTGAAGAAGAAATGAGATGAAACCCCCAAAATCAACGGTGTCGAAACTCGATCTTCACCGCACACAACGAAGCCCTCGAGATGATAACCAACTTTGGTGAAGAACTTAGGTCTAAATCCCAATGGATTTGGAGAAATCAAATAGAGAATATGACTTCTAGAGAGAGAAGCTCCCGATCTAGAATTCTGGAGAGTTTTAGAGAGAAAGAGGACTGAAAAAGTGATATGAAATATCAGATTCACGAACTGATATAACATGGTCCGCTCGAGCGTGGAATGTCCCGCTTGAGCGTCAAATACACTAACCCAGTACTTTTGTAGACAGGTCAAACTTCTGAAACCAAACATTCTCCGTTCGAGTACATAAACAGCCGCTCGAGTGGACAAGCAACTTCGAATTCATTTTGCATTTTTGTTTTGGGGGCGCTGCCCCTCAACCCCGCCAGGGCGCTACCCTAGGACTTGCCAAGGGACGCTGCCTTCTGGATCCCCGCGAGCTGACCGGACAGCTTGATCCCTGCCAGGGCACTGCCCTTTGATCCATCAAGGGGCGTTGCCCCTTGGACCCCCGCGAGCTGACCAGGCAGCTAGACCCCCGATCGGCCCAGTCAAAGTGGCAAAACATGAAAGAAGGATCGAAATCGGGATCGCTACATTCATAATGCATATGTGGTGAAGATTGAAAAAAAGTATTGTAAGATCAATCTGTAAAATAAATTTAAATCACATATTGAAAATTCTAAATAAAATTTTTAATATAATTTCTGAATTTGCAATATCTCTCCTTTTAAAAAATCAAAATGAAAAATCAACTCGCTATTATAGGGAAGCCAATGGTGAAAGTACTCACAACCACTACAAGAAATGTTACTTTTGGCTACCAAAATATTGGTCGCCAAAAGTCCAATATTTGGTCGCTGAAACGATTTAGCGACTAAAATATTTTGTCGCCAAACTCGTCGCCTATACCCTGTCGGCGATAGTATTGGCGACTAAACTTTGTTTGGTCGCCGAAAGTGACTACATTTCGCTACTAAATTTGTTTAGTCCGCAAATGTTATGTTTCCGCCACTAAAACCTTTAGTCGCCGAATGTGACTTTTGGCTACTAAAGTTCGTGTGGTCGGGGAAGGTGTCACTTTTTTGCTACTAAAGAATTGATCACCGAAAGTACACATTTGGCTACCAAACATTATTTAGTCGGCAAAAGGTGATTTCGGCGACTAAAGTGTTAGTCACTAAAAGTGCTACCATAAAATGAGAATGACTATTATAGACCAAACATTTTGGTCACTAATAGAATACATATTTTTAGCGACTAAGTAATTTTTGTCGTTTTGACTTTTGCCCACTAAAAGTTTCGTAGCCAAAAGCCTCTTAACATTCATTTCTTCACTTTTTGCCACCAAACGTTTTAGTCACCAAATGATACCATTTTTTTTGCGTGACTAAAAAATTTAGTGGCCAATAGTTTCTTTCTCTCATTCTCAATTGTTTTAGCTACTAATTATTGGGTCGCAAAAAATTTTCGGGTTATGTTTTTACGACTAAATTATTAGTCACAAAAACATTTGATTACGTATTTGGCTACCAAAATATTTGGTGGCCAAATACTTTAACGTGTTTTTTTTTTTATATAAATTTTTTTTCTAAACAATCTGTATCCATTATTAATACAGCCTGTGCCCTGTATAAACAATGTAATCCATCAACGCTAAATATGTTATCAAGCATTCAACAACGTGCACACATTTCAGTTCCAACCATCCAAAAAATTAATATTGAACGCCCAATTATATATATATATATATTACAATTTCCATAAGAACCAAGTCTAATCCAACGTCAATAATTTAATTCCATACATAATACAGGAATAACCAAATTACTTGTACACCTAGAACTTCTGTACCACAACAAAATTTATATTTTGTACTGCCCTAAAACTATTTTGTACCACGTGCTATGTTAATTTCTACCATGCCAACTTAGTTGATATTTACCACACCAAAAAAGTAATTTGTACAAACCACTATATATACGGATAGAGATATAAAAACAATGCCCTCCCGTACTTGTCAAAAAAAACATATCCACATTTGTATGTCCAAAAACATCTGCAAAAAAACAAAAAAAAAATCATTAGTTTGGTGCATATAGAGGCACTTCTGGACAACATATATATATTGTAATAATTTCAAACATTAAAAGACAAGGAGAGTAATAACTATTAACTAATGAAAGACATCCAAACATGGACCCATCGTGAGTTCTTGTTTTAACTTTTTAATTTCTAAATCTATCTAAGTAAATTTTAGTATTTTTATAGTGAAAGTAAACTGTGTAGGTATTACCAAATTACAGAAATTATGGGTGTAGTTACCATTTCATCCAAATGACGTTTTTGATTTCAAAATGTAAGAGGACCATCATTAGAGTTTGTCTAGTATCCATAAAACTCAATACTGGCCCCACAATAAAGAAACCTCAATTAAGCAATTTGTAAAGGCAAGGAGATTGTGTTGGTTAGCATGAAGATGGTGTTTTCACTATGCTTAGGATAAAGTGACCTCCATGAAGCTTCCCGTTACATTAAAAACAGTGCTTTTGTGACCTCCATGGATTGAAATTAGTGTGTACTTTTTCTTCATAAAAGATTCTAATTTATTCGATATAATCATAGAAAGTTTGGAAACGCTTTCCTTAAAGAATAAACTAAGTCAACAATGTAATGAAAATCATGATACTGTTTATTTATATTTAACTATCTTGTGGGTTTTATAGATGTAGATATACTTCTATTTGTGAATGAGTAATGCCTTGGGTTCTTTACAGGCTTATGGGGACAAGAGCTGAAAAAGATTATGCTTAACTATTCTTCCATAACACCTTCTAATTTTGATAGGTATCCTTCAATACTTAAGCTTCTTTAGTCCTAAGTTCCCTGATCTGTTGCTGAGAATTATCCTCCCATTAGCCAAATCTTCAGGCCATGTTATATGAACTCTCTAGTATTCAACTGTTGTTGTACATTCTTTCTTTCAACAAATTTTAGCATCCATGAACTAGGATGCCCTTCACATTTTGTAGTGGTGATAGTTAAACTGATCAAATACACAATTGCGCCTAAACCTTAGTTGAACTTTACAAATCCATTATTCGAATTTTCAACCGATTACGTCAACAGGATATATCCTTCGTCACATTTAGTTCTTGCAAAATGGTGCCCCCCGAACCCTTTTTTTTGGCTAAGTTTATGACATTTTCAACTCTAACTCCCAACGTACTTGTCCTACTTACGTATCGTCTGTCCCTACATGTCGCATTTGTCACTAGGAAGCTTCCTGTTACGTAAAAACAGTGGCTTGGGGGTTGTTTTCCATTTTTGCCCCCCGAACCCCTTTTTTCGACTAAGTTTATGACATTTTCAACTCTAAGTCCCAACGTAGATGTCCTATTTACGTACCGTCTATCCCCACATGTCACATTTATCACCGGGAAGCTTCTCGTTACGAAAAAATAGTGGCTCGGGGGCTGTTTTGCATTTTCGCCTCCTGAACCCCTTTTTTCGACTAAGTTTATGACATTTTCAACTCTAACTCCCAACGTAATTGTCCTACTTTACGTACCATCTGTCCCCTGCATGTCGCATTTGTCACTGGGAAGCTTCCCATTACGTAAAAATAGTGGTTCGGGGGCAGTTTTGCATTTTCGCCCCCCGAACCCCTTTTTTCGACTAATATTTATGACAT
This sequence comes from Camellia granthamiana, assembly GCA_036172215.1. Taxonomy (NCBI): domain Eukaryota; kingdom Viridiplantae; phylum Streptophyta; class Magnoliopsida; order Ericales; family Theaceae; genus Camellia; species Camellia granthamiana. Next base: position 68,168,021 of record CM069910.1, on the reverse strand, counting down.
TTTCAACTCTAACTCCCAACGTAGGTGTCCTACTTACATACCGTCTGTCCCTACATGTCACATTTATCACCGAGAAGCTTCTCGTTATGAAAAAATAGTGGCTCGGGGGCTGTTTTCCATTTTCGCCCCCCGAACCCTTTTTTCGACTAAGTTTATGACATTTTCAACTCCAACTCCCAACGTAGGGTGTCCTATTTACGTACCGTCTGTCCCTACATGTCACATTTATCACTGGGAAGCTTCCCGTTATGAAAAAATAGTGGCTCGGGGGCTGTTTTTCATTTTCGCCCCCCGAACCCCTTTTTTCGACTGAGTTTATGACATTTTCAATTCTAACTCCCAACGTAGGTGTCCTATTTACGTACCGTCTGTCCCTACATGTCACATTTATCATCGGGAAGCTTCCCGTTATGAAAAAACAGTGGCTCGGGGGCTGTTTTCCATTTTCGCCCCCCGAGCCCCTTTTTTCGACTAAGTTTATGACATTTTCAACTCTAACTCCCAACGTAGGTGTCCTATTTACGTACCGTCTGTCCCTACATGTCACATTTATCACCGGGAAGCTTCCCGTTACGAAAAAATAGTGGCTCGGGGGCTATTTTCCATTTTCGCCCCCTGAACCCCTTTTTTTTCGACTAAATTTATGACATTTTCAACTCGAACTCCCAACGTATGTGTCCTATTTACGTACCGTTTGTCCCTACATGTCACATTTTTCATCGGGAAGCTTACCATTACGTTAAAACAGAAGTTCATTGATGTCCTTTCGTTGCTACTCAAAGAATAAAATCTGAGTAAATGAGAGATTGAAAACAATTTCTAGAGAAAGAGAGATAGAGAGGGAAAGGTTACCTGCAGTTGTAAAGAGTGCACTGCAATTGCGGATGGAATTGTTGCTGCTGGAACTGGAACTGCCAAGCTGGTTTGAACAATAAAATGGTTCCTACCAAAATGAAATAGCATTTCGTTAGCTAATTTAATAAATATACTCACATTATATATGACATTTTCGATAATGTTTTATGATCAACAGAGGCCAATGGACTATAAGATTGAGCCACATCATCATCAACACAAGATTTCATCCATTTAGCTAAAATTGAATCAGAAACAACATCCAAATACAGAAGCTAAAAATCCAATATAGATATACTCAATCTCCTCCACCACAACCCTAGCCACATCCACATCCACATCCACATCAGTTACAAGCAAACCCATCAGTTACCATACTTCAATTAATATATGAAAAACAAATTAACATCTCCACAGAAAATGAAGGGAATTTAAACTCAAATTCTCATTAAAATGGCAGAAAATGCAAAACCTATCAAGAAATGGACTCAACATTCACATAAACGTAAGAGAAATAGCAAAACAAGTATGGATTAGAAACCCATTCAATGCCTATGCATATGCAGGCAACAGAAGGGGCTACTGCCTACATTCATCCACCGAAGTCAAAAAAATTATCCTCAGACATATTGCCAACATAAATCTGAACATGAAATTCAATGTATCCTGATCTCCTCTAAGTTCCAATAGAAAAGGCACCAACATCGTGAAAAAGTTGTATAACTAGCTGCTGGGAGAGGGAGATTCAGATTGCCAGCTATTGACATGGTCCTTGTCTTGCTCTTCTCCAAGTACTTATCTTTTCATTTGCTCCTTTATTCTCTAAGAGGTAGCTGTTCCTTGAATAAATCTTTATCCGACCTTGACTGACTCTATCAATATATAGAAGTTTATAGATTTTAGAATTTATTTTCTTGGATGAGTGCAAAAGTTTTTAATGTGGGATCTTCTTATGTATCAATAAGAACCCATCTATTATTGATTTGTCTTTTAAAAATGTTTTATTTTTTAGTCGTTTTGACAACAAAGCATCATGAATGCATAGCAAATTGCTCATACTTTGACTGCTCACGCCTACACTTTTATCTCTAATTATCATAACTTCTTTTGACAGAAAACCAACTCAAAAGCATATCAAATGCACACAAAAGTATGGAAGCTAACAAATATAGGGAAACTAACCTACTAGAGTGCACATAAATGCATGAGTAGTTGATTCATCTTGAAATTTTGACTTTTGCCAGTTCATTAATTGAATTTGAAAACACCCTTATGGAATGGTAATATTAATAAATTCATTTCGTAACTTGAGACGTGTCTGATTCAAACAGTCTCATTAAATAAGTAGGATTTGTTTCTAAGAGTTCTATATAGTTTCGTTTATGAAATAAAGTTCTCCAAGCATATTAGAGACTGAGCAAGAAACATATTTTTTAAAGCCATTTGTTCATGAAACCCTTTGAGGTAGTGACTTTAAACCTTAGAGATAGAATGATGAAAGATTGAGAACATCAGACATGAAATTTGCAAAACTTTAATATGGATCCAAGGAATGGAGTTGACTGTTGAGAGAAAAAAATGAGAGTCATTACCGAAATACAAAAGATGTTAACAGAACATTCTTATTAATAGTTTTTGCAAACGAGCATGAAGAATTGCAAACAAAATGGGAGTTATTTTCTAAAATTTCCATTCAAAGCATTTTGTATGAGTTGTGCTTCAAATTATTCAATTGCTGATTTCTATCGAAAAATTATCAAACAACACAATTGCTAAAATTTTCTTGTATTGAATAAGGATCACAATAGTGTATATATATATACACAAATTCCACAAGTCACGCAGGGCAATTCCCATGTAACCGTTACACTCACTACATGAGGAAGACAAGAAGATATGGCAAGTCTTGCAATAAAAATCCATTATACATCATTAAACATCTTAGTTCTAAATTCAATAACATCTCAGTCCAAGAATTGCCCTAATTTTAAATTTCATTAACAATGACCTAATTTTCAGCATTTCCTATATGATTTCTGTGTACATATATATATACATATATATGTATGTATGTGTGTAAACAGGGACAGAGAAAGAGAGAGGGAGACAGTGAGAAGGAGACAGATAAATTGAGAGGGAGATACGTATCTCAGAGAGAGGAAGAGACACATGCGGAATAGAGGACATACCTGGGAGGGAGACTTCCCGATGCAACCCTTGCGGTGATGGTGATGGCGATGGAGATTTTGGCTATAGAGAAGAGGGAAACAGTGTATAATCGATTATGTATGGGATCAAGGTTGTGTATATATGATTTGTGTGTGTGTATATATGTATGTATATATATATATGCATATATGTGTGTAAACAGCGAGAGAGAGAAAGAGGGAAACCGAGAGGCCATACAGAGAATGAGACAGAAATGGAGAGGGAGAGAGAGAGAGAGAGAGGACATACCTGGGAGGGAGACAAAGTGATGATCCACAAGCCTTGTGGTGATGGCGATGGAGACAGAGCAGAGAAAGAGGCGGGAGTGCGAGAGGGAGGGAAATGGAGTTCTATTGCAATAAAAATAAAACAAAAAAATATTTTTTCCTGACTAAATTTTGTTTTAGTCGCTAATATATTTATGAAAAATTAAATATTCCCTCCATAATTTCGTGCCTCGTTTTGGCTACTGAATTACAGTCGGTAAACCTTTCAGATTTGGCGACCAAAATTGAAATAGTCGCCAAAACCCTTGTTTTGACGACTAACGCACAATTAGTAGCCAAAAACTGTGAAATTAGCGACCAAAATCATATTCAGTCGCCCAAAATGTCACGTTTTAACGACTAACAAATTATTGGTCGCCAAAAGACACTCAATTCCGACAACACATGTTTTTAGTAGCAAAATAGTAGACTTTTACCGACCAAAAAGGTTTAGTAGCTAATGCATGTCCCTTCGGCGACCAAATATTATTTGGTAGCTAATGTCTCTACTATTGACGACAAACAAATTTTTAGTAGCTAATTGGTATACTTTTGGTGACTAAATTTAGTTTAGTCGGCAAAAATAGTCACCGAAGCTGTTCTTTTAACCCAGTGGACAGTGCGGAGGGTCTGAGCCATAGAAAGAACAACAAACACATTCAAAACCAAAAACCCTAAAAACGCCAACTTCAAACTCATTTTCATCAGCTCCATATTTTTTTCACTATAGATCAGAATGAGACACACGCACTTGTTTCTGGTTTAGAATGCTCTTCAGTCGATCCACCAATGGCCCTTTTTATAGCCTTGATTTTCGGTGCACTATGAGAGAGAAGGACTTGTTTTCCCCCATTCTTTCCACGTTTAATTGAAGGGAAATTATAGACTATTACACATTCTTTCACTGCAAAACAAAGTGAATATAAAAATGAAAAAGGACAAAGCTACCTACCCCATAGCTACACTGAGAGTTTGTGTGGTAACGTTCACAAAATACTCTTTTTATTTATCCAATATATATATATATCAAACATGTTTATATTTAATAAAAACTAAAATTAAAACATGTACATAAGTGAGAGGGGTGGCCGGAACTGGTTGTCGGTCTTCAAGATTGGTGGAAGGAAGTGGTTTCAAGCAAGAGATAGCAGGCAAAGGTAATTGTTGATTGTCAGAAATAATAGACAAAAATAATTGTTGGCCGCATGAAGTAGTTGTAAAATGTGATTTTATTGTAGAGATTGTCAGCGACAGTAGTCAGATGTGATCTGCAGATAGGCAACGGGTGATGGCAAGAGGGAGGAAGAAATAAAAATTTATTTTCTAAACTATTTATAGTTTTTTTTATTATACAGATAGAAACCAAACGAGTTTTTATTTACACTTTTTAAAATCTTTGTAAAGTTAAATAGAAAATTGTAAAATTAAGGTGTCATTTGATAAAATTGACAGTTTACTGTTTTTATTTAAGAGAAATTAAACATGTATATATTTATTTTTAGTAAAAACGAAAATAAAAAATATATTTGGTATATATGTATTTTAAAATCTTATTAAGGCTTGGTTTGGCATGTGTAAAAAAAAACAAAAAGTCAAAAAATTATTTAAAAAGTTAAAAAGTTATCACTATTTATCAAAAAAATATTAAAAAATTAATTTTATACACAAAATTACAAGTCAAACCCATTCCAGTTCAAATCTGTGGCTGCGTTTTTTAAGAAAAATTGCATAGTTGGGATGCAATTTTAACATTGTTGTTCGGCTTGTGGGGGCCCATCACGAGTCCCGTTTTGATAATCTGAACCGTTCAATGTGTAGAACTCGTTGAGTACTATATGTTTGTAAAACATCACATTGATCGGATATCGCTAACTACATGATCAAATCAGTTTTGTATAAAAAAATAGATGGTGTTATAGTTAACGGTTGAAAAAAAATAATATGATCAGATAGTTATCAATATCCGATCAACGTGATGTTTTACAGGCATATAGTACTCGACGAGTTCTACATATTTAACGGTTTAGATTATCAAAACGAGACCTGAGCTAGGCCCCACGGGCCGAACAGTCCATCTAGTGCAATGCTCAAAAAGTAGCTAATCATTTCTTAGCATCAATCCAGCTGCGTAGATAATACAGCCGTAGAACTCACACTCTTAATCTTCTCCTACACACTAATTTGTACAATTTTTTAATACACATTTTTTCATAAAAGATCAAAAAGTTAACCCAAACAACCATTTTTTCCCTCAACTTTTTAATCCAAAAAGACAAAATGTGCACTTATTTAAGACACCCAAACAACCCCTAAAAAATGTAAAGATATGATCAACTATAAGAAATGGCTGAAGGTAGTTACTGATGGTAACTAGAAGATGGTAACTAGAAGTGATTGTTGGTCACCAAAGGTGCAGTGGATATCGATGGTTGAAGATAATGGTCGGAAATTGTAACCAAAGGTAGTTCTCGTTAGTGGGAGATGAATAGTCATAGCTAGAGATGATTGTCGGTTGCGAATAACTGTTGGAGGAAGTCACTGGCTACGATAGCAGATGGTGGTGATGTTCAGTGTCTAATGACTAGAGCCAGTGAGAAGGGGAATGAATGACAAAATTTTGTTAACTAATGAAATCAAGTTTTTGAAGTTACAAGAATTTAGTGAATTTTGAAAATTGTTTATAGTTTTTGAAAAAAAAAACCTTGTATTTACAAATTTCAAATTTTTTTTTTTTTTGTAAATATAAAGATAAAATTATAGATATATGAGTGTTATCAAATTGATGATAAATGTTACCAAACGATCTCTTAGTGCTCTAGAATACAAATAATAAAATTATTAATCTTTTTAATAATGTACACTTTTAAATAAGTTGTGACTATCAATTTTAACATAATATTTTAACAGACAACCGATCTTGTGTTTCAATCTCATCACCTATTCAATAATTAAATTATTGTTATACATTCAACTTGTTTACAAGAAAAAGTTTGATCACACGTGAGAGGACTTGTTCAAAATACAAATAATAACTTTAACGTCTACCTATTAACTTTGTTCAAATCTCATTGCTTATTGGATATTTAAAATATATGCATGTATGCAACTATCCTATGAGAGAGTCAAACCATATGTGAGATGGTGTGTGGAAAATATAAATAATAAAGTTAATCTCTCTAATAATTTAAATTTTTAAATAAAAAGAAAATTAATGATAAATCAAATTTAAGAATGATATAAAACATTAGATTCAGTGAATATTTTTTATTGATAAGAAAGTCTTTTTGTTGTGACTAAAGTTATATTTGCGTATAATACTAGATTTATAATTAAAACTTTGATTATATAATTATATATTCAATATATATAAATATACTAAAAAAAGTCAATATTTTATCAAAATAATAATATCTACCACCTTTATTATATAAATATACTATTTATAATTAACTATTACTTTCATTTATATTTTTTAAATATATAGATAACATATTTATTTTATTTTTTATATTATTTAATATATAAATAATAAATGTTAAATGAATTAGCTACTTAAGCGAGTTTTAATATGTTTAAATTTGATGGCCACTTTACTTTGTCTTTTGTGATGTGGCTGGAGAGTGGTTTTTCCTATGAAATGGCCCGGTTATCAAATCTTCATACCTCATGAATGGAACTTTAACAGGTTGGTGATTCGAGCGGAGGACATTTAGGTTACGTTTGGTAGAGTTTTAGAATTATGATTTGAGAATAGAGTTGTATTTTGAGTTTATGAGTTTTGAAATTATGATTTATGTGTGAAAAATTAGTTTGGTTATGAGTTTTGAAAAAAGTTAGAAAAAGAGTTTTGAATTGAGTGATGTGACATATGATATTTGATTCAAAAATTTACAACTCATAACCAAACACACAATCCAAAATTCTATTCAAAACTCATAAAATTTTTTTAAAAATATTCCAAAATTTTTTTATTTAAAATATAAAAAATAACAGGTGCAAAAATATATATATATATATTGTTCCGGTCAACCAGCCGAACAATCGACCGAACGTCCTAGGGACATCCAAAAGGATGACCGGATAGACATGTTTTGAAAAATGGGTGTGGAATCAATGTTTGAAACTTGTAACCAAACGCGACACTCGAACAAAGGTGTGGAATTAAGTTTCCAAAACTCCACCAAATACAGCGTTAGGTTTTTCGACAACGTCGTGTAAAACTTATATTCTTTCTTGAATAAAGATTGAGAGATCTAGAAAAAGGAGTTTCAAATAGAGCTCTAATAGTGAGTCTCATTGTGTAATGTGATGTTTTGACTTGTGTTTTCATTTTTTTTTATTTGCCTTGCACATCAATAGAGCTCTAATTAGAGCTCTACTATTAGAACTCTAAATCACTGCTGATCTTTTTTATGAGTAATGATACATAACTTTAATTTGAAAGTTCTAAATAGAACTCTAGTGAGGTGGAAGAGAGTAGAGAGAGATAGAGATAAGAGTGTGGATCCCACCATTACATGAATGCTCTTTACATCATTAGAGTTGCATTAGAGCTCTCAAATTAGAACTCTCAAACATTATTATTTTTTATATCCCTTTATAAATTTTTAGGGCAATGATAGATAACTCCAAAAGTAGAGCTCAACATCACATCATAGGTAGGTCCCACCTTATTAGAGCTCTCTTTTTAGAATTTCAAAATATTTTTGAAAATTTTATTTAAATTCTTAATTCAAACACATTCTAACATAATATTTTATTGGCTGAGTTAAAAGTGAATTGAAATTAAATAATTATTTCTGAGTCTTTCATGAAATAATTATGCCCTTGTAATAATGAATGATAATTATATTCATAATACATTTTTAGAAATTATTTCTAATAAGCTAAATGTAATAATCAATTGCATTTCGCATTTTCATCCTTTCAAAGAATTAAACTCCACAAAAAAGATAAAAGCTTCAAAGTTAAATCATATATTCCAAGTTGGTATTTTATTTTGGTAGCACGATTAAAAATTAATTTTTTGACATTTTATCTTTTTTGAATTATATCATCTCTCTATTTTTTACACACTATTACAAAAAAACCAATATATATATATATTATTTTTTAACCTACTTTCTAAAATACACCATATGTCCTTGTTCAATTATAAGCAGTGGCCGAGGGAAAGAAGGACGAGGGGGGTCACGTGCCCCCCCCCCTAAGTTTTGAGAATTTTTGTGTGTGTGTGTGTGTTTGTGTGTGTCTTGTTGTCATATATAAAATATTTTTTTTTTCTTAACATATTTTTTGGTTAAGGATTTGTTATATTGTTCACAACAAGTAATTATTTGATACCTTGAGAGGACTATGTGGTATTATTTATGTAATAGTTTAAACCAATAGTATAGCAAAAAATCTTATAGATTAGATATAATGAACTCATTATTTTTAAGCAGTTGACAGACTACTTAGGGCTAGTTTGGCATAATCTAAATAAGTCAAAAAGTCAAAAAGTCACTATCTTATTTAAGTCACATCATCTTATTTAAATCACATCACATCTCTAACACATCACATCAAACCCAACCCAAACCCACCAATAAGTCAAAAAGTGCACTTTTTTAGGACATCCCAAACCAACCCTTAATGTGATTTATGATTTCTCATGCTGTGAGTATCACGTAGGCAATGCTATATGATATTCTAAGACTATTAAATAATTTTCATTCAAAACATATCATTTATAAGCAATATCATCTCTTTAATATTTTTTTATCAAATAAAAATTAAATAGATTTTATAATAATTTGTGCTATAAACTATGTGTTTTTATTTTCTAAAATTAAGAATTTTGATCCATAATTTTTTGTGCTAAAACTGCAAACTTACATCACCATCCCGCACCAAGCTATTCTACACTGTTATAGAATTTTAATTTGTTCCTATTAATAATGAATATGCAATTTTTTATGCTTAAATTTAGCTCATAAAATTATTATTATCTTAATGTTTATCATGATTTTTTTAAAATAAAAAATTATAATTAATAATGCCCCCTCTAACTCAATTTCCTAACTCCACCACTGATTACAAGTGAACAAAAAGGATAAAAGCTTCAAAGTTAAACCATATATTCCAAGTTAGTATCTTATTTTGGTAACACAATTAAAAATTAATTTTTTAACATTTTATTTTTATTTTTTAAGTTATATCATCTCCTATTTTTTACACACTGTTACAAAAAGCCAAAAACATATATATGTATATAAATAATCTTCTAACCTACTTTTCAAAATACGTTTATTGAATTACAAGTGAACACTCAAACCTCAAAGCCTTAGATTGTCTCCAGGACAACTGGACCAGACTGGGTTTGGCCAATGATTGTATGGTTTCATTAGTTACTTAGGGGTGTTTTGAGAAGTTGGTAAAAAGTTAATTTTTGACTTTTTATCAAGCTTTTTAGCTTTTTTGGAAGTGATTTGGAAAGTTGATAAGAAACTAGGTTTTTTTAGTTTTAGTTTAATATTTTTTAAAAGTGTCAAATCACTGCAAAATGACAAAAATACCCTTACTTTTTACTAAAAATTACGATGCTACCCTTGTGTACGTCAACACTGTTTTCACATGTAACAGCCACCAGATGTTCCAACAAATTTTAATTTTTTTTATTAGTACTACAATTTCCAAATTTTACCAAATACTTTTTATTATTACAAATTTATTATTCTCTTTTTTACGAATTTATTTTTTTTATTATTACAAGTTTATTAGTAAATGTATTATTTTTTTTATACAAACAATTACCAAATTATCCAAACAATTATTGCAAAAGACCAAAATACCCGTAGCAAATTTTTTAAAATTATTATGACAGTTTTGTTAATTATTTTTATTATTATAATTGAATGGCATATTTATTTTCTTAATTTTTCCCAACAAATTGCGCTCTTACATTAATTAATTTCCACTACAATTTGGTAAACGCCCTTCAAAACCTGCAACTTACCAACAGAACCGTACATTTTTTTTGACACTTTCAACAGTTTCACACATTCATTTCGTTTGCTATCACCTCGTACAAACCGAACAGGATTTACAACCCAAGTTGACGCCGATGTCGCACTAATTCATTCCGTATTGATTTCCTCACTTCGTTCATATGTACGTCATCGTCGCCTCTGGTTCACCATCATCATCATCACCAAGACCGTCAACATTTGGCATGTCGTTGAATGTAAAATTCTCTGCATTCGCAACCTTGTTGAATTCTTCATCGTCGCTCGAGTTGCAGCGTATAAAATTATGTATTGCCATTGAAGCCCTAACCAATGGCACCTACACTTTCCCGAAATCATATTGCGGCATGTTATGTAGGAATCCCCATCGCGCTTTCCATACGCCAAACGTACGTTCAATTGCACTCCGTAAGGAGGAGTGCACCGTGTTAAAAATTTCGTTTGCATTTTTTGGCCGTCTTGTTGCGCGAAACACTTCCTGGTGGTAGCGGCATCCCTTAAATGGCGCCAAAAACCCTTTTTGGTTCTTGTACCCCGCATCAACAAGGTAATATTTTCCTGGTTGTATGTCGATAATTTCGCATTAGTACGGTGGTCGATTACAAATATCAAATGCACACAACTAATGCAAACAAAAAAAGATGTGTCGTTCATCCTACCTTCCTCGGGCATGGGGAATTGTTTGGCTGGGTCCTATGTTACTTCGTTAAAAACTCTATTGTCATGCATATTTCCCTCCCATCCGCAAGATATAAAAGTAAAACACAAATCGAAATCACACGCTGCGAGTATGTTTTGCATGTGATGTCCTTTACGGCCAAAATATGGCGGTGCCTCTAGAGGCGGGAGATGTGCCTCCATATGTGTGCCGTCAAGTGCGCCAATATAGTCCTGCAGAATCACATAGCATCATGTGAAGGAGAAATGCTACTACCCAAAAAAAGTTTTCCTTACTTTTCGAAAGTGGCTACTATTCATAATTAAATGTGCCAAAAATAAATACCCTCACTTTGAATGAGAAATATTTTCGTCGGGACTCCAAGTACGGATGTCTACTGTGTTGTGACCTTGCCGGTCGGCAAACAACTTCGTCGCTTTAAGAACTTGCATTACATGACGCCAGATTGTTTCCCTCGAGTGTTGAAAACGGTCTTCTATGTCCCAACTCGTGAAGCCCCGTAACACGAATATGAACATGCCGACACTCTCAACTACGTCTATACCATGGGGACGCTGTGGTACTGGGAGGCCGCAATCCTCAACTAATGTCTTGCACAACATCAAGAACACATCCTGTGACATCTGAAAATTTCGCTGAAAATGCTTCATTCCTTCCTCGAAGCATCTCCTGCATCCACATGCTACCAGTCAATGCGGATGTGTGAAACGGAGTCCTGTCAACATATGCGTACTCGTTGGCAATGTGAGCAATTTCCACCCAAATCATTGATGTCATCGACTCCATTTCTCCGATCGTCTCTCGTATCCAAGCATTTATTTGGCCATTGCGTACGACTCCCGAGCTAGTAATCTCTTGTGCATCCATAGACGTTGCAAATTATATGAAATAAGAACTACCAGCTGTAGTGCTTAATTGCTGAAATGAGTTGCACAACTCCATGATATATAACACTCCTGCAGAAGCATATTCAACTACTATCAACGTGTGTTACTGTGGGCATGTGATTGTCCAAAGCTTAGTACACCAAACAAAACCATGTGAATGCTACTACATTTGCAGGTTTGTACAATTTGTAATTTGCATGCTTGCATATAAGCATCTAACTTTCATGTGCTTCTGATTAACGTATGCCACATCAACTTTTTCAATATTTGATGTGAATTGTTTTGGAATAAAATAATGTACATAAAGAAATGTAAATAAATAAGATAATGAAACACATAAATGTTTTTGCATTAAATAAATAAAAAGCACCCAATAGATAAATAATTTTTTTATTTATTGAAATGTAAGTACTTTTCTGCCTATATTAAATAATTTGAATAAATAAGTGTACACAATAAATAAAATAAATAAAGAATAAATAAGTCAATTAAAGAAATGTAATTACTTTGCATCCTTTTTTTTTTTTTTTTTTGCATTAAATAAATAAGAAGCACCCAATAAATAAATAATTTTTTTATTTATTGAAATGTAAGTACTTTGCTACCTATATTAAATAATTTGAATAAATAAGTGTACACAATAAATCAAATAAATAAAGAATAAATAAGTCAATTAAAGAAATGTAACTACTTTGCATCATTTTTCTTTTTTTTTTTCGTCACAAAAATTAATTTCAACATAGTTCAAAAAACCCATCATTTTCAATGTTGTTCTAACCTTCCTGGTAGTACATTATCTACTTTTAAATTTTATAGCAAATTACTGTTTGCTTTTGTAAGACCAATTTTCGTTTTGTCAATTATAAAATAGATTTATCAAATTCAATCCAAATACACTATACAAATGTTGCCCTCTTGTTTTTCCCAACAAACTAATGTCTACCCCACAACTCACCATCTGCATGTGACAAGGAGCAAATAAAATAAATAATAACACAACAAACCAAAAAAAACCTGCAAAGAGTTGCATGTACATTCTCTGGACAAAAGTTGTGCATAACATAACAAGCATGTGACACCAAAATAATGCCACCTTGCAGCATGTATACTCACATATCGGTTGCAAAGTCCTGCAGAATCATACATACACGTTCACACCAAAATAATAACACAACAAACCAAAATAAGCCTGCAAAGTCCTGCAGAAGCATACATACACGTCCACACCAAAATAAAAGAAATGCGAACTGTCTCGAGACTTCACCATCCCAAAAAAAAAAAACTAATAATAAAAAACAATACAAACACACATAATATACTACAATCTCATGATAACCAAATAGTAAAATGACAATCCAACCACAAAGACCTAGTCCAAGTCAACAGCACCACCACTCCCGAACAGCCGTGTCCCCCCTTCACGATCCCTGCCAACATTGGCCGGCGTGCAGGCACGCTTCTCTGTCAACCAGTTGACAATGTAATTCTAGGGGAGGGCCATGATGATGTCTCGGTTATCGGGTGAATCCATTATGCCGCATGCAAATGAGAACAACTTACCGCCGAGCTCTAATCCAGGAGTGCTCATAAAGCCGTGCAAGACAGTCCTCCACTGTGTTGTCACCTTTACCCGTGACAACGTATTGCGTGATTTTCAGCTCCCTGCTTTGTTTGCTCACTACTTCCACGAGATTGTCCATGCTACTGGTAATAGTACCAGGTGTTGCCTGCTTGCGCCGTTTTGGATTGGCTGATCCATCCACGGCTGACTGGGGGGGAGCATCCTCAAATAGGCTATTATCAACCACGTTCTCCCCGACAGTGTCATGGCCCGGTTGTGGTGGTGTGCCTGCACTGAAAGGTCCCATCCCGCTATCCACGTCCATGGCATTGGTCGCAGCAGCAACATCATCGCGCACTTCTGTTGGAGGCCATGCATGTTTCCCAGTCGTTGCTGCGCCAGAGTACACCCGCTCCATGAGATCCACGTGCTCTAGAGGCTTACTCCTGAATTTAGCACGTCGGTTGTTCATCTGTGAAGAAGAAAACACGTATGTCAGTACAGCTTGAAATGTAATTACAAAACAATAAATGTAACTCTTGAATTAAGTGTACACATCGCACGTTGCGGGTTGCCCAACATATGTTAAAGTAGTATGTTTAACAAGTGCTTTGATTTGTTGAAAATAGTTTTTTAAACAAATATGGCAACTAAAATCAGCGATACTAGTACAACAGTACTGGGGAACATAAAAGTTGTGTGAAAACATACCGTTTGCATTTTCGCCTACCAATGGTCAGGTGCAATGAACAAGCCTGTCTCATGGTCGTACCTAAGCCCTGTCAAGCCGTGGCTGGCATTCTCCAACTTCTTCCAGGCGACCCAATCTTTCTTTAAGTTGCCAAACTTGTTTTTCATTTGTTTGGCTGAATGTAGTAGGCCGGTTTTCACTAGAAATTTGTTTGCTACGTTCTTATACCCTACCATGGACAATCTGCACATTTGTCGATTACCACCTTCCATTTTAGCAATGATAAGTTAAAGAAACAACTTTGTATTGTCGCTGTCGAATTGGCATTTGTGGACTGGCTGGGGTTGGATTGCTGTGACAGCGTTACCTCGATACTTTGAAGGGATATGGGGTGATGATCGGTTTGTTTCCATGAGTAGTGTTGTCCTGCTTGTAACATTTACAATGCAATATCAGAAAAAAATGAAGTACAATACATATTGTTTGCATGGCCAAAAGTGAAATAAAAGTGTAAACACAATTACTGCAGTAATAACAACAAACAGTACAACACTTTCCGAAAGACAAAGTCCGTTTGTACTACACGTTGGGGACATCTTATGTAACAGGACCAAAACATCTAACTGACAGCAAAGTACATATGTCATACAAAAAGTAACAACCATGTGAATATCCATGACAATACATCACATCCGAAACAACAACACCAAAACAACGACGCACAAAAAACCGACGACGGTCCTAAGCATGCGTAGGCTCTGATCTATGCGCGCAACGTCCGCTCGTAACCCTTGATCGACATCATTATGTGGGTGGTCAGTACGCAAACTGGTGCTGCGAAACTCTTCACACCAACCAACCCACGACGCACATCTCTGCTGGACAAAATTGCAGTAGATAGTTAGCATGCATACTATACGACACAACCACAAATGAACGATGACATGACTAAGTGCATAAGAGAGTGGCAACACAAACTCACCGTATTTCTCGGGCAAACGTAGAATGCACGACCAGGGTTTTTGGCGGATCTTGATATCTTTACAACGCAGTGTCCAAACCCACAATCACACATCCTCGGTGGCCATAATGAAGTGGCACTTGACGTGGAGGACGCCATCTGTATACTCGTTTGTTTTTTTTGTTCATGTTATAAATTGAACTAATATAATCTACTGTGCGGAATGAAAGACAGAAACTGAAACAAGTTCATTTTGAATTTAGGTTAATACTTGAACATGCCAGTTTAGTGGTGTGTCGGGACTCTAGCCATTTTGTTGTCTACATTTGCACTCTATATTTTCACTCCCTTTGATTTGTTTTTACTGACAATGTGCATGCATTATGCTCTAGGTGACTCATTTGCTATGGTTATGAATAGGGATGAAAATTGCTCCAAAAATCTACTTGCTCAACTGTTCCTGGTTAATGGTCCCTAAATATATTGAGAGAATGCTACTAAACTAATTAGCAGTTAGCAGTTAATATAGCCAAGTATAAAATTCCAAAAATAACCTCTTACATTCAAGGCAACCAAACAAATACGTGGAAAAAATGTAATGATTTTATGTCAAACAAATACAGAGAGAGAGAGAGAGAGAGAGAGAGTTCACATAAAGTTCCTGTCATAGCGGTGTAGACACCCAATTTTTGACTGCTCTTAAAACTTAGGCACTTTATTCCAAACACCCAAAGCTGTATTTTACATCTGTTATGACTACCATGCCACCTAATCCAACATGAATATTGTGCCAAGGAAACAATACAGGTTTTGATATTTGCAGGTGGTCCTTCTGTGATGGTGTGGTTGACGGACCACTGATCTTTTCTTAAGATTGCTGGTTTTTATTCCTTAGTTCTTTCATTATTTTATATAACCTAGTGGCAGTGGACATTGAAACTTCATATAAAATAGCATTTGAAGTACATTTTAGAAATCTTAATGTGGTATATTGCCCTAACTAAAAAGCACACCCAATTTAGTCCCCAAATGTATATTGTCATAACTAGCTTACTAGGACTAAAAATTGAAGACGGGTCATATAGTAGGATCCTATGTTACCAATTCAAAAAATAGATGCTTAGAGTGTAAGGCAATTTGAAAATAAAGCAATGACAAATCATTTTATGATTATTTAATCAATGGGTTCAGGATGTGCAGAAATACAATCTATAGTAAACCAGTTGCCTATTGAAGTAATGTTTCCTCTCTCAAAGGAAATTTAATAAAAAATGGATTTTAAAAATGGGATTAAAGCAGGGGAAATTGGTATATTTATTGGTATTGGGTGGTGTATTGTTTTCAAATGACAAGAAAGATGATGAGCTGCCTTTTTTCATTTGAAATTTTCTTATCAAAATTTTGTTTGTACTGTGCTTACTATATGTAAGGCAAGTGAAATGATATTGATGCTTCTTACTGATGCTCTGTTTCAAATTTACCGTGATTCCCTTGATGTTTCACATGAAACTTATGTCTATTTTCTTCTTTCCAAATAGTTGACTGCATTAAGGGCTTTCTAAATATTTCCTCTGACCCAGCAACTTTCATTCAGGTTTGTTGTTCAAAATGATTTTTCTGAATAATAGACACTAAGAACTGAAATTTCAATACTATTAGAATTCAACAGATACAGCTAAGATGTGCTGATAAAAAAAACAAACAACAAAGAAGTTCTAATCTTGTGTTACTGCTGAAGCCCTGAAATGTTAGATGAATCAAATCAAGAATTTTCCATTGGATAGTTGAAGTAGGTAGCAGTAAGGATATGGCATAAGAATAATGTGTATTACAGAAGAATAATGTGTTTCAGATCGGATATACAAAAATCCTTTTTTTCACATCTAAAATCAGAAGTGCAAACCAATATGGACCAACTATTATGAATGTCATCCGAAATCACAAGTGCAGGTCGTCGACAAGATGAAGAACTCGTTCACCCATGGTTTTGGGTCCGTCACTACTTGCGAGAAGATAGTAAATGGAAGACAGTTTTCGGCGTACCTGATGGTGCAGATCCAACGAAGGCGAGGACGTGGACGACAAATCCGGCGGTAGCTTCAGCGGGGGATGGCAAGGTCGTCGGTTGTTCAAGGGAGTTACACGGCGCTGCTTGAAGGAGGATTTCGCCGAATCAACCAGCTGAAGGAGGCAAATGTGGCCTCGTTTTGCCCTAGGCCCCAATTTATGAGATGAGGGTAGTTTGGTAAATGGCCGAGTTGTGTTTCCAGCTCTTCCCAAATGGTGGATTCAGCTTTTTTCAACACTCCAACGTTAAGATTTTTGGCTGAGAACGCTGTGTTTTTTCAAGGTTCCCAAAACGGCACTTATTAATCAGATGATATTTGTCTAACAAATTAGACGAATTATATTCAAAATTATATTGTTTGTGGAGCTCTAGAAAAGGCCTTCAAAGAGAGCTCTAATGGTGAGTCCTACTATGTGATGTGATATTTTAGTTTGTATTTTTATTTATTTATTTTATTTTTTACTTTGCCACATCAATAGAATTCTGAATCACTACTGATCTTTTTCACAGCAGTGATTGATAACTCTAAAAGTAGAGCTCTAAACAGAGCTCTACTACGCTGGCAACTTCAAAAAAAAAAAAAAAAAGATCAAAATATCACATCAAGGTGGGACCCACACAGTTGTCTTGTCATTAGAGCAGCTCTAAAGCTCTTGAGCTTTGAAACATTTTTCTCTTTTTTATATCCCTTCATAAATTTTTAGGGCAGTGACAGATAACTCTAAAAGTAGAGTTCTAAATGGAACTCTACTAAGCTGGCAGTGAGAGACAAAAAAAAAAAATCAAAATATTACATCATAAGTGGGTCCCAACCCATTAGAGCTATCTTTTTAGAGCTCCAAAATATTTTTGAAATTCTTATTTAAATTCTTAAGAAAAATGCTTTAGACTACTAATTGAAAACCATTAATGGACCACTAATGGCGTGGCACCATATGGATCCCATCACTGATGTAATAGTTTGGCCTTTGTTTTGTTTTGTTTTTTCTTAGTCTTTTCATGAAATAATTATGCCCATGTAATAATGAATGATGATTATATTCATAATACATTTTTAGAAATTATTTTTAATAAATTAAATGTAATAATCAATTGCATTTCGTATTTTCATCCTTTCAAAGAATTAACACCACAAAAAAGATAAAAACTTCAAAGTTAAACCATATATTCAATGTTGGTATTCCATTTTTGTAACATAGTTAAAAGTTAATTTTTTGACATTTTAGTTTTTTTTGAATTATATCATCTCTCTACTTTTTTTACATATTTTCACCCAAAAAAAAAATTTATTTTTTAACCTACTTTTCAAAATAGGTCATATGTCCTTGTTCAATCACAAGTGAACACTCAAACCTCAAAACCTTAGATTGTCCCCAGGACAACTGGACAGATTGGGTTTGGCCAATGATGGTATGGTTTCTTTAGTTACTTATTAATCAGATGATATTTGTCTAACAAATTAGACCAATTACATTCTAAATCATATTGTTTGTTAGTTATTTTTTAGATAAAATATAATTTTAGTCCCTAAAATACATGTTATTTGTCATTTTAATTCCTTAAGTTTCAATTTGGTCTTATTTCCAATGTTCATCTAAATTGATAATGAGAATATAAATAAAAAACAGTTTTAATCCATATAACATGTGTTTCTTGGTATTTTAGTCCCTTAAATTTCAATTTTTGTCATTTTTGTTCTCAAAATTGTCAATTTGATACAATTTCATTCTATCTCTAACGCCCGTCTACATCATCGCTGCAATTTAGGCAGGTCAACTCGAGCCTCGATCAATTTTTTTGGGCTTGAGTAAAATATTTTTGACTTCGGTGCAGATTTGAATAAACATTTAGAAATTTGAATTAAATTTAGGCAAAACCTGAGCAATTCAAAACCAGAATTATATATAAATATATCAAAATATTAAATATACATATAAATTATTAGCCATTGGATAATGTTAAAGTAATTTAGATTGTTAGAACATATTGAATATATATATATATATAAGTAACACAACACAAAATCGTACATTTTATATTAATCTCATCACAAATGACCCCTCAATCTCTTCACCCTATGATGGTCGTGATTTGGGATTTTTATCCTTATTTTTTAGATAAATACATTTTGAAATTTGATAAAGTTCAGTTTTGATATATATGATCCTCTCATAAGACTTTATAAAATTATTTATTCAAATTATTGAGATGGGTTTAGAATTAACCCACAATGAAATCCTCTCATGAGACTTTACAAAATTATTTATTCAAATTATTGAGATGGGTTTAGAATTAACCCACAATGAGCCAGACTAGATAACTCGAACAACTAAAAACAATTCAATCCTACCACACACAAAAGAGGACAAATTGCATTAGTGATCTTTACATCTTGTCTCTTATGTCATTTTGGTATTTACATTTTCAATTAGCTCATTTTCACCATTAAATTTAGATTTTAAGTTAATTTGATTCAATTGATAATGCGGTTAGTGTTTTTGACAGAAAATTATCTTTGAATTGGTTGAGATTAACTCAATAAGTTAAGTAAGTTTATAATTTTGTCATTGACAATATGACATATGTCATTTTATGTGCATATTTTTCATAAAGAGATGTTAAGAATTATAATCAATTGAACCAAATTGAGACAAAGTTATAAATTTAATATCAAAATCGAATCAATTAAAATTACAAGGACTAAAATGACACAATGACTAAAGTATAGGGACTACCGTTATAATTTAGATTACATAAATAATTATAAAGAACATTAATTAAAAGTTGAGAAATTGTGAAAGTACGATAAAATAATCATACAACGAAATTATAAAAATTATTCCAATTGAAAAAAAAAAAGAATGATAAAAAATGTTAAAAAATAGAACCTATAAAAAATAGTTTAAATTACTATTTATGTTATCATTTAAAAAAGAAAAAAAAAATTAATGAAGAATTGAACAAAACCTAGACAAATAATTTAAAATATTCAGTACCTATTAACATATAATAAAAAAAAAAAATTGCAAATCATTTTGAATAGACATCGACTATAATTAAATTGAGTTTGCAAATATTGTATTCCTAGATTCCAAAAAATTTCTCTCTCTTGATATCACATATACAGATATTCAAAACAATATAAACTTAGAGAAAGTGTTCATCAAATATATAAAGAAATTAAGTTGCATAATGCATACAAATAGAAAATGTAAGTTAATTGTTATTACAGTTCATAGGATTGCATGCAAGTAAGAAATTACAACAACAACTTAGGAGTATTTTGAGAAGATGGTTAAAAGTTAGCTTTTTGATTTTTTTAACTTTTCTTATGATTATTATTATTTATGTGAGAGATGATATCACTACGCCAAAACAGGGTATTAACGGCGGTTTTTTTAATGGCGGTAACGAAAACCGCCGTTAAAGGTACTATTAACGGCGGTAACGAAAACCACCGTTAATACCGCCGTTAATTTAT
The DNA here is from genome assembly GCA_036172215.1 of Camellia granthamiana. Classification (NCBI taxonomy): domain Eukaryota; kingdom Viridiplantae; phylum Streptophyta; class Magnoliopsida; order Ericales; family Theaceae; genus Camellia; species Camellia granthamiana. The sequence goes on along the minus strand of CM069910.1, from coordinate 68,147,357 downwards.
CATTAACGGCGGTTTCGTTACCGCCGTTAAAAAAACCGCCACTAAAGTGTCTTTAACGACGGTAATAAAACCCTCTATTAACGGCGGTAACAAAACCGCCGCTAATGCCCAATCATTACCGCCGTTAATGACGGCGGTCTTTGCCGGCGAAACTCCGGTGTGCTCCGGCGAAACTTCGGCAAGCTCCGGTGAAACCATCTACAATAAAGTAAAAGTAATGTTTAAATATTTATTTAGGGAATATATTTCATGAAGAGTGGCTATGGCAGAGTGGTTGGTGTGGGTGGATGAGAGGTTTTGGGTTCAAAACTTGGGGAGTGCAAGAAGAAAGAATTATTTTTTGAAAAATTTGAACCTATTTACGGCGGTAAAAAACCGCCGTTTTTGGCCGACTTTTAACAACGGTAATTTACCTTTTTACGACAGTTGTACTTTTTTCGACATGCGCATAAACGGCAGTAACAAAACCGCCGTTAATACCGCCGTTAAAGATTTTAACGGCGGTTTTACAGCCTTTAACGGCGGTAAAAAACCGCCGCTAAAACCCAATTTTGACGTAGTGTATGATCTAAAATAGGTTAAAAGCTAACTTTTGACTTTTTATCCATGTTCCCAAATAGCTCCTTAATTTAATATTGATACAAAATTGAAATGTGAAAACACAATTTATTACACTATTTTAGTATATTTTCAAATTTCTTTTGGTTTACATTTTAAATATTAGATTTTATCATTCTTCATATAAAAAAAGGGAGACTTACATGCATGTCTTGATAGGTATACTTATTCCACAATAGGTTCTATGATAATTAGTGGCGTTTTTATAAAAATGTCACTAATTATTAGTTTTTAGTGACAGTTTAAAAAATTCTTCATAAGAAATGTCGCTAGTTTTTAGCAACAGATTTAGCAAAATCGTCACAAAAAGTCACTAATTGTCAGTTTTTAACGACAGATTCTGAAAATCTTTACAAAAAGTCTCTTTTAGCGACAATTTTGATAGGACCAACTTTTGGTGACGAATTGATTGGACTTAAGAGAAATTAAAGTTTAACTATTAGAACATGCGGGCAATTTATCCTATAAAGGATGAGTGAAATTTTAAAAACACTAATCTTTTGTACCAATTTAATTTTTTTAATTCAATCAGTTTCTTAAAACTCTGAACATAGTTTAAAATTTCTAGGAAAAAAAAAAAAAACGATTTTGCTAATATAATTCAACAATGCATTTTAGGCACTTGTCGTTATGGACAAAATATTTTAGAGTGTGGATCCTTAGGCAAAAAAAATCCAAATTTAAATTTATGGACCAAGTACCTAAAAAAATTTAAAAATAGTCTAAAAAATCTAATACATAATATAAATTTAAATTTCAGCACAAGCTATACTCAAAATAAATTTAATCAACCCGTACTTTTTGCTAGTTTTGATTACTAGTCGATTGATTAAACAATTTTCTGGTGCTAAGATGTCTATATATTATCACTTTGGTGCTATATATTATCACTCTTTTTTCTTCGACCAATGAATCCAAGTGTCCAATAACAATCCTAAAATTTATTTAAGATAGTAAATTTGAGTTTACTCCCAAGATTAAGAATTTAACTCATAAATTAAGTATGGTAAATTATACCGGTAGTTTTACATTTCGTCACCATTAGGATTTTTTTACGAAAAACGATTACTGAATTGATCAAGTTTAAAATTAATTGAACTAATTTTGTACTTTTTAAGTGTATCTAAATTAAGTAAATCTAAATATTTAAAAAATCACTAGAAATAAAATTAAAAAAAAAATACGCAATAAAAAATCACAAAATTTCTTATGACTCAAACTTTACAAAATCCTCGTTAACTTATGCAAGTTTTGAGTATCTATAGAAAATAATTGGCATTTTAACCCCTCAATATCTATATAAAATTTACTTTGGTTCTTCAATTGATAACAGGCCTCTTAAATTTGACACAATTACAGTTTACTCCCTTTTAGCAATTATATTATTAGCAACTAGAAGGGTGCACACACAATTTTTTTATACATTAAGGCCATGTTTGTTTGGGTGGACAGGAGCTTGGGATTGGACTAATAGTCCAATAAAATTATTAATCCGATGTTTGGTTAAACAATTGAAGTACGGACTAATTATTTTAAACTTGACTATTAGTTAAGATAGGATACATAATCCAACGGATTCGTAGTCCTATGACTATTAGTCATGGGAATGCTAATCCAGTCTGCCCAAACAAACATGGCCTAAATGTTATTGGTAATATAGATGAAAACGATGTCACTATTTTCTACTAAAACGTATGGTTATATATTAGCTATATTAATAATGCTTATTTTATCCATACTAAAATAAATATTAGTGTAATTATGTCAAAATTATAAATTATGTATTTTTATTTTTTGAAAATTTAAGAGAGATTAATTTAACTTATTCAAAATATAATAAAAATTTTATTTTACACCCAAAGGTTTGATTCGTCTAAATTACTGTGAAATTGTTGATTTTGAATTTAAAAGTGATGGACATGATTTTCATGGTTCTCTACTACCAACATGTTTATTTTGAGTATACTATTGCCTTAAGTCTGCATTATGAGGTAGCTGCTGCTGCCCTTTGATTTTCCAAGATCAGCATTCAAAACAAAATAACCGTGGGATCTGAATTCATTATGAGTATGAACTCTATCATATAATAAGTGATACCACAGTATCTAGAATAGTAATTATATTTGTTGTGTTTTTATTTAATGAAAATTACAGGGGAAAAAAAAATCTCAAGATTTAATCTTTATAACAAAATAAATTATAAATTTTATTAATTTAAATTCTAATCTTTTGATTTATTTTCAATTTAAATTATTCGTCTATTTTTGTTAAATAAAACTGATGAGAAAAAAATATTTTAGCCAAACTCAATGTAAATATTTATAAAATGTCTAAAATATCATTTTTTATTAAATTTAATGACTAAAATTTCTTTCTTTCTTTTTCCGTCGACTTTATTTAACTAAAATAGACAGATAGTTTAGATTAAAAGTAAATAAAAAATTATGATTTAAATTGATAAAATTTAAAATGTAAGATTTATTTTGTTACAATGGTCAAACCTTTGGGTTTTTTTTTCCCTTTTATTTATTTATTTAAAAAATAAAGCAATGAAACATTTAAAAAAGAGCTTGGAGGAGGGTGTTGTTTAGGTCCATGGACTTACCACTTTGTTTCGATAATTTAAATCGTTTATTTTGTATGAGCACTTTGTGTATATTATTTTTTTTAAAAAAATAGATCGATTCAATAATTATAACCTATTTAATTTATCATATTTCTCTTTAAAAAAGCCGGATGATAAGTGTATTTTTAAAAATAGATTATTCATTTTTTGGTAAGAAACAAGATAAAATGAATATTTATGATTATCAGATTAACTTAATTTTTTTATGTGGATGTCACAAAGATTTTAAAAGATAAACAATTCGGATCATTACAACAAAATGCATATTGACTCATGGGCCCAAATAGCACCCTCCAACCCAAATCTGGACTAGAAGGAAGTTCATCCCTTAAAAAAAACCATTGCCTTTGCTATGAAATCATTTTTTCAAAATTTTTAAATATATTTCTTTTGATTTTTAAAAAAAAGTTATTTTCATATTAAAAAAAACAGTTTAAAATATAATTTGAGGGGGAGTTACGTGTAGGTTTTGATAGGTAGATTTATTGTCTAATAGGTCCTGTGAGAATTAATAGCGTGTTTCATCAAACACTATTAGAAATGTCACTGATTGTTAATTTTCAACAATAGTTTGAAAATTTTGTCCCAAAAAATATCACTAATTATAAATTTTAGCGACATTTACTAATGTTTAACTTTCAGAAACAGTTTGAAAAATTCATCACAAAAAAAAGTCTCTAATTGTAAGTTTTAACGACAATTTATTAAATTCATGACAAAAAAGTCACTTATTGCCAGCTTTTAGCGACCTATAAAAAATCGTCACAAAATTATTTTTAGTGATTATTTTACTAGAACTTATTTTCAATAAGATTTAATAAAACCTATTAAAAATTAAATCTGTGGGGACATAATTTTTGAATGACAATACGTGGCTGAGGTGACACCGAAGTGTCAGCCGAGGTGTCACGTGTCCTGGTCATGATACCGAGATGATCTCGGCTAGGCCGAGGTTATGTGCGAGGATACCGGAATCCGGGATAAGTGGATAAGGGACAAGAGTCCTAGAATGGAAGAAGACTTCAGTTTGGGTAAAGATAAGACTCCTAGAGAGTTTATCCCAATCCTACTGGGAGTTCAAGATTAGCGATAATCCTGAGTCCATTGAAGTTAGGCTTCTATTGAGACTAGGATTGTGTTGGCTATAAAAAGGAGGCACCCTCATGGGTCTAAAGGTATGCTTTTTATGCTCTGTCTAGTGAGTTAAGCACTATTGGTTATCTTTGAGAGATATTTTACTGATTTGATCGTCGGAGTTCCCCCGGGTGGACGAACCACCGCCGGAATCTCTTCTTTCTGTTGCAAGTCGTTCGGGCTTAATCTATTCTACCGGTGTTCTCCAGCTGAGTACTTAGTAGGCAGTATGGTCGGAAATTAACACACACAATTTGCCGCCGTCTGTAGGAACAAAAGGAGAATAGATGGCCAACGACGGACAGAAAGAGAAGGTTGGGGATGACACCCCTACTAAGAGTGGGAAACATATTGACCTTGACGTCGAAGAAGACAACTGCAATGAAGAGACTCGTGATAAGAATCACGAAGGAAAGGACGTCGGCCAGAAGAGCGATGTACCAAAGAAAACGGACCAGAGCGGGTATTACAACGAGGACGACCTCTAGGTATGGAAAGAAAGATGCCTACGGAGGGACGATGAGGTAAAGGTCATGGTAAACAAATTGGTGGACCTACAAACAGTGGTCAATTTCATGATGCAGAATAACGTCATGCAGCCACCGTTCCCACTACAAGATACGCCGATTCCAGCGGCAAAGGAGGATGCCCGAAAAGAGGGGCAAAAAACAGTCTCTACAGTCCCCCAGCACACCAGGACCGAAAAACACTGTCACCGGCCTTCAAGCGAGGTCGGGCGAGGAGAGTCAAGAAGGGAAGAATCGAGGAGGACGCATCGCACCAAGGAAGTCGACCCCAAAGAACATCGACATGTTCAAGGGCAGGAGTTGTGCTTCGACGCAACCAATGGAGGGAAGTCCAAAAGGACCCATAATGAAACTGAGAGTAGTGCACCAAAAAAGCTGAAGTCAGGAGATAGCCGAGCTCCTGGACGGACCAAAGAAGATCTGGGGGATCACCTACAGAGGAAGCAACAAGATGTTGAGGTAACCGCCCCGGTCAAGCCGAGAACACCGTTCTCGGTAGAATTGGACAAATTCGAAGCCCTGAAGAGGTTTAGCATGCCAAGATTCCAAATCTACGACGGTAAGTCAGACCCGAACCATCACGTCGGCTTGTACCTGAACTCGATGGCATTGTACACCGGGAACAAGCCGTTGCTCTGCAAGGTGTTCCCCTCATCCTCCGGAGAAATTGCATCGGACTAGTTTCACAAGTTGCCGAAAGGAACTGTAAAAACCTGGGAAGGCCTGGCCGAGATGTTTGTGGCCAGGTTCATGACAAACAAGCTATAGCCATTGAGGGTGGACGCCCTAATGGCCCTGAAGATCGGTGAGGATGAAAGCCTTAGGGCCTATGCCAAAAGGTATTATGAGGTATTCAACCGAATACCAGGATGCAACCAAGAGGTGGCGGTCATGTCATTTAAAAACAGCTTGAAGGATGACTGCCAGCTTCGAAAATCACTGGCAAAGATATTGCCAAAAAGCATGGAAGAGCTGATGGCCAGGATAGAAAAGTATGCCAGAGCCGAGGAAAACACGCCGAGGACAAAGGCGTCCAAACAAGAGAAGAGAAATGGTCCGCCAAAGCGAAGCCAAGATAACACTGGATACGAGAAGACAAGAGCTTAGCCCAAGTGAGCAGATCCCGGATTCCAGACCTCAAATCCCAGATCCCGGAAGACAAGATCTCGGCCTAGATGATTAAGTCCGACAAGAGAAGAGCTTGGCCCAAGTTAAAGAATTTTTATATAAGGTCCACAAAGGAGTATGTGGACGCCATACAGAGGGCAGATCCCTTGCCCATAAAGCAATATCGTAGGGATAGCCTATATAAAAAAGCATGACAAAGCTTTGAAATCCACCTGCAACGTGCGACATAATAGCAATTCGGCTGGGGACATACCAGTAACAACCTGCTAGGGCTTACAACAAGAAGGTCAGCCTAAGAGAGTTCAAAGTTAGAGACCTCAGCCTGAGAAAGAGACCAAGGTTAATAACCTCAGCCAATCTTTGTTCAAATCTTACATCGGCGACGAGGTCAAAGCCACGTGCCTAATAAGAACCCAAGTGGAACTTAAGTTCACATTAGGGGGCAAAGGGCTGAAGAATGATGCTTGGGAGTTGGAATTTCACAAGCTAAGATTGATTTAGACACTTGTTGAAATTTAAGAAAAATTTACAAGTTGAAGTTAAACTGAGGACATGTTTAACACTTGTTGAAATTGAAATTTACAAGTTGAAGTTAAACCGAGGTCATGTTTAACGCTTGTTGAAATTGAAATTTACAAGTTGAAGTTAAACCGATGATATGTTTAACACTTGTTGAAATTGAAATTTACAAGTTGAAGTTAAACCGAGGTCATGTTTAACACTTGTTGAAATTGAAATTCACAAGTTGAAGTTAAACCGATGATATGTTTAACACTTGTTGAAATTGAAATTTACAAGTTGAAGTTAAACCGATGATATGTTTAACACTTGTTGAAATTGAAATTTACAAGTTGAAGTTAAACCAATGTCATGTTTACAAGTTGAAGTTAAACCGATGATATGTTTAAACACTTGTTGAAATTGAAATTTACAAGTTGAAGTTAAACCGATAATATGTTTAACACTTGTTGAAATTGAAATTTACAAGTTGAAGTTAAACCGAAGTCATGTTTAACCCTTTTTGAAATTGAAATTTACAAGTTGAAGTTAAACCGATGATATATTTAACACTTGTTGAAATTGAAATTTACAAGTTGAAGTTAAACCGATGTCATGTTTAACACTTGTTGAAATTGAAATTTACAAGTTGAAGTTAAATCGAGGACATGTTTAACACTTGTTGAAATTGAAATTTACAAGTTGAAGTTAAATCGAGGACATGTTTAACACTTATTGAAATTGAAATTTATAAGTTGAAGTTAAACCGAGGTCATGTTTAACACTTCTTGAAATTGAAATTTATAAGTTGAAGTTAAACCGAGGACGTATTTAACACTTGTTGAAATTTAAGAAAAATTTACAAGTTGAAGTTAAACCGATGATATGTTTAACACTTGTTGAAATTGAAATTTACAAGTTGAAGTTAAGCCGAGGACGTATTTAACACTTGTTGAAATTGAAATTTACAAGTTGAAGTTAAACCGAGGACGTGTTTAACACTTGTTGAAATTGAAATTTACAAGTTGAAGTTAAACTAAGAACGTGTCTAACACTTGTTGAAATAGAAATTTACAAGTTGAAGTTAAACCGAGGTCTTGTTTAACGCTTGTTGAAATTGAAATTTACAAGTTGAAGTTAAACCGATGATATGTTTAACACTTGTTGAAATTGAAATTTACAAGTTGAAGTTAAACCGAGATCACGCTTAACGCTTGTTGAAATTTAAGTTTACAAATTAAAGTTAACTGAGGTTATGTTAAAAGAAGATTGGTTTAAACACTTGTTGAAATTTTGAGAAAAATTTACAAGTTAAGCCAAGGTTATGTTGAAAGAAATATCTACATACTTGCCGAGATTACCATGTTGCGAAGATTTGGAAGAAATTTGAAAATAGAAGTCTTACTAAAAAGTGAAGTATCGAGTATTAAATAACACTTCTGAAAATATTGTAAAAAATATTTTCAAGTGTTAAGCCGAGGCTGAGATAAACCAATTAGTGGGTACAACCGAGGTGCTACACCCCGAGAAGATTACATAGTTAAGATTACAAAAAGGCCGGTGTGAAGTACACTGGTGTCAGACGGTGGTAGTAAGCAAAGAAGTGCAACGAAAGCCTCACCGGAGGGAGAGAGTGAAACTGGTTGCAGAAAGCTTCACAAAAGCAGCAATGGAGGATTTGAGAGAGAAAGTTTGAACAAGAACAAAGATGCAGAAGTGAAAAGACGGAGAGAGAGTTGATCAAAAGCATGAAATGGCGGCAAAATGGCAATTATGGTGCCTTGGACGACATGCTTGTCAAACAGTGCATGCAAACGTGATGCGACTTGATAGCGCGCATTAGGTACGGTCTAGTAGGGGAAAGACACGTGGTAAAAACGGTTAAAATACTGTGCGTGCCAGCTTATACACGTACTGGAACTCTTGGAGTTCTTGATTCAATAAAGCAAATACCTCGACTAGGAGGACGGTGTCGGCTGAGAAACTTGAACGAACTTGGTCGTTGGTTCTAAGGCATTGATAAAAGCAGACTATAGGTCTTGGTCAAATTGAACCGACGAGTTCTGACTTCGGCAATAGATGATGAAGCGAGCTTAGCCGACGTGCTAAATGGAAGAAATGATATAGGTTCTATCACCTCAGGATGCCGAGGTAATAGAACTTAGGGGGCAGTTGTGGGGACATAATTTTTGAATGACAACACGTGGCCGAGGTGACACCAAAGTGTCAGCTGAGGTGTCACGTGTCCTGGTCATGATGCCGAGATAATCTCGGCTAGGCCGAGGTTATCTGCAAGGATACCGGAATCCAGGATAAACGGATAAGGGACAAGAGTCCTAGAATGGAAGAAGACTTCAGTTTGGGTAAAGATAAGACTCTTAGAGAGTTTATCCCAATCCTACTGGGAGTCCAAGATTATCAGTAATCCTGAGTCCATTGAAGTTAGGCTTTTATTGGGACTAGGATTGTGTTGGCTATAAAAGGGAGGCACCCCCATGGGTCTAAAGGTATGCTTTTTATGCTCTGTCTAGTGAGTTAAGCACTATTGGTTATCTTTGAGAGATATTTTACTGACTTGATCGTCGGAGTTCCCTCGGGTGGATGAACCACCGCTGGAATCTCTTCTTTCTGTTGCAGGTTGTTCGGGCTTAATCTATTCTGCCGGTGTTCTCCAGCTGAGTACTTAGTAGGCAGTATGGTCGGAAATTGACACACACAAAATCTAACTATTAAAATCTGTTGATAATTTATCAATTAATTTGTCTAACATGTTTACCACACACATTTGATTCCCTATAAAACAATTTGGTGATACAGTGGCAATATCTTGTAATCGATATCCTTTTGAGCTGTCTTTGGACTTTAGAAAACCTTTGTCCTCTCTTGTTCTCTTTTTTTTTTTTTTTTTAATTTATTGTCTATCTCTAGCATGATTGATTTTGATCACATTTTAAAAAATACAAATACAAATGATATGTACCCTTTATACCAATTTTTAAAAAGTTGTGTTTCATGCATATGACAACTCGTCTAGTGTGATAGCTTCTAGGGTTTGCAGTAATTACTGAAAGGTCAATTTGGACAAATGTGAATTCAAATTTATCAAATGATGAAAGAAGATAAACACAAGTTACTATTCAAATGACTCATTCAGATTTAATGTTGATTAGATTTTTTATCATTAGATATAAATACATGAATATCGTGTGTCTTTATTAATGTGAGTGTTAGTGAATATGGTGTATATAGATATATTAGATGTTGTAATCACGTTTTATCATATTAGAATATTTTCATAAATTTCTTGTTACACACTCTTACCTTATCTATATATAGGCCTCCTTATTATATTGTAAGATACAATTAAATATACACATAACATAATATTCTCTTTCTCTTTCTCTTTCTTAGATATTGTAATATGGTATCAGAATTATAGGTTAAACTTTGGTGTTCTTTGTCTTACTGGCGGATGACAACCTTGTCTTGGCTGCTCATCGGACCTCAGTCCTATCTGTTGTCTCAGCATAGCCATTAGACCTTCTTCGGCATCATCGGCTTCACTCTGCTGTATCTTCTAACTCCGGCATCTCCGCTATCTCCATTGCCTATAAACCATCCTTCTATCAAACACATCAAACCCTTTCATCACTGTCATGCTACAGCTACAACTACATCTCTAGCCATTACGCCAACTACAGCTCTGGCCATCGTCGTCATTTTTCACCATTGCCCACAAACCCATAAGCTCTGGCTATCGTGTTGACTTCTTTTCAGTCCTTTCCTCCGACCATCACACTGGCAGTTTTGGCCCATCATCGCCGTCAAATTTTTTTTTCTCCAACTTTTGACAAAAGGCATATCCTCTATCACACCACTTCCACATTTATTTTCATTGTTTTTATATATTTTTTTCCAAATAAAAAAATATTTAGAAAAAAAAAAACAATTCTATTTATATAGCCTCAGAAAATCTCCTTCCTGCTCCGCTTCGTCTTTTCCTCTCTTTTAACCTCAAATAGGTTTCTATTTTCAAATCTATTTGAGTTTGAGGGGCGAGGAGGGGATGGGTTTTATACTTATATCATGGTGAGCATGGTTAATACCATGCAAACCACTTAAGTCGTATCCTTGATGAACTCTTTAAGCCGCCCACTTGGAACAACACCTAAGCCATTCCTTGGCGCACTACCTAAGCTGCACCCGTGGCACATCATCCAAGCCGCCCCTGGTGCATATGGTTCCTTTCCGATTGAGACTTTTTCTTTCGGCTTCTTCTTCAACGGTCCGGTATGACCTCACCAAAAACTGTCTTCCGGCATTATCTCTGGTTAGTTTCTACAAAGGTCTAACATAACCATAAACTGTCTCCCAACATTACCTCCAGCCTTGCTTCTACAATGATCTGACATGACCATAAATTGTCTTCCGGCATTAGCCTCGACTGCTTCTTCAACAGTCCGACATGACTATAAATTGTCTTCCAGTATTATTATTTTTATTTATTTTATTTTTTCTAGTTTCTCTTTTCAAACTCTAGTTGGCTCTTTGCAACCACCTTGAGTTTGAAAGGGACTGTTAGTTAATATGGTGTATATATATAGGGAAATTTGGCTATAAACTCCTTTTATGTTCCTTTTATTGTTAAAAGGACTAAAAAAAAAATTATACTTTTAAAACCCCCTCATAATTATAAAATTTTATATAAAGGACAAAATTTATTATTTAAATATTTTATCAGACTATTATACCCTCAAGTAAATCTTCTCTAATCACTATCTCAATCTCTCAAGATGCCATGGCTAGGGTTTCAAGATCTGGTATCAAAACCAACGCCGGCGACCTCGCATGCCTCTCCGCCACCCCGTTGCCTCCGCCTTCCACCTTCCACGGCATCTACTTCGTAGTCGACGAAAACCGTAGCCGCCACAAATGGCCACCGCTAACCACTCGGCGACTTACTTTGCTTTGCTTCGCCTTAGATCGGAGTTCGATCTCCTTCGGTTGATTTCTTCGCTACTCGATTACCACCGTTGCCATTTGATCAAATATCCTCACCTGAGATCCATGAGTTGGTCGATTCGCCAAGCCACCACGATGACCTTGCAGGCCGAATTGAAGAGTAGATACTAGATTATTTTGATATCATTTTTGGAAAGAGCTATTGTGATCCCAACCGCATTTTCCTTCATAAACAGTGCTATTGGTGCCATGTACAGCAGAAGGTTCATAGAATTCAAGAGATTTTCAAGATGATATTGATGATGATGAATGATTATATGAGTTGTGTGAGTTCTGATCTGTTTGAGGTGGAGGACATTGGTGTGATTAGGGTTGGAGCGTAAATGCATATCAATTGGCTTTTTTTTTCTTTTATTATTATTATTATTATTTTTTAGATCTAAAATAAAATTTGACTTTGGTTCATTTATTTATGTATTTTATTTTTTTATAACAGTAAAATTTTACTCTGATTAAAAACATGTTGATTTGCCTAACGATATAAAATATTACTTCGAATCATAGTAAACTTTACTCAGAGTAAAAGAAATAAGTAAAAGAAATAAGTTTTAAAATATTAGGAGGCTTTGAAAGTACCTATATAATTCTTGTCCTTTTAAAAGATAAATTAGACAGTAAGGGTCTATCACCGAATCCCCCATATATATATATATATATTATATTCACTAAATATATTAGATGTTGTAATTAGGTTTTATTATATTAGAAATTTTCAAAACTTTCTTGTTACCCACTCTTGCCTATATATAGGTCTCTTTATTGTATTGTAAGAGACACAATGCTAAATATACACATAATATAATATTCTCTTTCACTCTCTCTTACATATCGTAACAGTGAGACTCATTCCTTCACCTATTGTCACTACAAAAAATTAAGGTTTTAGAAATCAAAATTTAGAGACAAAATTATTTTTTAGGGACCAAATAATTTTGTTGCGAAAAGTGTCGTTATTATATTTTTAGCAACAAAAATTAGACATTAGTGACGAATTATTAGCCTTTTGGGACCAAATTTTTTGTCTCAAAAAATAAACTATTTTGAGACCAAATTATTTTATCCCTAAAAGTCTATTTATTAGTGACATTTTCAAAATTTTTGTCGCTAAAAGCCTTGTCTTTTACTTTTTGGGACGATCTTTTAGCGACTATCCTCATGAGGATGGAAATTGGTCTCTAAATGTCTTTTGTAACAAAATTTTTACTTTTAGAGACCAAAACATCTGGTGTCTACAATTCTTACATGTTGTAGTGTGTAATAAGAAAATTAACTTTAAAAAAAAAATTAAAAAAAATGAAAAGGATCTGTGAATGAAATAAAAAGTAATTTTTTATTGATTTTTTACAAATTACTTCCATTTCTTTTCTTCTTCTTTTTTTCGTTTTGTGTGTGTGTGTGTGTGTGTGTGTGTGTGTCCATCTTCTAGAATTTCCATAAATTCAACATCTGAACGCAATTTTAGTGATCCAGAGCCTATAGTTAATTTGAATGTTAATTAGTGATGTATCTAGCTTAATCGGTGTGTGTATGAAAGAGTGGAATCACCTAAGCCCTGTAAAGGACTAAATTACACACACACAAAAATAAACCTTCAAAAAATTTATTGAAGAAAAAATATGAATGAAATACTTGGTTGACTGAAATATAAATTCTTTGAGTATTAGCTAAAAAGTCAACAATTAATCCAATTTCGTTCATTGCTTGACTTTTTAAGAGCAATGATTATTATTTTTTTTTCTTGATCGGCAAAAGAAATAGTAGGTGATTAACTTGTATATACATATATGGGGTGTGACCTAATGGTCTAATAGTCACACTTTAAGATGTGGTTAGTAGGAGGTCAAGGATTTGAGCCAATAGAATCGTGACGAACTCTGCAATTGTAATCTAATTATACTAACATACTAACGTTATCTTTAACAACAAAAGAACAAAAAAAAAAAAAAAAAACCTGTATATACAATTGAAGGATCGTAACCAATAGATATAGCTGTGAAAGATGCAAATATCAAGGTGTGGCAAGCACATCCAAATATCAGGTTATCAAAGAAGAAGAAGAAGAAAAAAAAAAAAAAACTGGTATTATTTGCACTTACTGGTAATTACTCAAAGATCCCTTCCTATCCCATATTGAAATCGTTGTATATATATACATATTTTTTTTCATATCTCTCTCTCTTTTTTTTGATAATTACATTTAATTGTTTGTTGCCATTGTTATTGCATTTTGTTATGAAGAGCTATTTTATTTATTTACTTTTTAGGACGACTTTTTAGTGATGACTCTCATGATGACAAGCGATGACAAGAATTGGTCTCTTAATAGTTTTTACAATAAAATTTTCACTTCTACAGACAACAAATTTTTATCCCTAAAATGTTTATATGTTGTAGTGAGCCCTACAGAATATAAAACATAACTCTAATTGTGTGATATGTGTTGTGCTAAAATAACGCATGAATCATGATATAACATGAGAGGGTGATTTGTATCGAAATAGTAGGCCGGACTAAACTAGCATGGGCCCAGTTTTGGGCCTGAAAAAAGTCTGATCGACTTGATGAGTTTGGGCCGCACAATGTCAACTAGGCAAACGGACAAACACTGCAAGAATGTCAACCAAGCAAACGATGCAAAAATGTCAACCGGACAACCGGAGCTCGGTTATTGACCTAGTTGAGAGGACCGTTATGCCTTCGACCGGCCTACGTAGATCTTTGACCAAAATGAAGAATTTAATGGATGGTCGAACTGGACAAGCTTTGCATGGTCTTGATGTTAGTTTTAGCTGGGTGGTCTTATCTGGAGTTAGTAATATGACAAATGTAATTACATAATTGATGTGTTACCGAGCAATGGATTTCTTTAGCTCGGTTGCCGGCCTAAGACTTAGGTCGTTTCACTAGACTTTGGTGATAAGGGCGTTGCAAGGTAAGTCTTAAGAAGATAACTCCTAGCGAGATTCTAGGAAAGAGAATTAGAGTCTTAATAGAAGTCTACCATGCGGAATATATAAAAACTCAGGGCCAACCTAAAACATGGTGATGCAATTTCACTCGTCGAATACTTGAGAGCTTTCCCTGTGTTAAGCCTGCGAGTTGACTTAGGCATCGGAGGGATTGATTTTTCAGCACACACCCGCTAGATAGCTCACCGGAATTATTTTGCAAGCTATACGACACCGTTTGAGGAATTTTACGCTTGATCAGAAAGAGTACACATACTAGATATTTTTTGCGCTCATACATAACACAATGCTATTTTATACTATACCTTTGTCTAGTTAATTTATTTTTTATAATAAAAGTTAAGTCTATTCTATTGTAATTGGAGTTTAATATTATCATTAATGTATTAGGACATTCTCAGTCACCTATCTATCGAAATACTCACATATTCTCACTATTTTATGAATAAAAGTTAAAATTATCAAATTCTATTTACTTTGTAACTTCAACATAAATTAAAAATTAGTGAATGGTGAAAAATATAAAAGAGACTATGCTCAGTGTATTTGTTTATTTTAACACAGTAAATATTACATAGTGGAGCATCTTATAACAAATCTGTATAAACTGCACTTTTGTTGTGCCAAAATAGCACACAAAATACTATACAAATAGAGATACTTTCAAATAAGGTTCTATATTGACAAAGGGTCCAACTTATCTCATATTTGAGATAAAGATTGACGTTCAGTCTGGCCCATGAGCTTATTTTTGTGTCTCATTTTGATAATCCGAACAATTGAATGTGTAGAACTCGTCGAGTAATATATCCTTATAAAACGTTACGTTGATCGGATGTCGATAACTATCCGATCGGATCAGATTTGTATAAAAAAATGGACAGTGAAAAAATAAACGGTTGACATAAATTTGATCCGATCAAATAGCTATCGATATCCGATCAACGTCATTTTTTTATAGGGATATAGTACTTGACGAGTTTTACACATTGACCGGTTCAAATTATCAAAACGGGGCCAAAAAATGGGCTCATAGGCAGTGGCATAGTCAGGAATTCAGTGAAGAGAGAGTACAAAATAACGACAACATTAATTTTTTTTTTTTCCATAATAAACAATAATGAGATATTACTAAACTTAACTATTAAGAGTTCATTTAGATAAATGTGAATTTTAAATGAAATGATTTGAGATTAAATTTTCTACAAATATTGGGGAGTAACTATTTTATAGGTAGATTGGAAAATTAAAAAAGAAAATAAGTTGAGATAGAAATGATATATTTTAGTAGCGAAATTCTATAAAACATACTGCAAAAAAATGTCTATCATATGTCGCAATTATGATTTTCGTGGTCTTTAGTTATAACACATTATAGTGTTAGATATAATTTAGTTATAATTTCTTGTGATTGTTATTTTAGTTATGACTATATATCAAGTAATAGTTAGTTATAACTCATTCTGATATTAGTTATGATATATTGTAAATTTTTTTTTTTTAAAATGAAGATGTATTGCTTGATTATAATTTAAATAGTGGTCATTTTAGTTATAAATGGAAAGAAACATATGGAAGATAAACCCCAAATGGAGGATAAACTCTACAGGTTAAATGTAACTAATAATTCAATAAATTTCACATCTTCATTGAAATTAATTATGTTTGTATGTCAATAATGATAGACATCACTATTATATTAAAATTTTTATAGATAATAATATGACTTATCATAATCTTTTTATTTTCAATCAAAAAAATCATTATTGTTCTTATAATTTTAAAAATATTATTAATATTTCACTTTAAATATTTTTTTTATAAATTTTTTGATTTAAAATATTTTCTTTATCTTAAAAAAAAAAAATCTCAAAATCCAAAGGACACGTGATACTCTTGGGCCATATGTGCCTTTGCCGCTGTCCATAGACCGGATTAAACGGTCCAATCTTAATCTCAAACATAAAATAAGTTGGATCTTGACAAATCTCAAAAAATATTAATTTTTGAGGCCGAAAAATAAGACGAGTTAGGCCCGATCAGATGAAAAAATATTTAACCCAACATGGTATGACAGTGATGATGGATAATTCTCGTTATGAAATGGCTTATCAATCTTGTCACTATAATTAAACCAATAATTTAAATCTGTTTGAATTTAAGCCTCGTTTTAATAGTAGGTTTACTTTTTTTTTTTTTTTCTTATTTAAATTTTGATAAGTTCCACAGCGAAGCACAAAATGACAAAAATTATAATAAATTTAACATTATTTCGCGAGCATTGATCATGTGTAATCTCTTTATGACATAGATAAGTAGTCTCTTTTTTATAATTCAACGAATAGCTACTGATTAATTAGCAGTCTTTGAATAATATTATATGTATTAATTAATGTACATATTAGTATATTAATAGATGATGTTGTATCATTTATATAATTTTAAATATTTGTAACTTGTATAATAAATGTGGTCAATAATAATATTATAACACTAGCAAGTACATTAGTGTTTACATTAATTGGTGAATGTAGCACCACCGTTTTACTTTTATAGTTTTTTCTTCGGCGATGTGGTTACAATCTCCTTGTTAAGTGATTTTTTTACTCAAAAAGTCAAAAAATTATTAAAAAAATCAAAAAGCTAACAACTTATATAAAAAAGTCAAAGATTCTCTTTTCTCTCTACTTTTTACACATCTTTTTATAAAAAATAAAAAGTCATTCTAAACATATTAATTTTTTTTACATTATATTTAAGTTAAAAAATTTAAAAATTACTAATAATAAAAATAAAAAAAAAAAAAAAAAGAAAAGAAGAAAGGAGAGTATGTTCTTAAAGTAGGGCTCCGTGTACAAAATAAAGCACATGTAGTGCATTCAATTTGCCAGCCTTTTGAAAAAATTGCCAATTGAGCTAGCTGAATGGGCCAACTATGTATAATAAAACGTGTAATCAGCCTTGATTATGGCGGTGGTTGGCAAGTTAGGCTTGGGAGATTTTTTTGGTTAAAATTTATAAAATATAAAAATAAAATATATTAAAATAATTAATAAGATAAAATGTCACGTTAAATTCATAATCGTTTTATTTTTTCTTTTACAAACATTACATCCAATTAAAAAAAATCCAATTGTATTTTCAAACACAAATATTTTAACTTATTAAAATAACTAAAAATTAAAATAAAATAGTCAATTTGCCAAACGTGGCCTATGTCAAGTATATTTGAATTATAAAAGAAATGTGGGCCTCACTACCTTAATTTCCCTATCTTCATGTGATTCATGCCAGTAATTGAGGAGTTGGTTTTGCATAAATAACTCAAGTATGTTTGAGTTATAAAAGAAATTTTGTTCTTTAAAATTATTTTTTATTTTATATTTTTTTGAGAAAATTTTTTTTTTCAAAAAATATTTTGTTTATTTTTATTTTTGAAGAATTTTTTTTTATCTTTTCAAAAAATAACTTATTTTATTTTTTTAAGTATTGGTCAAATAATTTGTTATGATGTAAAAATATAGAGTGATCCAATTTTTTTTTTTCAAATTTTAAAAAATTAAATATTTAAAAAAAATCAAATTTTTTTAAAAAATATGTAAAATATTAAAAAATATATTTATCCAATAAAATAAAGTATTTAAAATAAAACATATTTAAAGTAAAAAATTAAAATTTTATAAATTTTTAAATATTTACAAAATATATTTTTTAAAAAATATAGCACATAAATGTATGAAATACAGTATATATTAAAATATAAAATATTTACCCAAAAAAAATAAATTAAGAAATTTTTTAAATATTTTAAAAAAATAAATCCAAAAAATTTCAAAATACAATATAAAACTCAATTTTTTTTTCAAAACTTATAACCAAAGACATTTTCTCTTTCAAAACTCAATTGAAAACTCATAACTCAAAATACAACTCCACACTCAAATCATAATTCTAAAAAACAAAATAAAATAAATATTTTTTTTTGAATTTTAAAAACAGTTCTGAATTGAATTTTGAATCGTGTGTTTAGTTATGAGTTTTGAAAATAATTTTTGAATTGAGTTTTGAGTAGTTTTGAGTTATATGTTTAGTTATGAATTTTGAAATTTTTTGATTGCAATCACAATTCTAAAACTAAACCGTACGTATGCGCTTTTTAAATATTTTATTTAGCACCCTCCCCAAACTTAACAATTTAACAATGACTTTTAGTGGATTAGTTGAAGTAAAGGTCAATACCACCTCTTTAATTCACCAATGGAGTCTCTTATTATCCTTACCATCTCTTTAATTCACCAATGGGGTCTCTTATTATCCTTTTTTTATTTTAGGGATTAGTGTAGTTGAGGCAATACCTAACAAGTTATTTGTAATTAAGTCCATTTCATGTTTGAAATTTTGGTGAACTAATTAGATTTAGAACTAATTATGAAAACAATCAAGCCTTTTTTTGTGTGTGCATGTAACGTGGTTATAATCATTATTGTGAATCATGTTCTCACATGAGAGTAATTATAAGCATGTGAGAACATGTTTGAATTCTCGAGTGTTTTCTTTCATCTTTTTGGTTTTTAATTTGCAATAGATTTATTATCTTTAATATTTTTTTAGATAAATTACAAATACACCTCCTGAAATTTGCTTAAAATACAAATTGTCCCATGTGATTTGAAAAATTACAAATACCTCACTGTAAGAATTTTTTATTTAACAGAATTAATTAAAAAAGTAAAATTTCTAACTGTTCACCTATACAATAATAAAATTATCTGAATTATTAATTGAAATAAAATTTTAACATTATTAAAAATTGTTAATTAACTTGATAATTTATTAATAAAATGACCTATTTGTTATGAAATTAAAAACCTTAAGGGGTATAATGCAATTTCTAGAACTATAGGGATAATTTGTAATTTAAATAAAACCTAAGGGGTGTGTTTTTAATTTACCCATATTTTTTTATGAAAATTAATTATTCATGCCGACTATTTTGGTCATAACATGTGAATCCAAGTCGGTCACTTAATATATATCATATATATTCCGCGTGAAATAATTGCAATACCTAATCTATGTTGTCAATTATCATTCCCTACCAAGCAGTGTCATATAAAATAAATGTAAATCAATGTATTTTATTATTAAATATGTTATTAAATTACGCTGTGATGTAGAAAAGATGTCACATTCATCTGCAAGAAAATTTTGTTATGATTTTAGTAATTTTAATATTTTTCCTTCTCTTTCTTGCGCGGTAAGGTTATCTTTGCCATTATTCAGTGATCAAATGTAGTTTACAACTATGGTTGGTTGAGTCGGTTCAAAAAAAAAAAAAACTATGGTTGGTTGAGTAGATGACATATTCAGTGATTTTTCTACCTCTTGCAAAATATCGCAAACTAAGCAAATATTTTCTGGCCAAAAGTAATTTCATATAAATAGGTTTTTTTCTCAGATTTTATGCATCCACATTAGATAAATACACGTGGGACATAAAAATAACAAAAAAATAAGTAAATTATGGTACTTATGTAAATTATCACTACAACATATAAGAGTTTTAGAGACCAAACATTTTCATCTCTAAAAGTGAAAATTTTGTTGAAAAAGACATTTAGAGACCAATTTCCATCGTCATGAGGATAGTCGCTAAAAGGTCGTCTTGAAAAGTCAAAACTAAGGCATTTAGCGACAAAATTTTACAAATGTCATTAATAAATAGACTTTTAGGGACAAAATAATTTGGTCTCAAAATAATTTATTTTTTGAGACAAAAAATTTGGTCCAAAAAGATAATAATTCAACATTAATGTCTAATTTTTGTTGCTAAAAATATAATAACGACACTTTTCGCAACAAAATTATTTGGTCCCTAAAAAATAATTTTGTCCATAAATTTTAGTCTCTAAAACCTTAATTTTTTTGTAGTGTATGCATAACATGCATAACTTATGCAAATTATGGCACTTGCATTTTATTTTCTTCCATTCAAAGTAAGAAATAAGAATTGATTAGATCCATATTACATCATATCTATCTTCTAATTTTTAAATCCATCAATTTTAGTACTTGTGTAATCACATTCACTAGATTGTGAGTTAACAATAGGAGTGTAATTTTGACTCGGCCCATGTCGGGCCTTGCGGTCTCCTGCCAAAAATCAGGCCGAGTCGGGCCGCGGGCCAAAAAACTAGGCCCAGGGGTATTCGGCCTTTGGGTGAGCCAGTGGGTCGGGCCCCTAGGCTTAGGCCTAGGCCCGGGCTTTGGGCGGGCCTAAATAATTTTTAAAATTTTTTTTAATTTTTTCTACCAAAATTTTATTATTTTCCATTAAAAATAATACTGGGTCTTGGGTGGGCCGGCCAGGCCAGGCCTTTGAGCGGGCCGATGGGCCGGGCCGGGCTTCAAAACGACGGCCCAAGTCTTGGCTCAAGGCCTCGGGCTGGGTTTGGGCTCGGGCCTAAACGGGCCTTAACGGGACGGGCCCATCTTGGGCCGCCCGCGAGCCATAGGCCAAAATTACACCCCTAGCTAACAAGAGCATATGAAAATCTCAAGGGTTGTTTGAGTGGTCAAGGCTGTGTGCCTTCTTTAAGGTTTTAAGTTAGAAAATTTCAAGTTGCAAACTTCTTTTTGGGATCGGTCCATATAGAGTTTTTTTCTAGCTTTAAATGGCCTCCGCTAGTAGACAGCATAATTGGTCCTTTGTTTAGTTAGTCCATTAGACTAGATACTGAGTTATCAAAAACTAATAACACATAGAATACAGTAAAAATATTCCAAATTTATAAATCTTACAAGAGATATGGAAGATGAATGTCATGTTATTATTATTATTATTTTTAATTAACAAAGCATTGGAATAAATCCATTATTTTATTTTATTTTTAGATGGTGGAAGAAATCCATTATTAATCATATATTTGGATGAAGATTAAGATGCATGAGAGAACTTACATATAATCTTTGTTAGATTTTTGAAAGTGACACTATATGCACGAGGCTTATTGCATGGTTGCGGTGGTATCAAATAAATGGGAGCATGATAATATACAAAGTCTTGAAGGGATAGAATATAAACGGATCAGATCTAAGTTTTGGGTCAGTCCAATCCACCAAGCCCAAACCTAAGAGGGCCAGACAAGTATATGGGTCAGTCCATTGAGCCCACTTCTATGAAGAATGATCTTCCCAAATCCTCAAGCACTTGGGCCTAACATGCAGTGGAAATGCCAACCCAAGCCGTGATGCTAGACTGGGCCGAGCTGTTGGATCTAATTCATAACACCGAACTGATAGGCTAAACCCATCATTAGTGAGCCCATCCCACACAGAGATATCTAAATGAGCCAGTCCATCTTTACAAACAATCCTATAGAAGGTCGAGCCAAGGCACATCAATACCGAGCTGAGAGAACCTCACAGAGAAAAGTGAAAACTGTGAACAAATGCATGTGCAAGCTGTCTCCTCAGCTAGTCCCCCTTCATAGAATCATAGAAATAGTTAGATAGAGGGAATGTGATCTGTTATATGCATGTTTACAATGAACACATGTATCAATGCTAACTACCTTGTGGTCCTCCACCTTGAGTAATGTTTAAGAAAGCCTTGAGGCACTAAAGCTCTATGAAACCATCTTGGGCAACAAGAAAAGTCTTCTATATAAGCCTCACTCTCTTCACATTGAAGGTAACTTAATGGAACTTAACTTAACACAACTTGATTCAATACATATAAACTCAAACACTCTTTTTTTTTCCTCTCTCTACACCTATATGGAGCTTTTCATCTTCTTTAATCACTCATTCCCACGCTGGAGGGGTTTTTCGGCCAACCTCGGCCACACAGTTCTGACGGTGTTCTGTGTTACAGGTCCCCAGCTCCTAGATAATCAAGTCTAGTTGCGGAGCTCCGATTCACTTTCATATAATGCGGGATTCAGTATACATAATTGGTGCGGTAAGCGTGGATTCTTCATTTCTGAGCTCTACATCTGATTCCAACAATGGAAACTGAGGACATTCCTTCCTCTACATCAACTCCATCGACGGAGAAGACGAATGACAAAGGCCTGGCGCTACCAACAATTCTAGAGGAATAGACCGAAAATAATAATCGGGCTCTAGATTCTATTGAGCATTGCCAGCCTTTTGTTGGTGGCTCCTCTTATCATTTCATATTGAAAAAGGATTATAGAGATCGTATTATTGATTCCATGGAGATGGAGATATAAGAACTGAATGCATAACTTAAAAAGATGATGGGCGACCCAATGAAGAAGAGGACCGACACAGAACCTTCTCATCCAGAGGAGTCTATCTCTGGAACCA
This sequence comes from Camellia granthamiana, assembly GCA_036172215.1. Taxonomy (NCBI): domain Eukaryota; kingdom Viridiplantae; phylum Streptophyta; class Magnoliopsida; order Ericales; family Theaceae; genus Camellia; species Camellia granthamiana. Next base: position 68,124,501 of record CM069910.1, on the reverse strand, counting down.
CTAGCAAAGGATAGCTCTATAAATGGCTCTGCGCAGTGAAGTCAGCCAATTCTAGTACACAGTGAAGCAGCGAGCAGCCACAAACATGGTTGACGTCGAAAGAAGGTAAAAATACAAAAAATGGTCAGGCAACATACGGAGTATCCACTTTGTCCCCAAGATCTATGTACTTGGTTGATCAGGAACAAAGAAAATGAACATCGGGAACGAGATGCACAACATCTTGATCACACTATTCATCAGAGGGAGCACCAAGCACTGGATCAGCTCGTCTATTCTCTTTTCTCTTTAAACATTGAAGCCTTGGAACTCCCTAAGAATTCACCCCGCCGAAGTTCACACCACATAATGGGAATTCAGATCTACTCACACACATCAGCCACTACTGGCAGATGATGTCTCTGTGGAACCAAAATGATGCACTCATGTGCAAGGTCTTTCTGTACAGCCTAGGAGAATCCAAACTCTGATGGTTCGATCACCTCCCTACTAGATCGATCTATGACTAGAAATAGCTCTTGTAGGAACTTCTAGCTAGATTCGTTTCCAGCACCAAAATCTCGAAGGAGTTAGACACCTTGTTTAGCCTCCGAAAGGAAAAGAAGGAAACATTACGCAATTATGCAAGGAGGTACTGGGGAGAGTATAATGAATTAGAGAAGAACGTTTGCAGCGAGCAGATAACAGTGATGTCTTTCAAACATGGTTTGCATCTAGAAGTAAATTGAGATAGTGTTTACTAAGTGCCGAGCCACTACCCTAAAGGATTTACAAGCTAGGATTGAGCAGTACGCTTGTCATGAAGATGATCAAATTCTTATTGAAGTGGCATTGGTTGAGCAGCCGAACCGCGGGGACCGATAAAGAGTGGATTGGAGAAAACCCCATGAAGTTGTAGAAAATGAGGTAGAGAAATCTAAGTTCCATGAAGCGAATCCATATTAGATTAAAATGGTTCAAGAGATAGAAATATCGAATAAGGCTAAGGAACTTCAGAAATTAGCTGGATGGCGCTAGTGCTGAACCGACTTATTAGTAGATCCTCAGACTGAATGAAGCCTTTTTTTCTAACTTCTAAAGAAAAATGCATCATTTGAATGGGGACCTGAGTGCACCGAGGCACTGTAGGACCTTAAGAAGTACCTCAGTTCACCACCTCTCATTTCCACTCCAAAACCAAGGAAAGCACTATACCTATATTTGGCAGTTTCAGATCATGCAGTAAGCGCGGTATTGATTCACAATGTGGAAAAGGAACAGAGACCGGTATACTACATTAGCAAGATTCTTTTGGATACCGAGACGCAATATCTACCACTCGAAAAGTTAGTTTATACTCTGCTCATCGCATCGAGGAAACTTCAACACTACTTTTAGGGCCATATTATCAATGTCCTTATTGAGTTCCTCCTAAGATCTATCTTTAGCCAAGCCAATTTCTCAAGTCGAATGGTGAAATGGGTGGTTGAGCTTGGCGAATTTGACATTTGGTATTAGCTCAGAACAGTAATTAAGGCCTAGGTCTTAACGAATTTTGTCGCCGAATTTGCCTCCCACCTCAAGCATCGTATATCCGAACACCAGCTCGGTACTGGTGCCACGCACCAGTAAGCTGGGAAAACAAAATGCTTTAGAAGCATGGAAACTCTTCGTTGGAGACATCTGAAAACTTTACGTTGACGGATCATCTAGTAATTGATGCTCGGGACGAGGGTGGTATTAATCTCTCTAAAGGGATTCGTTTACAAACAAACTCTGAAGCTTTGACGGAAAATCTCTAACAACGAAGCGGAATACAAAGGACTACTAGTTGGTCTACGCAGTGCTGAGCACTTCAACATAGACGAGCTCCTAGTTTTAAGCGATTCTCAGCTAATTATCAATAAACTTACTGGGATCTACGAAGCAAGATATGACCGAATGGCCATGTGTATAGACAAGGCTAGAGGTTTGATCAAGAAATTTCAGTCTATATGAGTAGAACGAATCAATTGAGACAAAAAACAACCATACTAATTCCCTAGACTGTCTCGGCTCATCAATGGACACCAAAGATGCCAGAAAGATTTGGGTTAAGTTTGTGCCAGAACTAAGAATTACGTTTTAGGATCCAGTCTTCTGTACTAACTTAGGACCGAGCAAGATGGACCCAATACTTGTTTTTCCGAGATTTGGCACTCTTCCCGAAAACAAGAAAGAGGTTAACAAAGTTCGACATCAATTAGCTCGATTTTGGATCTCACCATTTGAGAAACTATACCGACGCTCGTACCTTAGCCCCTATTTACTATGTATGCATCCAAATCTAGTCGAGAATGTTCTCTACAAAACTCACGCCAGGATTTGTAGAAGCCATGTTGGTGGAAGGTCGTTTGTGCACCATGCCCTAACCCATGGGTACTGGTGGCCATAGACGTAGAGAAACGCATAGTAGTACGTTCAGAAATGTGACAAATGCTAGAGGTTCGCTCCTCTAATCCATCAGCCAACCAAAGCTCTCACCCCGCTCACCAGTCCTTGGTCATTCGCTCAGTGGGGCTTGGATATCGTTGGGCTTCTAGCATAGGTGGCACGGGGGACTAGGACCAAAAAATTCTTCATCGTTGCAACCGACTATTTCATCAAGTGTATGAAAGTGAAAGCATTGGCAAGTATCAAGGAAGTAGACACAAAGCGGTTTGTTATGAAGAATGTCGTGGTTTGTTTCAGTATCCAAGGGTACTGATTATAGACAATGGAACATAGTTTGACGAGAAAACTTTCAAGAAGTTCTGTGCCGATCTCAAGATCGAATATCGAAACTCCTCTCCGGGCTATCCATAGAGCAATGGGCAGGTAAAGTCGTCAAACATAACTATCATTAATGGCATGAAGAAACGACTTAAAAGTGCAAAAGGGAAATGGGTTGAAGAGTTACCCCATGTGTTGTGGGCTTACCGAACGACGGTATAACGCTCAACTGGGAAAACTCCCTATTTCTTGACCTATGAAATAGAGGTTGTTATTTCGCTGGCAGTTGGTCTCCCAACCTCCGATCAAAACTATTTGAAGATGCAAGTAACAAAGAAGCCAACGCTCAAGCACTAGATATAGCAGAAACCGAAGAGAAGCATCACTGATCAGCCTTGTAACCTATCAGCAGTAGCTTATCAAGAGTTTCAACAAGAAGGACCTACTAAGACAGTTTACACCTGGCGAATTGGTTTTGAGAAACGTTATAGACCATAAAAGGCTTCCTGGTGACAGAAAGTTATGTCCCAACTGGGTGGGGCCCTACAAGGTTAGAGCCATTGCTAGAAATAGATCATATTTTCTGGAAGATCTCAAGGGCAAAGCTATACCTCAGCCCTAGAAAATAGAAAATCTCAAGAAGTATTATAAGTAATCCATCTTCCTAAATATCTACCAAAATGTAAAGACATTTCTCTTTTGATTAATGGAAAAAGTCTGTCTACTTCCTTGAACTATTGTTTCCAATACCTGTACAACCTTAAGGCTCGAACCGATTGATAATCAACACAGGCCTTTAAAATCCAAGTTCTAAAGCATAGTTCAAACTAAAGGTGGTTTGGACTAAGGCAAAGTTAGCCATAACTCTTGAAATAAGCTTCATTAGGAATGAACGGATTTTTAGCAAAGTCAATGAATGACTTTCAAAATTAGCTTTGGTTTTAATCGAACGGAATTAGCTTCAGAACGACCGAACGCAGTTATGTTTGGTTTGCACTCAAACATGCTAAGTGGAATTGCTTGGTGGAATTATGTTTGACAACTAAATAGAACTTAGCTAAGTGGAATTGCTTGGTGGAAACCACACTAACAAATTAGCTTCAAGTCGACCGAACGGAATTAGCTTCGAAACGACTGAATGCATTTATGTTTGGTTTGTACTCAAACATGCCAAGTGGAATTGCTTGGTGGAAACTGCACTAACAAATTTTTTGAACATGATTATTTCTTTTCTTAAACTCACATGATTTACAACGTCACAAATGACTTTCTCTTAAGTACAACTACATCAAAATTCAGCACTTCAATTCTGCATCATACAAACAGAGTTGGAACAGAATCGAATAATTCTTTTAGGAGCAAACTTCCAGCACAAGCCTTACTCAGCTCCAAGTGGAGGCAAACAATTGAGTAAAACACTTCTTTGTGACTTTGTTACATCCAAGCATAATCATGTAGCACATCGGATAACCAAGGAGAGCTCTAGTGCATCAAAAAAAAAAAAAAAATGTAAAACCTGAAATTGTCCCAAGGATCACTTCAACTTTCATCAGAAGGAAGAATCTCAGAAGCTGGGTCCACAGCTTTGTCCAAATCACCATTGAGGGAAAAAGCATAAGCAACACCAATGTCTTAGGAGATAGGAATTTCCTTAGCCTCCTCCTCTGTAGCATTAACCTTTGGGGTCCTACCTTTTCCAACATCCACCAACTTGTGAACAACATCACTCTCTGGGGTTGTGTTGGCAAAACCAACACCTGGGCAGATCTTTGATTTCGGAGTTGCAAGAGTTGTAGCAGTTTTCAAACTTGAGGACTTTGAAGGAACATGGACGTCTTGTAACAAAGGGGACTCCTTAGGAACTTGGGCAGTAGCTAGGGCACTCGGCCATCCTTTGAGGAAAAACTTGTCACGCAAAACCAGCACCTCCTCGTTATAAGTTGCACCAGCCTCATTCTAACCTTGTTGCCAGTACTTAGCTTCTAGAGTTGAACGCTCAATAGCTGTTACGGCGATAACAGTCTCTAGCTCAACAACCTTTCCCTTAAGTTTGACCTAGATATTGACAGAAATTTCATTAGATTTCTCAACAGAAGTAATAACCTTGTTCAATTGAAAATTTTCTCTCTCTGTAGTTCTTCGGTCCTCCTTCTTAGCCTCTAAATTCATCATCAACCTTTCAGAACTCATCACGGCCTCCAGTACGGCCTTCTCTAATTCTTCAGTATAGGTGATGGACAGGTGCATCCTCTGATGCACTGCAGTAGCAAGAGACAATAAGAAAATATAATAACCAGACAGAAAAACAACAAAAAAGATTACTAAGGCACTTACAACAGTCATCATTTGCAAGGTTCCCTTTATGATGAGAATATCATAGGGTCCATTGTGGTCTGCCTTGTCCACTAGCAGCAATTCTTGGTCAAATCAAATTCGAGTTCTCTAGATGAAACGACAGAATCAAAATTTGAAATGGGCCTACCATGATGCAGCATGGGCAGTTCCCACTGTTCAAAAGATTCATCAACCATAGGCTCTCTAGAAGCCTCTCCAACCTTATTCTTACCGATTTTTCTCCTTCTCTTCCTAGCCCATTCAGCAGTTAGGGCTTCAGATCTCAAAATAGTAGTAGAGGGGCTAGCAGCTCTCATCTCCAATTTAACTTTCATTAGAATTTTCGACTCGGCCTTGACTCCAGAGTCTCCAGAGCCGAAGAGAAGCCAAAAGCCTTCGCCTTCAAATCCATAAGTAACCTTCTATTGGACATTGATCCATCTCTTGTGGAACTAAGGATAGGAGAAAAAGTCATTTCAGTGAAGAGGCTATGAGTACGACAGTGATTGGTAACCAGTAGAGCATGGGGTGTATCAGTTTTAGTATCAGAGTCAAGCAAAGCTGTAGCAAGCTTCACGTTCTTGGGAATAGTAGTTCGGTAAGTGCCTTGGTAATCTAGCAGTTCAGGAGTGGATCTCTTTTTGTATAGTAGTATGGCCTTAATTGTTTCAGCATTTTCACGATTCGGTCTTCTCTGGTAGCGAGAAGATTATGCACAAACAGGGGACACCATTAGCATAGCATTCAAACAGAACATAAGTTAAAAATAGACAAACCGAAATACGAAGATAGAAGATTCAAACCTGGATAGCCGTCCTTCTGGGGCATCTGTTTGGACTGGAACTTAGTTCCAGCATGGAACTCCTAGTTCATACTAACTTGCAGGAAGTCGTCATTATGCTTATCAGAATCGAGCAGACTAGCGACAAGGTAAGAGTCAATAGAACAAAAACGAAGGTAACATGTGCTATGGTCTTTGTTATGCGAAAAGGTGTAGCAGCCTAAGATATCTTAGACATCCAAGTTCAAGGCTAACCATCTATTTAGGGCAGAAATGCCACAGACAAAGCGAAATAGATTCACAGAAACTTGTATTGGGAAAAATTGAAATTGGTGTAGAAAACAACGGATCAATGGGTCTAAGGGGAACCGAACCCCTCATTCGACAATGGCAGCAACCGAAAATGCATCAGTATTTCTTGTACCCATACGTTTGGCATCAATCTTAGCCAACATAAGAGTAACGTCATCCGGAATACCGTAGTCACGACGGAACAAGGCCATCGCTTCTAGGGTATCAACTAAAGTATGAAACTTACCTATAACCTAGACTAAGAACGGCAAAGACAATGCCACACGAAGAGAAAGGTAAAGAAATAACATGAGTTGCCGAAAACAGTGGTACTAAGGCCATTAATGACGATAGAGACCGTAAAATGAAAGAAAAGAAGAGGTTCAGAAGAATTTAAAACGATTTGATGAAAGAACGATGACAAACAGAGGTCTTGCAAACTAGAATCGAAAGGAGACAACAACTTCTGGAACTAACAGCAATGGTGGCAAGCGTCGAAGTGGAGCACCGTTGGAACCACAAGAACAGAATGAAAAGGTTTTTAGGATTTCAAAAACTAGAGAACCAATGAAGAAACGAATGGGTAGTCTTAGGATATTTATGACCCTTGATCGACGTGATGATACAGATCACATCTTTCTGCAAGGAAGTGACATACGATCTCTGCATACTAACACCACAATGCTATGTGTCACTGTGAAAGGATGCATGCAGAGCATGTGTGTCAGAGATTAAACAGCCACCAAGGCCGAACCAAGGAGAAACTAAACCGACGTGACGGTTGGAAAACGGAACAGTAGCTCGCCCCAAGGGAAACCTTAGCGCGAGCTAGGGGAAAATGAAGGGGTAGAATATAAACAGGTCGGATCCAAGCCTTGGGCCAGTCCAATCCACTAAGTCCAAGCCCAAGAGGGCCAGACAAGTATATGGGTGAGTCCATTGAGCCCACCTCTATGAAGGCAAATGTGTAAAATTGTATGACTACCATTATCTAGGGGTTTTTAGTTTAAGGTTCCTAATATTAAGATTTTATTAGATAAAGAATATGCAACATTTACATAGTAGTTGGAATCACCCAATATTTTCACAGAGAGAAATTTCTAACTCACAGGAAAATTTCTTTTTTCCTAGAGAAATTTCTCTGTGACAAACTGAAATTTTTGTAATAATATTATTAAAGGACATTAACAAATAAAAAAAAAAACATATTGGACCTCTCATACTATCAAAAGTTAGAGAGGGATGTTTCACTAATTTTTTCGATAAATAGTTCATTATATTTTTATTTATTTATTTTTATGATCTACACAAGAATTTTAAAAATGAATGAAATGAACAAACAAAACAAGGGCCAACACTATCTAGTGTTCTCTCGTAACTAAAAAGAAATTGGACTTGTGCGTACCAAATCCCGTAATATATGAAAATGGATCGAAGCTTCGCAATTGGACTGGATTATCTAAGAACTGGGGACCTACAACACAAAACAATGTCAAAGCTGCCTAGCCGGGTTGGCTGGAAAACCCTTCCGACGTGGGAATGAGTGATTGGAGAAGATAAAGAGCTCCCTCTAGGTGTAGAGAGGGGAAAAGAAATAGTGTCATGACCCAAACCCGTCCATAAAAGTTTGGGTCATAACCGGCCAGTAATTCGTGGATTACCGAAGGCCTCAAATGAACATACAAAATATTTACGTTAATGGGGCCATAACGGAAGCATATGATGAGAAGGAGTCTTTTGAGCTGTGCCAATCATGAGCAAGATCATAGAGATAACCATGTAACACATTAATACATTTAACAACCCAACAAGCTAAAAGAAAAATTGTACATAGTGTTTACAACCCAAAACCATGAAAGCAAAAACAAAATAAGATCAAGGTATGGTGTGAGTCAAGACAAAACTCCATCTTGGAAGCAGACTCGATTGGGTCTAAAAAAGAATAGCTTCTGAAGCTGACTTTAGGAGTGTGCTCCATGCTACAGATTACCCACATGTGCATACATAATATTGGGTGAGCGAAACTCAATGAGTAATAATATAGTAAACAACGTAATAATCATAAGATTCTCACAATATCCATAATCGTGTAATCAAAACGGCCTTGGGCCCAACATTTATCAAAATGGCCTCGGGCCCAATTTGCTTATATCAAAACGGCCCCAGGCCCAACCTGTAACAACCCTGATCCATGATTAACGTTAATCCATGCTTAATTATGCCTAATAAGTAATTAAAGTGAAATTTTGCATCATATGTTGCCTTATTTGTGTTTATATCTGTTTAACATAGAAAGATTTGTTCATGTTTTCGTTTCGGTTTGCAAATTAAAGGGCTTATTGGCATCCGATTCAGAAATTAACTTGATTTATGTGTTAAATAGAATTTTAAGAATTTTATGGTAGGTTCAATTAAAATTCAGTTCAGAACGATTAAATTAAAATAATTGAATGTCCAAATTAATTAGTTGATCAACAAATTAATTAAGCCATTAGTCAAGCCTATATAAGACTCCCATATATGCCTTCACTCTTTCATTTTCTTCATTTCAACACATTTGAGCTCACACACACACAACCAAACGTGGGAGAGAGAGAGAGAGAGAGAGGGAAGAAAATTGAGATCAAAAGTTAGGAAAAAGGAGAATTCCTAAGAATTGTTGGAGGGTTGCAAAGAATTTGGGAATTGAAGCTTGTTCACTTGTGCAATTTAGACTCTAGGTAAGAATTTTAGTATTTTAATACATGGAAACAAGTGAATTAGGTGAATTCATATAGGAATTGAGTTAGAATTGAAGGAAGTTAAGTCATTCCATACATGCATGCATATTTCATAGTATTTTGAAGTTGTTTTCAAAGATTTCCTCTCATGCATGTTGTAATTCTAGCATGGCTTGAAGAATTCATAACATTTCTCACTATTGGACCTCGTTTGATCATGTTTTGGAAGCTATGAACTCAAGTGAATATATGCATGTCATGTTCATATCAAGTTCTTACATTTCAAGTTGAATTTTGCACAATTGACATGCTTTTGGGCCTTGATTTCATGATATGATCTTCAAATCATGATATTTTACAAGTTCCTAAATGTTTTCCAGAATTTTGGCCCAAAAAGATGAGTTTTGAGGTGAGAAATTCGAGTTTGGAGCTTGGGAATGCAATCTGGAAATTCTAGATTCTGCACCTCTATTCGAGCGACAGATTCTGCGCTCGAGTGTCCACCTTTGTTTTTGCACAACTGCTTGAGCGACCTTAAGTTTGCTCGAGGGTGAAATGCATGCTCCTAGAAGTTTTCATGTTTTGCAGACCGCTCAAGTGACAAGAGTTGCGCTTGAGCGAGGGCATAGGTCTCACGTTCGAGCGAGAGTCAAGCGGCCATCGAGCGGAGATTTCACACAACCAGTACTTTTGCAAAGTTTACAGTCCTCTTGAGCGGGAGAAGTTATGCTCAAGCGTACCCTCACATGTTTACATGTCCGCTCGAGCGAGGGAAGTTGAGCTCGATTGGGACCCATATTTTCAACAAGTTTTGTTAAATGTGTTTAAGTGCGTTTTAGCATCCTCATTACATCCTAGGCACTCATAGGCCATGATTAAGACTCAATAAGAGGTTAAAACTTAGAAACACACTAAGAATGAAACGAAAGAAGTTAAGTACCAACCGAGTGTGTGTTTCATTATGTGTTTTTGCTATATATGTGTAGGTCACGCGTCTTAAGTTATTTGATTTGCCTGTTCTACAAGTAGAGCCATTTGTGAGTAATAACTTAGTAAAGCTATGTTTAACTTTAATTATCTTCTGAATGATATGAATTAAGATATGTTTTATGAAATGTTATATTATGTGTAATGAATGATTGTCTAAATTTCTGAAATGTATTTGTGGCATCCTTAACACAAGGCCCTAGCTCGGGGGTAACAATACCGTGCCTTTATAAGCAAGGCCTTTGCCCGGGGGTAATAATACTGTGGTCTGATGGCCTTTACCCGGGAGTAACAATACCGTGGTTCAAGCAAGTTACAAGTTTTCCCAGTACCGGAGGTTCCCAATAGAACTACCAAGCAAGTTAATGCTAATGGATGTACCATGTATAACGAAGCATGAACTCTGATTTCTGTATGTAGTTGAACAAGAACATGAATATATATGCTTCTATTATGAACTCTGATTTCGATACCTATTATAGACATCATTCATTTAAAACCCTTTACTTTGTTATTATTTACTGGGTTCCAGCTCACTAATTATTTTATGTATGTAGGTAAGCAGGCACGTGACCAGGTTCAGAGTTGAGGACCTGGCATCTCAGTTTTTTTGTCAGCCACCCTTTTGTGCCTCCTGGGGAGGTTCCCTTTCGAGATGTTTCGTTTTCTAACCTTACTACAGATGTTTTTGCTTATTTGCTTATCTGTACATTGCGCTAAATCCCCTTTTGATTTCATTTTTATGAATGGGTGACGCATGATTAATGTATTTATGACATTATATATATATTTTTACAAGTTTGTTTTGAAGATTCTTGTCTCATATATGTTAACACAACTCTATGGACATTGTATATTCTCTATATTTGCTTTCGCTGCCCCTTACCATATGTTGTTCTGTCAAGAGGCCTTTGGTAATCCAAGAATTACTGGCCGGTTACGATACTAAACCTTTAGGGGCGAGTTTGGGTCGTGACACAATTGTATATCAAAACAGCCTCGGGCTCAATCATATATCAAAATGGCATCGGGCCCAACATTTATCAAAATAGCATCGGGCCCAATTTGTACATATCAAAACGGCCTCGAGCCTAACGTTTATCAAAATGGCCTCAGTGCCAACATTTATCAAAATGGCCTCGGGCCCAATTTGCACATATCAAAACGGCCTCGGGCCCAACATTTATGTATATATGGACCCAAGAGGTGACTCGTACGGACTCTAGAGGCGACTCCCACTATAGCACTTAGTTCTATACAACACTTTGTTCCATACCAGAAATCAATAGGTTTTAAAGACTGAACAATTCATATCATGTCATAGCATAAATGAAACAGATAAGTGGAATGGCTTTGGGCCCACCATATCATATTACAAACAATTCACATTTCTTGTTCATAACTCATTTCACACTTCTTGGAAACTTGTGCATTTTGACAAAATACAATATTAGAAGATCATGTCGTACATAAATCAAAATACATAATGAAAAATATATCTTTTCTATACTATTACTGACAGTGATTTCCAGAAATGGTTGACCGATCCTCGAATCATGACCTGCAAACACAATGCGCATGGCACAACATATCGGAATATAGAATTACTCTCTTGATCAAATCTACTTCTCTTAATCTTTTTTTAACCAAATAAATCAATCCCTTACTTTGCTTCTTAACCAATTATTTTTGTTGGTTCTAAGCTCATTAGTCCTCAATGGGTCCTAATCCGTGTCTAGGAAAATAGGAAGAAACGAAAGGAAACTGGTTTAGGAGAGGAAATAGCATGAAACGGTCAGAAAAAAAAAAGTAAATAGCCTTCACTAATTTGAACATATCTATTTGTGTATTCAGAATTTGGATGTGAGACTACCACCATTGGAAACTAGACTTTCGAGGCTTGAATTTAGGCTCAAGAATGTCTTAAAACGGAGTCCGGGTGAAGGAGATATGCTTTTTTGAAGTTGGGCTAAAACAGGGGTTCTGTACGTACGGAAGTCTTCACCGCTCATGCGGCCCAAATCCGTTCGAGCAGAAACATCGGTCGCTCGAGCGCCCAAGGAGCAGAATCAAAACCTCTTTTTTTATTCATGTTCCGCTCGTGTGGAGCCCGTGACCGCTCGTGTAGTCTAGGCAAAATTAGACAGCTCAACATTTCATCAAAGATTGAGTTTTCAACCCAATTTCAAGCCAAGATTTCATGTAATCTTCCTTTAAAAGATGAAATACTAACCTTACACAAGTGTAATCACAACTCAAACACATCAGTCTTGCTTAGAGTTCAAAAATCAAAAGCTCATCTTTCATAATCTTAAAAGTTTCAAAACATAACCTCATAAATGCACTTGTATATGGAAGATCCTTGCATAAATCTTGTTGTATAGACAATCTAGAGTTCATTTCATACATTATTCACAAGATTGAACTCCAATCATGCAAAATCAAAACATTCAAGTCCCAATTTCTTAGTTTAGCTCAAATAAACACATAACCCAAAACCCTAACCCAAAAGGGTTTCAAATCTCTATATGTTTTCAAGCAATAGATGAGTTGTATACAAGAATTCTAAGTAAATTTCCATATCTTAACTCAAATCTGGGGTTTGCTCCTTGAATCTCCACCAAATCTCTAGCTTCTTCTCTTCTTCTCTCTCTAACTCACTCTCTAGCAAAGCTCTCCCAAAAATGATGAACTCAAGAACTAGAGAGATATATAATATAGGCTAATTAAAACATTACGAATTGTAATTTTACAAAATTTCATCGTAGGCTCTAAAAATCATGCTAATCACAAACATGAAGTCGATTTTGGTTTATCGCGCCTCTAAGACTTTCAATTTTCAGTTCAAAGTTCTAATTGCAACAAATTTTCCTACATTCAACAGATATAAAATCTAAAATCACATAATTTGCATACTTAACTTGCAAATTCATATTAAACACATAAACACGTGTATAATTAAGCATAATACGGGTTGGGTTATTACGGTCTTCCCCCTTTAGAAAGTTTGGTCCTTCAAACTTGTGTACTCATTCGGGAAACAAATCGTATGTCTCGATCCTGTTACTTCTCTCTCTTTCCTCAAGCAACTTCTTTACCTCTCGATGTTCTCATCACAGAAGTTCAACCCATCCTCATTAAATGGTTAATAACCCAAATTCATGATCCGGCCCATTGGATATTGATATCAAATGCTACTCAGCCAATCTTGGAATCAACCTCATAACATCAAGCCACAAACGTACAATCATGATACATTACTCTTGTAACGCCCCAATTTTCATACCCAAATGACAATACAATAATCATGGCCCTTTTAAAGGAAAACCAATTATACAATCCCACACTTGCATTTCTTAATGTAAATAATTCCTCATGCGATAATACATTAGTCCAACAATAAGCAATTAAACAAATAAATACCCCCAAGGGTTTACAAGTTTCCAAGCCTTAAGCCTGGTTACACAAAATGGTTATTCAAACCCACACAAATACAGCCCTTGGCTTACAGACAGAGTCATAGCGGAATAAGAGTTTTGTACTCTCAACACACACATTTTCTCGCTTTTAGTTAGGCGGAATCACCACATCCTTTCCTGTACAAAAATCCCATAGGGTAAGCATAAAGCTCAGTAGGAAATTCTTAATAAAGTATATACATTTTATACAAGTCTCAAGAGATGAAATGCACATGCCATGCTATGTCATTTTTTAAGAAAAATCACATTTTTCATCTTTTGAAAACCATCATGCTCAATGATGTCATGCAATTTCAATTGTTCAAAACTTAACAATTTATTTCAAGGGCGGTAAATACGATTCTGGTAATCCCTAGATTGGTGTTTGGAAGTAGACTATACAAGTACTACCAATTTGTCATTTTTACCAGTATTAACTAGAAGGCTCGACATCTGTAATCTGTCATTTTTACCAGTATTAACTGGAAGGCTCGACACCTATCATCTACACCACCTTTCAAGACTTACCACTGTATTTACCCCAAAACCATTCCATGAAAACTTATTTCTCAACATTCTTTTTTCAATGCAAGTTTTCAAATCAACTTTCAAAGTTTAATGTAATCAAATGAATTGATATGCCAATTTCACAAGATGAATATAAATACTTTTATTTCGATTCATCATCCAAGGAATAACATAATTCCCTCTTCTCAAGTATCCTCAACAATTAATCATTTCAAGACTATTTCAATGTTTTGAACGGTAATTTCCAAAATGAACATCAATTCTCATATTCCAGGAAATTCATCATTTATATAAATATAAATAAGAAATTTTCCAAACATCCATTTATTTTGACACACAAAATAAATATAACAATATCATTCATGGATTTTCAATCTCTTTTAAAAATCTCAAATTTTTACTAAAACTGTACAACTCAAATCTTTTGAAAAGAAAACTTTCCAAACTCATCTTTTCTTCTATCAACAAAGATCAAAACCCATAAGATTATTTTAAAAGAACAAGAGATAAATCCACTTTCAAAATCGTTCAACTTCTTAAATCAACAATCAATTTTCAAAGCTATCGAAGGATGATTTTGAAAATCATCTAGATCTTGCAAAAATATATATATAACTCTAAGAAAATCCCTACCTCAAGTTTCAAGAAGAATATAGATGAAACCCTAAAATCAACGATGCCTAAACTCGATCTTCACCGCACACAACGAAGCCCTCGAGATGATAACCCACTTTGATGAAGGAATAATGGCAAAACTCAAATGGATCTTAAGAAATCAAGGTTTTTGATCTAGTTTGTGTAGAGAAATGTGGAGAGAATGGAGAGGAAATGTTTTTAGAGAGAGAGATATACAAAAGTGATCTGAAATATTAGATTCACGAACTGCTATAACATGGTCCGCTCGAGCTGGGAAAGCCCCGCTCGAGCGTCGAATACACTGTAGACACCCCATTTTTGACCGCCCTCAAG